>CM053783.1:423043608-423628608 GCA_028749045.1 Cupressus sempervirens
AACATACATCTTTCAATCAATCAGGGTTTTTTTCATCCTACTCATCTTCTTAATCATTAAAATCTCTTAATCATAGTGTTAATCATGCATTTACTTATTTTGTCAACATACATGTTCATAAAGCATTAAATGACAAACTCAAACATCTGAAAGTAACATCACATAACATGAAATAATATAATATGTTCAAGTATCTAATAATGTCTCAACATCTCGAGTTGTGAGTATCAAAAAAATAATAATGTATCACTATGCTATGATGGGTCAAGGCAAGGCCTCACATCCTCCTCCACTAAGCATGAACTTCCTCCTGGAGTTCATAAAAAAGATAAGGGTATTGAGATTGCATATGTTCTATATCCTCCTATGAAGCCATGACCTCATCATAATAATCCCACTAGACCCTAACTTGGTCCAACTCTTGGCCTCGAAGTGCGAGGGTCAATAAGGAAAAAATACGGATAGGCTCTAGCACTAACTGGCTGTATCTATAGCCTGATAGCAGTTATCAACCACTACAAAAACTCTATGGGACCTATCCATGTCTCCAATTGTCAGCTCTGAAAAATCCCCTCTTTGACCACTGGATGACCGTCCCTGTGGACACTCTTTAGCTATGTGACCCATGCCACCACAAGTGTAGCATGGTCCTCAAGTATAAGATCGTGCATCTTGTGATCTAGACTGTTGTGGGCCTCTTGACCTACTAGACCCATTGTATCCACCCCTAGAAGACTGTTGAGTCTACACTGATTGTGGCTATAGGGTATGTACTTTCTAATCTTGTTATGACTACCACTACTTGGGCTTGGAGCCCTATTAACCCTATGAGGTTTTCTGTTGTTGTTGCTAAGATTGTTGGCCCTTAGAGGGCCCTAGTGCATAGTTCTAATTCCCTTTCCAAGAGAGTTTCTACCGAGTAGAGTTTTAGTTCTGAGATAGATCCTATGACTCCTATCTACCTCGAGTATCCTCAGCAACTAGTGCTATCTCCACTACCTGCCTAAAGGTCATAGGGAAGGCTATCAGAATGGGACCTTGAAGTGAAAAATTCAATCCCATGATGAAGCGATGAAATTGCAATTTCTCATCCTTCATGTATTCAACATAATGAAGGAGCTCGAGAAATCTACTCTCATACTGAGCTACTATAAGACTCCTTTGATAAGGAGAATGAAACTCCTATATTTGCCTCTGTCTGAAGTGCTCTGACAAATACCTCTCTCAAAATATTTCCAAGAATGACTCCCATGTGAGGGTATCCATCCTCACTCCTCCTATAGTCTCCTCCTGATGCCACCAATTGGAGGCATCTCCTCTCAACTGATGGACTGCTAGACAAGCCTTTAGATTACTCCCATAAGGACATAATCCAAAGCACCATTGTATGAACTGTAACCATGCCTCTTCTACTATCCCCTCAATGAAACTGGTAAATAATGGTGGCCTGAGTCAAATCAATCTCCTGATATCATCTCCTATATGCCTAGGAGGTCTATCAAGTAGGGGTCCTCTTTGGTGTATTGACTTACCCTCGTGCTCACCCTACCCCTCTAACTACCTTGGTGGGGGACTCCTAGTCCTCTCTCTACCTCTGGGCCTGCCTCCTCCAAGTCCCTCTACTTCCACTACTAGGATTGGCTGACCTAGTTGAACTATAGGTACTACCCTCTGCTAGACTACACCGATCAATGTCTAAAGAGCATCCAAAATGTCCTAGTTTGGGTTTAGTGGTGGTGGTGGTGGTGGAGGTGGTTCATCCTCCTATCCTACTCTACCACCTCTCACCCTACAGCCTCTACCTCATCATTTGCTTCAAGTAATAGGAGGCATCCTACACAATTGATGCAGGAGCATCCAGAGGTATAAGGGAAATCCTATGTCACCCAAAAAAAATGTACTTAGACTTAGTTTTTGTTTCATGTGTTTTCATTTCTGGATATCCATTTGGCTCAAATAAAGGTTCCAACTCTCATAGTTCCACTATCAGTGTTCTAAGATAGAGTATTTGAACACCTTGAGATATGTGTAAATGCTAAAAAAACAGGAGTATGTAATTGAGCCATCATTTTGGTGAACTAGGAGGTGTAAATTGGTCAGATGAATTTAATTACAATTTAGAGCATTCCAAAAAAAGAATCAGGTCAAAAGGCCCCACGGTTTGAAAGTTATCGCAATTTTTCAATTTTTTGAGACCTCCTAAGAATGCTTCAAAGTCAGGTTAGGGTCATTAAATTACATCAAAAAGGGATGAAAAATGGGGGAGGAGAAAATATCATCGATAAGGCTATAGAGCGCTTAGAGAGCTTTCTAAAAATGTAAACGATTTCTCAATTGGAGCTATGGTTCAAAAATTATGCCTCCCAAAAGTTTGGTTACTATTTTTGGATTCTTATAGATTTGCACCAACTTCTAACATGGCTTTTGGAGCCTTCTACTAGGTTGATGGATGTGTACTAGCACTTTCTAGAATGTACTCCTATTTCTTAACCCTCTGGGGTCTATTTAAGGACATTTTTGGCATTGTAAAAGGTAGTTTGGAGTGGAATTTGAGAGGAGGTACCAAAAGGAGAAATTATCTCCAGTTTTGTGCTATTTTAAGTCTTTAGGGCATGTTTTGAAGTCTATTTTCTTTGTACTGAATATAACAACTTATTTTCATAGTTAATACAATTTCCCTTTTCTTGTTGTGTCCATTGTGTGCTTGGGTTGTGTCCCCATCAAGTGGTATCAGAGTTGGTTTTCCTGAGTGTGTAGACAGAGCACCAACTATGAGGCAGTTTGCACTAGGACTGTGTGGTTGTGGGTTTGAGTTAAGAAGATGCCTCCACAAAGAGAGCATGGTGGAAGGGCTGAATCTATTAATCCTAAGTAGGTTAGAGCCCTCCAAAGGCAGGTACAAGCATTGCAAGAGGAGCTTCGTAGAGGAACAAATGTTGCCGCAGATGATGACAGTAAGGATGATAATGAAGAAGAAGAAATTGGACTAGAAGGGGAATTTGATGGGGAAGTTCTAAATTAGGCAAAGGAAAGGCTTTTTAGGGCCATTACTAAGTTTAAGAAAAGACCTACAATTGATGTGGGTGTCTTTTTAAGAAATCTGAAACCAAATGAGTTGATCGATTGGATCAATGAACTTGAAGAATACTTTGAGTATGAGGATATCAGGGACCCAGATAGGGTTAAGTTTGCAAAGGCCAAACTAAAAGGCCATGCCAAAATCTAGTGGCAAGAGGTTCAATTGGAAAGAAACAGAAGAGGAAAGGAGAAGATCACAAGGTGGGATCGCATGGTGGACAAATTGAAGAAGTAGTTCATTCCTGTGGACTACGAGCTTGATTTGTTTAAGAAGATGCATGGGCTAAAGCAAGCAGGAAGATCAGTCTAAGAATATATAGAGGATTTTTATCGACTTTTGATTAGAGGAGGCCATGTAGAAGCAAATAAGGAGAAGGTTGCTCATTATATCAGTGGGTTGCGGCCTAGCATCTAGGAGGATACCATTTTTCCCTATGAGTTGAAGAGAAGCTAAATAAGAGATTTGAAGGCAGACAAAGAGGGAATGGTCAAGGAGAAAGGAGAAGCGGTAGGTCATTTGGAGGTCGAAATGAAACCCAAAAGAAAAATGAATATGTGGGTACTAGCAGGAACTAGAAGAATGAGGGTTTCTACTGCTCCCATGATCAAGACTTTGGAAATCAGAGAGGAAGAGGTAGAGGACATGGACAAGGAAGAGGAGGCTTCCATGGTACCTATTTCCATTGCAATGCAAAAGGTCATCGTGCCTTTGAATGCCCTCAATGACAAGGAAGGATGGATAGGAGAGCTGAGGGTCAAACTAGGGTTGCTCATGTGGATGAGGATGTACAATCATCACATTTAGAGGATGCAAAAAGAGGAGAGACCTTGGTAAATGAAAGGGTCCTAATAAGTGGTGAGATTGAACCAAGAAAAAGGAGGAGTTTGTTCCATACCAGATGCTAGTGTGAGGATAAATGTTGTGATGTGATCATTGATGGTGGTAGCACTGATAACTTGGTATTAGAGGAGATGGTTTCTAAGCTGAAGCTCAAGAGGGAGAAACATCCCCAGCCCTATAGGATTTCTTGAGTGAAAGATGATCATAAGGTCCTAGTAAGTGAACAATGTCTCATGAAATTCAAAATTGGGAGTTACCATGATGAAGTTCTCTGTGATGTTATTCCAATGGATGTTTTCCATCTATTGTTGGGTAGACTGTGATAGTTTGATAGGCATACAGTACATGATGGTCATGCAAACACATACTATCTAACAAAAGATGGATTTCACCACAAATTGAAGCCCATGAAAAAGGAAGGTGAAAAGGTATGTAGCAGTGCTAGGATTTGTCTTGTTGATGGAAATTTTTTTTTTGATGGAATGAAACATCAGCGTATGTGTTATGCTTCGATTCCTAGGAAAGATAAAGAAGGTAGTAGTGAAATACCACTTGAAGTTTCAGATTTACTACATGAGTTTGGAGATATTATCTCTAATAATGTTTCAAAAGGAAATCCACCAGTAAGGCAAATGAGTCATCAGATAGATTTAATCCCAAGAGCTAGTTTGCCTAACAAGGCTGCTCACAGGATGACTCCTACTAAAATTGAGGAGCTAAATAGATAGGTTAAAGAACTATTAAGGAAGGGCTTGATTCAGGAGAGCCTGAGTCTAGGTGTAGTACCTATAGTACTAGCTCCAAAGAAGGATGGAGAGTGGAGGATGTGTACAGATTATCAAACTAAAAATAGGATAACCATCAAATGTCGATTTCCTTTGCCAAGAATGGATGATCTTATGGACTACATGAGTGGAGCTTAGTACTTCACAAAGATAGATCTCAAGAGTGGTTATCACCAGATATAGATTCAAGAAGGAGATGAGTTGAAAATAGCCTTCAAGACCAAGGAGGGTCTTTATGAGTGGTTAGTCATGCCCTTTGGATTGATGAACGCTCCAAGCACCTTCATGCGCCTTATAAATGAGGTACTTAAGAAGTTCTTGGGAAAATTTTTTATTATCTATTTGGATGATATTTTAATTTTCATCAAGACTTTCGAAGAACATTTACTGCATATTCGTAGTGTCCTTGAAAGGTTAAGAGAAGAGAAACTATTAATTAATTTGAAGAAGTGTATCTTTGCAAAAAGGGAGTTAGTCTATTTGGGGTTTGTTATATCATTTGGCATATGTACACTAAACCTCAATCAACATGGTGTCAGATAATGCAACAAAAGTATTTAGATAATAATTACCCCACAAGAATTTTTTCAATTCTTAATCCCCCTAAAGGCTCTGTGATTTGGGATTTTATGATCTCTTCTAGAGATATTGTTCTTAAATATATTTCTTGGGAGTTAAATAAGGGAGATAGAGTCAACTTTTGGAGGGACTCATGGAATGGATTTCTACCTCTTCATACTTTGTAGTTTTCTCAGAACATAATGAACATTTCAGAATTAGTTTGGGGTAACGGAATCATTGATTTTATAGATAATTTTTTTCGCTATTCTAGGAAAGTCACTTGGAAAAATCCAGATCACTTGCCTTTTTTTATTCAAGAAAAAAAAATGTTTAGGTACTATTTAGAAAATAGAATTGTTTACATTTCAAATGGGGAAGATAGATTGTTTTGGGCTCTAGCTAAAGATGGTTACTTCTCATTCAAAGAGGGGTATAAGTTGTTACAGAGAATGGTTGCACAAAAGAATCCATCTAGAGCTTATAAATTTTGTTGGAACCATGTTGTTCTTCCAAAAGCTGGATGTTTTGCATGGCTTGCACTTAAACATATAATTCTTACAAGTGATAGATTGACTAAGTTAAATATTGCTCCTCCATTTAAATGTGTCTTGTGTAATAAAGAATATGATTTAGTCGATCACTTGTTTGTCACCTGCTCATTCACATATGATAATTGGGTTTTTGTTCTAAAAACACTTGATTATTATACTCCTCTTTAAAATAACCTTTAGGAGATTTTTCAATCTTGGTCGCTTCTTTTTTTGAAAGCTTTATTTGCAGGGATTTGGATATGTACTTCAGCTTTGGTTATTTGGGCTATTTGGTGGGAGAGGAACAAGAGGATATTTAGAAATGAGTTTGTAGAGAAAGAAATAGTGTTACAAGGCATTGAAAAGTCTATATCGGAAGTCACTATCCTACAATCTTAGTTTGGGATAGTTTCATTAGTCAAGAGTGGAAATCTCTTCTTATTCTATGGGGGAGTGGAATTAGCAACAATCAACATTCCAAGATAGATAGAGCAGTTGTGCAATGGCTACCTCCTAATTCGGGTATAGTGAAACTTAATTTTGATGGCGTTTTAAGGGGAAATTTAGGTAAATCAGGTCTCGGGGCATGTGTCAGAGATAGTAAAGGTATAGTTCTGGCAATTTCATCCTCCCCACTGCCAAATGGGACTAATAATTTAGTAGAAACACAAGCTCTCTTGGTAGGCCTAGTACTGCTTAAAATAGGTAATTTTCACAGAGTCAATATTGAAGGTGATTCTCAAATGGTTATTAATAGTTGCATTAAATGAAAATCCTATTCATGGCATTTGCAATATATCTTCAAGCAAATTTGGTACTTGATTGATCAATTTTTAGAAGTTAGGTCATATCACAGACCCTGCGAGAAGGAAATAAAGTGGTTGATTTCATATCTAATCTCAGGTGTGATGGTGTCATTGTTAACACACATCAACCCAACTCATTTATTGAACAATTTGAACAATTGCATTCATTGATTGCATCTAAAATTTGTTTATCATGCTCATAAATTTCAAATGTAAAGAATGACTCAAGACAAAGTTCTCAATGGTATAGTTTTATGAACCTCAATTTTGTCGATATAATGTCTATTGTAAATATCGACAAATATATTTATGTAGATTTGTATATAAGTAATGATTCCAGGTTTTCTTTCATGTTCTTTCCTAGTTGAGCTCTTTGAACCAGTTTTATTAATAAATATTTTCAGTGTCTAGCCCACTTTTTCCTTTAAAAAAAAAAACATTACAAATATTAGTATTTTTCATGCCCAAAATACGAGGGAAAAAACACAAATTTTTTTTGAAAGATAATAAAAACACTAGGTTCACTAGGGTACAAGAGTTTGATTTGCAAGTGAGGGAGTAGGTTTACTACATTTCATCTTAAGTCTATAATCATGAAAAAAAGAAAAAATTGTTAAAGTTAAACTCTCATTATTAAAATGGTATCAACATTTGAATTCGTTGTAACATTAAGATTACAACTATATATTAGAATTATTTGAATAATAATTGAAACGAATTTCAAATAAATTTGGGTCTAATGAATGTTAAAAAAAATTAAGGATCATAAAGCTATAAAATGAAGGTCACATTTAACCTACACATAACTATGCTTTATTTGCACTTTAGTCAAATCTCATTTTCATTTCAAAAATATATGTTTTATGATTATTATTATTTTTACAAATAAAATGTTCTCAAGAAAGTAACAATTTATAAAATATCTAAATATAACTACATAACAAAACAAGTTAACACTGTCTATAAATCTAGTTATATACTAAAGAACTTGTTTTGTTTTTTGACATAAGTAAACTAACTTAATGAAACAATGTAAAAACTAATACTAAGATATACTAGACTAAAAAAAGAATATTAAAATAAATTAATAATAAAATTTAAACTAATTAAATATACTAACTAAATGAAAAATATACAAATTAACATTTAAAACTAAATTAAAATTAACCAAGAGCCAAAGCCACACTTAGAAACTTCAAAGAGAACTAATAACTTAACTCGCTACCTATACTGACTACTTTAATAAGAACCAATTAAATTAAAACTAAACTAAAATAAATTACAAAACACTAAACAAAATAATAAGATGCCTAAAACTAACTACCAAAATCTCACTATAAAAACAAACTACAACTATAAAAGTAGATTACATACAAAATCTAATTAACTTTGAAAACAAACATCTATCCTAAACACTACCGACCACCCCTACTAACTAATTAATGCCCAAGGTATGGAGTGTGCTACCCAAGTGCTGACTGGGCATTTTATAGATAGGTGTGCCCCACTTTATGCTGCACATGAAATTTCAAAGGTGGGTAGCAAAAGGGAAAGAGGGCAAGTTTACATTCAAAACAAAAGAGTCACCAAACACTAAGATACATGCACTATTTGCTAAACTCTCCTCACTCCCCCATACTACCCACACCTCTCAAGGACTGCCAGATGCACCAAAGGAGAATTCACAGGTCCAAGGAAGTACAAGGAAGATAGATTCTTGAAGTTTCATTATTTTTTGTCAGACTCTTAAAAGTATTTGCCCCCCACCCCACCTCATATGTTCTAAGGGTCCCATCACGTGGTCAACAAGCATACATAATATAGCTAGCATATTTGTATCACATGGGAGAGGATTAATATGCATAAATTTTTCTTTGTAGAAAAAGAAGATAGAGGTTAGGATGTATTTTTAAAAGTTAAGTAGGTAGCCATTCTAGGATATTAAAGATTTATTAGAAGTATTATCTTTTATCTCTTTTTTTTGAATTTAAGTTTTAAATTAAATAATCAATAGGGGACATTCTCTCTTTCTCAAATGACTTAAATTTTCCTTCTCATACAAAATCCAAAGAGCAAAATGCTCCTAGGTATGTACATATTTTTTTTTTTTGAGTGTAGAGTATATTTCTAACATGCATAATTTCTCCAAGGCATATTTTTTGTCTGGAGGATTTTTATACAAGGAGGTTTATATCTCCTTCCTCTTCGAATTGAATCACTAATTATTTTGTTAACAAGAGGGTTGAATGGATTTTGTCTATAAAATATGTGAGGTTTGTTTTATCTCCAAATAAGCATGAGTCAAATTGAAATTTTCAACATAACAAAATTTATTCCTTAACATAATTGAAACTATATGGTTACAAAGTAGGAACAAAGTACTAGAAATCACTAGTTTACGTCATCTCAAAATTATTTATAGTTTTATAGATATAGTCACTCTAATGTAAGGTTTGTTTCAAAAATATTAATATTAGTGTTAGAATTGGTCAAAAAGTGGAACCCATTATTGTGGGATCACCCTGACACTTGGATGCCAAGCCTGGTTACCATTTCACTTTTAAATTTCTAGATTAGGTTATTGAACTTTTTTCTTTTTTGGTGGGTGTCCACCTTTTTGTACACCAACTTGGTGCACACACCATGGTCATAGATTTAAATGGAAATTTGAGTCTACATTGGTTAAACAAGCTCATTGTAATGGAGATCCCATTGTTACATAAAAGGAAATAGATTTAGCATATGGTTTAAGAGATCTATAGGTACTTATAATTTTGTTAATCAACCATATGTTTTTGAACTTGTGATGCAATAATTTATATATTTTTTACATTATTGTAGGTGAAACACCACAAGGCTATGTTATCTAATGGTTAAAAATTTCACATCAAATATTTCTATGACCCAAAGAGAACTTGTCATTTTGGGCTAAGTGCAGTCTTTGAGGTGACCAAAATTTCATCTACAAATGACTTACATGGTTGAAAGTCTCAAAATTGATACTATGGAATTTTGGTTGATATACTTGACTTTAATTCCTTCAAATTAGTTCTCTTCATTGTCAAATGGTATAGACTAGGAATCAATCAAAATGATTTTGATAGAATTGATATTGAGCATGAGAATGGATTTCTAGTACTTAATATAGGGCTATTTGAGCCTATTGGGGATGAGCCCTATGTCCTTACATGCCAATGTGAGAAGGTATTTTACTCAAAGGTTCCACATAGACTAGGTTGGTTATTTTTTGTTAGACATGATCTAATCGGAAGGTTGATAAAGTATAATGTGATGCAAGAAGAATAGACCAAGAGGAAGAATTTGATCATGATCAATAGTTATTCAATGATGCTCTTGATGGAAATTATGATACTATTGATCATGATGATGCTACTGATCATGATGATGATACCTCTATTAATCATGGTTGTGATTATGAGGAGGAGGAGGAAGATAATGATGATGACGATGATGACGATGATGACGACGACGACGATGATGATGATGATGGTGATGATGATGATGATGATGATGATGATGATGATGATGATGATGATGATGACAATGATGATGATGATGAGGACCATGATAGTGGTGGTGACAATGTCGACGACAATGACAATCTTGATGACATGAGATGGATGAAGAATAATATTAATGATGGGGGCATTTGATTAGCTAACACTAAAGGTGGGTTTTATTATCAATGAAAAGAATAAAATATACACTTATGTGATCAATTCCTATGCTATTAAATATTGAGTTCTTGATAGATCAATGATTAATTTGATTAATGTGTCATGCACCTTTTACTATTTATAATTCATACGTGATGATAATATTCAATCTAATTTTGAGTATATGTATCATGAATTTTTTAGCTAATAGAAGAAAATTGAATTACATATGTTGATACTTAGAGCCCTTTCATGAGCATCCCACATAGTCTCATGCATCATCAGGTATAAGTCAGTACACCCATAGAAATTAATCTATTTTACCATTTTCAAAATATCTCTCTCTTTGCCACCTATAAATTCAATAAGCACATGAATTTTTTCCTTTCTTAAGGAAGGTAATTTTCTTATGATGATGAGAGTCAAGGAGACTCCTATGTGCCCTTCAAGTAAAAAAAATCTATAGAAATAATGGGTCCCCAATGAACTTCCTCCAATAAAAATTGATTTTTGTGTTCAAGCGAGGATATATTATATAGATCCATCCTCATTACACAGTGTTGTCCTATTTTCCATGGATGAAATAAAGGTCTCTTACAAAAAGGTTTTTAAATTGATGGAGTATGTTGAAGCTTCCTATGAATAAAATAGTTGGGTGTAGATTGTTAGATATAAAAAAAAGTATGCATCTATGTATGCACTTGTAGAAAATTATATACAAAAAAAAGGTTAGTGAAAAAAGTAAAATAGCAGCTATATACATTGACAGAAGGCCAAAAGCATCAGGGAATATTGCAAGTTTTATAATTAGTATACAGCAAGTGTGAACTAAGAAGTGACCCAATTGCATATTTGAGGTGCACAAAGGAAATCACGTATTTGTATGTGCGATAAAATCAATATGTGGAGGCAAAGAGCTTCGTATTGATTAAAATTTGAATCACATAGATACAAAAAAATCCACTATTATAGATGAGCTGGTACATACTATGCACATTTAAAATCAACTCCAATCAATGAATCCAACACACAATTTATTTTTAGGGTATGTGCAGGATCATGGTGTGCCAAAAAGTGGTGATGTAAAAAACATGTAGTTTTGAGATGCCTAAAATAATTTTAAAATGTTCTTTGAACTTTTTCTGACCCATCTTGGTACCAAAACAAAAATTTAGTACCTTTCCTGATCAGGTATCTTATTTGCGAATGGGTATCCGTTTTGAGGATAGGTATTTGATTTGGGAACATGTATTTGATTTGAGAATGGGTACCCGATCTATGTTCCCAAATCATGGTGCCAAATTCAAATGTAAAGGGAGTGAGGGCCAATTTTTAAGATAAATATTTATTTTTATTCACCAAAATCAAAGGGGGACCAATTTTTAAGTTATATCAAGTCCTAGTATAATATAGTTAAATATAGTTATAGCATAATGAGTGGGTGGGGGAAGGGGGCAATTTTTAGATATAGTTACTAAAATTTATTATATAATATTAAATAATAATAATAATTTATTATATATATATAGTTATTACTTATTATATATTATTATATAATCATATATCATATATATTACTAACCTAAGTTAATAAACTATATTATGATGTATGTATGTTCCTGAGAGTCCCCCTAGGGATATACATGTGTTCCAGTGAGTCCAAATGGGTCATTGGATGCCCTAATTATATATATATATATATGTGTGTGTGTGTGTGTGTGTGTGTGTGTGTGTGTGTGTGTGTGTGTGTGTGTGTGTGTGTGTGTGTGTGTGTGTGTGTGTGTGTATGTATATTAGTAACCTAAGTTAATAAATGATATGATGATATATGTTCCTAGGGGTCTCAATAGGTACATACATGTGTTCCAACGAGTCCAAATGGGTCTTGGGATACCCTATGACCCATTTTGACTCATTATATGACAATATATCTTTCTAAGGGTCAAGGGATGCCTAGGGACATACATCTTGTGTTTTAATGGGTAAAAAGGGGTTATGAAGTATTCTATGACCCCTTTCAACCTATTACATGATAACATATGCTCATATTACATCTCTCTCTAATTATTTATCTTTATCCTAACCCCTAATCTCTCTCTCTCTCTCTCTCTCTCTCTCTCTCTCTCTCTCTCTCTCTCTCTCTCTCTCCCCATAACTCCCTCCCTCCTTCAATCTACCTTTTTGTAGTATTAATATAGAATGTGATAGGGTTATACAAAACCCAATCAAGTTATTTGTCCATATGGATAATGTGGTTAGAACTTAATAACTCAATCAGGTTATTGAAAACTATAAATAAGACATGTCAACTGTTATTATGATATTTCAATGTGGTCCACTAGATTTTACTATTGTTTCACATGTATTTTAATACCAAGTATGCAAATGTAAGGTTTTTTGTGCTTGGAAATGCTAAATTTAATATTTTTCATGTACCAACATCTTGTATTATGTTAGTATCCTTTGATTGAGCATGGATTAATCATGCAAATTTCTTTAGTTTTTTATTTTATTGTTTATTTTATTCATGTTATTGTTTGTAGTGTAATATGCATCTACAATTTGGGAAAGAAAAAGAGAGGAATGATTGGAAAACAAGAGGCAAAAAAGTTTAAAATAAGGGAGTGTATGAGGACATTATGTGAAGGTACATCACAAATGCCTCCAATGTAAGTGATGAAAATATAGCTATTGGTATTGATGTCACAAATGCACCTAATTTGATAAATGAAAATGTTCAACATACCCCAATTAAAATGATTATGAAAATACACTTAAGTCACCTAATGCCCCTAATGCATCATATAAAGTTGAAATGATGAATGTGCATGATGTAAGTAATGAAAATATAGAGCATGTATGTATATTAACATCTCCTAGAATAATTCATAAAAAACCAAAGTTTCTAACTGACATTGATGAAAATATTTTGAACCCAATGCATGATAAAATGTGATAAATAAATTGTAGTAGAATTGTTCACAAGATTTGGAATAACTATTTTAAAAATTTAAATATCTTTGATACATACTAATAAATGTGTTCAAAAGAATGTACTAAAAATGCTAATACAAGTCAACGCGTCCTCACATCAACCATAATGGGAAAAGAAATGAAAAAAATTCATATGATAAGAAAAAAATGTAAATCATTAAGGATGAGCAGAGCAATATTTTTCAAAGTCTTAGTGAGGCAAGAGAAAATTGAGAATTCTAAGGACATTTCTTTTTGGTCATTCCAAGGTAGATTCCCATGTAAGAATAAAGTTATTGTTGATGTACTAAGAGCATTAATAGAAAAAAATTGGCATGACAACACAAGGGGTTCACCAGACAAAAAGGATGTTGTCAAAAGCCAAATTGGAAAAACAAATAGGGAGCCACATGCAATTTTTTTTTGGATATGACTCAAACACAATTTTATGAAATGTTTCTTCAAAGATTTCTCATATTAAAATCAACCAAATGTTTTTTGAGATGAAAAAAGATTATGTTTTAAGATAAACCATACATGCACTACATATTGTTTTAGGGTTCATGTTGAATTTCATATGTATTATGATGTTTATCATTATATATGTTGCACTTTGCATACTGCCAATATATTGTAGGAATGTGGTCTATAATTACCTCCTAAGTCATTGAAAGAATTTATTGCAAGTGTACTATGTAAATGGGATGATGGGTGCATTTATTATAAGATCATGTGTTTGAAAGGTTTTTTCCCTCAATGTGGTAGTTTGCAACAGTTTCATGGATGCCTACATATAGATAGCACACATGAAATTGGTAATAAACTAGTTTCTCTTGGAAAGTAAAAATTAGTTATATATGGTGTTAAAGATGGAAAAAAATTTAGGGGGTGTGAATTAGTGAAAAGTGATGTATTTGTAGCCAATTTTATGAAATTATTTCAAGAGAAAATAATTTATGACTACATAGCTCATACATATAGATCTAGATGGTTAGATGATCAATTCAAGTTGTGTAAGGAGACTTTTACCTTGGGTATGATCTTGTCAGTTGTTGACTTCACTAAGAAACATACACTAAAACCTCAAAATGAAGTGCAACCAATTTATTACAACTCTATGTCAATTTTTGTGCACATAACATTTATTCATGCACATAATAGCACAAAGGGTGACACAAAATATTAAGATAGTATCCCTTCTATATTAGCAATGATCAAACTCATTCATAAAAGTATATGAAAGGATGTTTTATAGTTTTCTATTACAATTTGAGGGGAAAAGATGAAAGATACAATCAACACATTATATGCTCAAACAATTGCACCATACCATTTAAGAATGCAAAAATGTTCTATTTGTTGAGTAGGATGCATGCAAAATTTTTGGAATTTCATTAAGGTGAGACATGGAAAGGGAGAAAATGATGGTGTTGGAGAATGTCTTTTTGGTCATTCCAAGGTAGACTCCCACATAATGATAAAGTTATTGTTGATGCACTAATAACATTGATAGAAAAAATTTGGTGTGACAACACAAGGGCTTCACCAAACCAATAAGATGTTCTCAAAAGCCAAATTGGAAAAACAAACTGGGAGCCACATGAATTTATTTTTTTTGGATATGACTCAAACACAATTTTATGAAATGTTTCTTAAAAGATTTCTCAAATTAAAATCAACCAAACATTTTTTGAGATGGAAAATGATTATGTGTTAAGATAAACCATACACACACTACATGTTGTTTAGGGTTCACATTGAGTTTCATATGTATTATGATGTTTATCATTATATATGTTGCACTTTGCATACTAACAAAATATTGCAGGAATATGGTCTATAATTACCTCCTAAGTTATTAAAAGAATTCATTGCAAGTCTACTATGTAAATGGGATGATGGGTGTGTTTATTATAAGACCATGTGTTTGAAAGTTCTTTTCCCTCAATGTGGTGGTTTGAAAAAGTTTCATGGATGCACAATTAAATGTAGCTGCCCTATCAATAGCTCTACCATGTTGTTATTTGGGGATTTTGAGACACACAAACATATTCTTCATTACTCTAACCTTATTATTGCAACAAATATTCAACAGATACTCTATTGTGGTAGGCATCTTAAGAAGAAGTTGTGAAAAGTATGTGAATCTGATCACAAGGAAATACGTGATACAATAGAGGTTAGAGCTGATCCAAAAGGCTCCATTGATTGATTGTGTACTATATAGCTAAATCATTTTACATATGTCAGAATAATTTTAAAAATTTTGTATATATGTTATGAAAAATATTGCAACTTCATAGTGATGTGCATATGTAGATGCCAAAGTTTGTATATAAATTTGATAAGAGATGTCACATGTGCATATTTAGATGCCAAATTTTGTATATAAAATCGATAAGACATGTAACATGTGCATATGTATATGCCAAATTTTGTTTAAAAATCTGATAAGAGATGTCTCATGTGCATATTTAGATCACAAGTTTTGTATATAAAATAGAGAAGACATGTAACATGTGCATATTTACATGCCGGATTTTGTATAAAAATCTAATAAGACATGTCGAACATGTGCATATTTAGATGCCAAATTTTTGATATAAAACCAATAAGAGATGTAAATATTGTACATTATTGTTATAAATTTATTATAATTTTTTTTGTTGAAATTTTTTTTGTGGGTTTGATGATATCCTTTAAAAAATAATCAATTATCTTCAACTTATATTGATTTAGATGGCTTTACTCTTGTATTTTTCTCCCAAACTCACATAAGCATTAGGAAAATAAATGATAGATTTGGATACACATTTGGCTTCTCTACAACAAATGCAAAGCTTGGATAGGGTTGCTTTTGGACTATGTCCTTATTTTCAGACTATGTCTCCCCTTTTTAGGCTTAAATTAGCCCTTTGACAAGTGCAAGGCATGATGATAACATTATCATGAGGTCAATAGGATCTACGAAGTGTTAGGATTAGTTTTTTACCATATGTTAGGTTTGTGGTTAAGTTTGAGATGATGGGATGGTCATTTGACAAAATTGATGAAAAGTTGCAAAAAAATGTAAAAGTTCCATTTTGCAACTTTTCAAATTTTAAAAGTTGCTTGAGCCAATTTTGGCAAGAAAGTTAAAAGTGTTGAAGAGGATTCCTAATAGGTGACTAACTAGCAAACCACCCTATATAAGGAAAGCTAAGAAATTGGATTTTAAGTTGTTAGGTCATTGCTAGGATTCCAGTCTGGATAGGGAACATTTCCATTGATATAATAAGGGCAAATAGGAAGAGAGTGATTTTCTTGACATCTCTTATATTTTATCTAGCACATCAATAGTGTAGCTAGCTCAGGACCATGATCTAACACGTATTTTTTCCTCAACACCAGTGGTTCAGTCAGTTAAATCTACCCAAGCTGATTTCCCTTTCTGGAAATGTCCTTTTTGAAATGTGAATTCTGAAGGGTCAAAGATTGGCAATGACAAATCAATTTTTAAAGGTAAGGCAATTGTTCAACTTGCGAAACCTTTTTTCCTCAATCGACATTTTCATTATAGATAGTTGGATTCAAAATTTCAAACTCAAGGTAGTAAACATTCTATAGTATCTAAGTCTTGCAAGGAAACATCAACATATGAAAAAGGTGAGTCTTCTTCCCAAGTTTTTAATCTGCATTGATTTTAGAATAAAAAAAATTCTAGGTGGGAAAATGTAGTTCAAAATATGTCTATGCAGGAAAATCTACCTTCTCATAAAATAGCTTGTGATTCACTAGAGCTAGTTGATAGGGGGTTTAAATCCAAAAGAAATAATTAAACTAGGGCAAAGAGAAAAATTAGTCATAAGCCTATTCATAAGTAGCCCATTTTTTTATATTTGTGAGGGGGCTCCTTTTGCTTCACTAAAACATACTCAAAACAAGATGGTTATAAGTGGGCCTAAGGCTCTACCAATTTTTTTTACATGAGCCCCCTTTATTCCAAAATAGATTTGGCAAAAGAAAGATCAGAGAAGTGATGCCCAGTTGCCACAAAATCTTAAGCATGACCCAAATCAATTGTATGTCAGCTTCCCTTGTCACATGTTGTAGTATTTGATTGATATTCTTCATCAATTAGGTCTCATTGGTAAGTTCTCTTCTTCTTCCTTATTGTTTTTGGACATTAAGAAATGGGCATTTGGTTCTTGGCCTAGACTTAAGGATATTTTCTACACTAATTTGGAATCTAAGTTTTTATTGCCCTATTTGCACTAAGGAAGAGAGAGATGTTGTTCATAAATGGAAATGTTGGTTTTGCCAAGGAGTTGGTTTATTTTATATATTTATTTTTAATTAGACTCCAGGAATCGAGTGTAGGATGACCCCCCTTATAAACTATAGTGCGTCAGGTAAACTCTTTAACATGACTGGTAGCACTAGCATGCCACGCCCACCGATACCATGGGGATGGGGGAGACTAGAACCCATGACCAACCCCCTGCAATAGGGAAGATTTAGCCAACTGAGCTAGGGCCCCCACCCTTTTGTTTAGATTGCAGGAATTAGGTGCAGCACAACCCCCCCTATAAACTATAGTGCACCAGGTAAAATTTTTAACATGACCGGTAGTGCTGGTGCGACACATCCATTGGTACCACGTGGATGGGGGAGACTAGAACCCATGACCAACCCCCTGTAATAGGGAAGATTTAGCCAACTAAGCTAGGTCCCACACCCAAGGAGTTGGTTTATTCACAATGATGTGGGTTCAGAATTTTAATCCATGTGATACATCTATTCAATTCTTCCCACATTGGATCTCTTTCCCTCATTTTTCTCTTGAATACCATGATCCAGAGATAATTGAATTTAGAGCTAATAAACTAGGCATTTTCCTAAAACATGACCTCATTCCCTTTGAATGCCCACAACTAGAATTTAGAGTTTGTTTTTTTATTGATATATGCAAATATTTTCCCACTTCTATATATCTCATGTCTCAATAGGTTAATTTGTCTCAATCAGTTAAGCTTCAGGATGCAAGTGTAATTAATAAGTTTTAAGATAATCTTGGTCATTTCAATACCATGTGCCAAATAAGTGATATGGATGATATAGTAATATGTTCAAACCATTGTTCTAATCCAAAGAATTATTCTTGGAGGAAATCTTATAAACAGAATGTGCAATTTACCTCAGAAGATCTTGTCAAGTATTTAAAAGTAAATTCTCAAGATCTGGATAAGCAAGACCTTTCTACATCTAGTCAAAATAATAACTTTGTGCATAGAGATTTGGATAAGAAAAAACCTAAGATGATTAAATTTGTGCATTTTATTGATTGGATTATGGAAGCTTTACAACATATTTTTAATTGTTCAAAATTACCTATGTTGGATGCACCGACTCTTGCATTGGATTCTCTTCCATATGTGATCCAAAGATTCATTGTCTAGCCTAAAGCTCACAATATTTTGGTTCCAAATTCATTACACTCTGTTATTTTTCAAAATAGGAGTTTCTCCTTATCTATATGGCCTATTTGGCTTTTATCTTTTCATCCTTCTTCTACAATATTGAGTCATATTGGAGATAAAATATCATCATAAATTGCACATCAATTATTTTTGGAATTGCAATAGATGAAGGAATACTAGATGAGGAATATATTTCACATATGATTGATAGTTTTCTCATAGAATTTTAGTTTTGGAATAGATTGGTTATGGGCCATACTTTTGTTAATAAAAGAAATTTTCTCCAAGGGCCTCAAATCAATAGTTCTATTGAGGGTGAAGTCTTAACCTTGGAAGACTGTATGGGATTAGAAACAAGTATCTATTAGCAAGTTCAGAAATCTACTAATTTCATTCCTCAAGGCTCCTATTGTTAGCATGACCAAGTAAAAATTTTATAGGATCGTGTATCTTTTAGTGGAAGACAAGATACTTTTAAGATTCAACCCTTATCAATCTTGTAAACTCTATCTAAAGTAGTCTCCAATCCCAAATCTCATAAGTCTAGAGGTAGGCCAAAGGGTTCTAAGACCAGGACTAAAATTGTAGCTGGAATACAAACCACATTGGATAAGATTTTTATAGTTTCCAAAAGATCAACAAGGAGAACAAGGTTTTCTCCTTGTCCATAATGAAAATCAAGTCATGTAATGTCAATGGTATCAATGCCTCTAACAAAAGGCATAGAATTAAACAAGTAGTTGATTCTATGCAAGCTAACATTCTTATGCTTTAGGAGACAAAATTATCTCAAGATAATTTTGACAAAACTATCAAAAAATGGCAAAAAGGGGAGTCTATTCATGTTCCTAGAATAGGTGCTTTTGAGGGGCTCGCAATTCTATGGAATCTTCTTATAATTATTGCACATCTCATTCATCAAGATAACAATTGGTAGATGTTGTATATTTCCACATTTGATATCTCTTTCATCTTGACTAATGTCTATGGGCCTTATTCATCACATGACAAAGTAGATTTATTGGAAAATATTATTGATTCTGTCTAGGTTCAAGATCCTCAGAAATTTATTATTGGAGGTGACTTCAATGCTTTTTTATCTCAAGAAGAGAAAATTGGGAGTATCATTCCTCCTCCTAAAAATCTACAATATATTAATTTTTTTGTTGATAAACAATAATCTCATGGATATTTATCCAAGAAATGGATCTTTTACATGGACAAACAAAAGATTTGGGTTTGCACATATTATTGTTCATATTGATAGGTTTCTTCTGTCACATGACTAGAAATTGAGTTGCTCAGATATTTCTTTAGATATTCTTTTACTACTGGGTTTAGATCATTTTTCTATATCTTTAAATCTCATTCAATCAAACAAAAGCATTGATAACCATTTTCATTCTTCCCTTAAGTTTCGAAGAATGTGGCTTTGGAATCCACAATTTTTGAAAAATGTTCAAGATTGGTGGAATGAGGCCCCTCCTATGGATGAATTTAGAAAGCATCAATTTTCCATGAAATTGAAATATGTGAAGTCTCAAATCAGAATTTGGAATCAGCAGGTGTTCAAAAATGTGTTTTCTCAAAAAGTAGTAGTCAAATAGCAACTAGAAGAAGTATATAATCACATCATTCAAAATGGTATAAATGAAGAAACATATGTATCTCAAAAGAATCTCCAACAAGAATGGGATGAATTATGTGTGAGAGAGGATACTTATTGGAGACAAAAGTCTAGAGAATTATGGCTTCAAGATGGTGATAGAAACACAAAAAAATGTCACGTATTAGCTAAACAAAAGAGATTCAATAACTTGATATTTCAAATAAAAGATACTATTTCAAGAAACCCTATTAGAAATGAAAATCTCATTAGGCATGAAGGGGTTAAATATTTTAAGAATCTTCTTGCACTTGACATTTCACCTTTTCCTACTACCTCACAAGTTAATAAGATTCTTGATTCCATACCAAAAATGATTTCATCACAAGATAATGACATGTTGATGGCACCTTTCACCATCCAAGAAATGTGTAAGGTGGTTTTTTCCTTCTGTCCAGATAAGGCCCCTGGCCTAGATAGTTTTTCTGCCCTATTTTACCAAAGTTGTTGGGATATCATTATGTGGGATTTATTAGCAACCGTTGAAGAATCCAAGAAGAGAAAGAGAATGCTTAAGTATTTTAATACTACAAACATTTCAATTATTCTCAAGATGAAGGATCCTCAAAAATTTGTAGATTTTAGGCCAATCTCACTCTATAATCTATTCTATAAGATTTTATCTAAGGCTATATATCTACGACTGCAACATCTTATCCCTCACATCATTTCACTAGAACAAGGTGGATTTGTTCTAGGTAGAGAAACTATGGAAAGAGCTTTAGTGGCACACGAGGTTCTCTAATCAATAATCTTAAATCAAACATCAAATTTTGTAATAAAACTTAATATGATGAAAGCTTATGATAGGGTTGCTAGAATTTTTGCTTCAAGTGCTTAACAAAATGGGCTTTTCTAAGAACTAGTGCAAGTGGATTAAGGCTTGTATCTTGGGTTCTTAGTTCTCCGTGTTAATAAATGGTAAGATAGTAGGTTTTTTCTCATGTACACAAGGGGTAAAGTAGGGAGATCCATTATCTCTAATTCTATTCATCATTATGGCTGAAGCTTTTAGCAGGACCATTACACATCAACATGAGATCAGCAAGTGGCAAGGTGTTCATATTTCAGGTACAAATATTTCTACCACACACTCACTATTTATGGATGATACACTATTATTTGGATTTTCAAATGTTCAAGAAACTTGTCAAATTAAACATGTTCTTAGCCTTTATTCATTAGTTTCAGGTCAAGCAATTAATGCATAGAAATAAAAAATCTATTTTTTCAATACAAGGAAAATGATAGCTAATAAAATCAATAAAATTTTGGGTTTTAAAATGGATTTCTTACCTTCCATGTATTCAAGAATTCCTTTTTTTATGAGCTCAAACAAATCTTCATATTGGTCTTCAATCATCTAGCGTATTCAGAGTAGAATTGTGGCTTGGAAACTTTGATGGTTGTCTCTGGCTGGTTGAATCTTGTTGATTAAATTAGTCCTAGTAGCAATTCCAAATTATTTTATTGTGGTTCTTAAAGCTCCCCCCAAAGTTTTACTTCAAAGCCAAAAAATGATTAAGGGTTTCCTTTGCACAGGTAATATGAATGATTCTCAAAAAATTCCACTTGTTTCCCTACAAGATATGTAAAATATCCCATAATTAGGGGGGGTAGGTGTGGATGACTTAACCAAAAGAAATGAAGCTTTTGGTGGGAAATTAATTTGGCAAATGTATAGTAAGATTCAATCCAATTGATGAAAAACTATGCAACAAAAATATTTGGACACTAATGATCCGTCTAGAATTTTATCTATTTTGGATCCACCAAAAGGCTTAGTTATATGGGATTTCATGATAGCTTCACGAGATATTTTGGTTAAATATGTTTCTTGGGAAGTTAACAATGATTGTAGTGTTAATTTTTGGAGGGATTCTTGGAATGTTTAGATTCCTCTTTCAAATAGCCTGATCTCTCCCAATATTATTGAGGTGTCAAAGTTTCATTAGGGTACTCAACTCAATTAGTTTGTTGCAAATGTTTGTAAATTTTTAGGGCCTATTTCTTGGAAGAACCCAAATGTATTACCCTTGTCATCTCAGGAGATTAATCAATTTAAAGTTATTTTGGCCTCTAGGCAAGTCTTCTTTCCAAGATCTAATGATAAGATTTTTTGGGCTCCAGCTAAGGATGGTCAATACTCAGTAAAAGAGGGCTATAAAATCTTGCAGCAAAATGTTTTGCATAAAGTTACTAGAAAAGAAATTCCATTTTTCTAGAATAATATTGTGCTTCCAAAGGCAGGCTATTTTCCTTGGCTTGCTTTAAAACATTGGATTTTGACTAGTGACAGATTGAATAGACTACACATTTCCCCATCCTTCAACTACGTTTTTGGTAATAAGTGTGAAGAATCAATGGATCATCTCTTTGTTTCATGTACATTTTCCTATCAATGTTGGAGTTTTTTTTTGAACAAATTAAAGTACTGTACTCCTCTCTAGAATAATCTTTGAGATCTTTTTCAAACTTGACAAGTTCTTTATCCTAAGTCTCTATTTGCAAATCTTTGGATATGTATTCTAGCATTGGTTGTCTGGGCTATTTGGTGGGAATGGAATAAATGCATTTTTAGAAAAGAGTGTCATACTTTACAAAAATTTTTGGAGAGAGTTGAAAGAAAAATCTCAAAGGTGACAAACACAAACTTGAGAAATTCAAAATTCAATCATGTTGTTACTTCTTGGGACTCGCAAGTGATTTAAAATTGGAAACAATTATTCATTCTAGATGGTTGGAAAATTAATAATCCATCTTTGTCTTCCTTATAATATAATAAAATAGTTTGGAGACCTCCAGATGAGGGATATTGGGAACTAAATATTGATGGTGCATCAAGAGGAAATCCTGGTAATTATGGTTTGTGTGCATGCATGAGAGACTCTAATGGAGATATTATGGCAATTATAGCCTCCCCTTTTCCCATTGGTACAAACTACATGGCAAAGGCCCAAGCTCTTCTAGCTATTCTCATACTAGCCAAAGAAGGAAATTTTCATTCTCTACATATTGAAGGAGATTCATCTGTCATTATAGAAGCTTGTATACATAGGAGAACTTTCTCATGGAAATTAAAGTACATTCTCAATCAAATATGGAGACTATTAGATGAATGTCAAGATGTTTGCATTTTAGATATATTTAGGGAAGGGAACCAAGTTGCTGATTTTCTATCAAATATGGGGTTTGATGAGTTATTAATTTCACTAGTTCATCCTACATCTTTGGTAGAAAAATATGATGTCCTCAAAAGATTAATTGAGGTTGACAAGACTACTAGCTTGCATTTGCATTAGTGCCTTCGATTATGTTGTACATTATGTTTTTATGTTACTTGTTGCGAATCATCCTTACTTTGTGTCACAAATTTGAGTAATTATGGAGAAGTTTGGATAGTACATAATTCAGTAGTATTGAACGATAGTTTGCATGTAAATTTACATGGTGTCTTAGAAAAAGATTTACTAATTTGGATTCTTCAGATAGAGTTTTTGGGGTTTGCATTTTTTATTCTCCACCAAGCTTCATTTTGCTACAGTTTATTCCAACAATCTCTATTTCATAGTCTATACAATATGATGTTGAGGGGGATGGATATCATTGCTCTTATGAACTATGCCATAAACAACACAGATCTATCCTACCGAAGAACTTTTGAATTTGGGTCCTATAGAGCCCAAATGAAGGTGTTCTGTCAAATGAGATTAGTGATGAGATACTAGATCCAATGTTCATAGTTTATTTGACATGTTATTGGAGAAGAAATTTTGATTTTGACAATACCCCAATTCTTTTATTTGTTGCATCTTGTCTCCATCTTCTTGTCTAATGTAATGGACCTTATGCCATCCCCTCTATTGCTTCAATCACTAGGTCAAAAGGTAATTTAGGGAATTTTCATTATTGATAACAAATTGTCTATTTCTATGCAATACTATGATCTCTGGAGTGGTTTGGTATTGGTGGGTGGTTTATTTTCCCATTCTCAGTTACTAGTTAAGAATAAATGTTAGGTTTTGTTTGAAGCCATTAAAAAATCAATAGAAAATTGAAGCAGTATTCATATGAAAATGCTTTTCAAGCTACTTCTTGGGTTCTAGGTTTTTAATTTGAAGAGAGGAGCAAGAAGGTGGGATATGCTCTCATAGATTTGCAAAGGGTTTCAAATCTAGTTCATCCTTAGGGGCCAAATTTGGGTAATGTGAATCGTCAGCTTGATGAAAGAAATGCTTGGAATTTAGTGTTTGAACTAATTTTCATGTCACATATGACTCCTAATGTTGATTTGGGTTGGTATCCTAACCTATCTAAGGTGGCATGCTCTAGCTGGGAGCTTGATAGTGATTATAGTGGGGGCTGGAATGATTCATTTTTCAACCAAGGTGGTTGGCAAGGTGCTTCAACATGTGATAGTAGAGCTTCTTGGGAAGGGTTGCCTAATATTGATAGTAAGTTTCTTTGTGGTTATGATGATATGGAAGAATGAACTTGGAAGTTTGATTTTTGAATGTTGAATTTTTTGCTAGATTAAAATGTTATCAACAACTTGACATGTGTTGATTATCAAGTTTTGATAGAAAATTTTGGATGTGCTGATATTTAGTTTTTGATAACTGATGCAATATTTTTGGGTGGTAGTTGATACACCTATTTGTAATTATGCTTTTTCACTATTATTTAAAAACTATGTATATATAAGGGATGATGTTGGGTTTTCTTCACTAATTCTCTCCTAGTTGATTTTTTTGAATCAGATTAATAAAATATTACAGTGGCTTGCCACTTTTTGCCTTAAAATAAATAACCATCTTTATAAAATGTAACATTATTTTAAAATTATTACATTTAAATATTTAAATATTTAGTAAATAGTGAGAGCCATAGTTTAATACATATTAAACCATGAAATAAAATGATTTACTAAAAATAAATTATGATTTAAATCATATTTAGTATTAATAATCAAGCTAATAGATTATTACTTGTGGGAACCACAATTGTGAAAAAAGTGTTGGATGTGAGAAAAGTGTTGGATATGAGAAAAAAGTTACACTTTTGTTTTGTCAATATTCTTTTGTGAATAATTAAGAGAACATAAATGAATCATGGAACATTAAATACATGAAGGTGACCCTTGAAAGTAGTTTGTTATAGTCGACCCATCAATCATTGACAAAAAACTATCTAGTAGAATTTTTAATACTAGAAAAATGTACATGTATATTTTTCCATTAAAATTTTTGTTAGCTTAACAAAAAAACTCTCTACTAACCCCTCTTTTTATATATTATATTTGTAGTATTTTCTAGTCTTCTCTCAAATGAAGGATTTTTAATGCAATTCAAAATATTGAGTAAAAAAAATCTAACATGATCTATCCCAAAACTTTTTTTTTCAAATAAAACATATGTCAATAGTAGAAATTTGTGTTGAATTAAGGATGGGACATAGAGTTTCCAATTTTTTAAAATTGTTTATTTACTTTGATTTTTTTCCTTCCTTTTGGATTAGTATTACCCCATGGGGGTAAATCCAAGGCCCCACTAACACCCTATAAAGATGAAACAAGGTTATTAAGACACATTTTCATTGCACATCTTGTGTTCTAAGTATTTTTTCAATTTGGAGACTTCTACACCAACATCAAAGATCCATAAATAAGTGCACTCAAAAAACAACATCACTCCTTTATTCTTATAACATTTGATAGTTAAAATCATTAATTAATTAAAATATTTAGCTCTTTTACGCTTATAACATTTGATAATTAAACTCAGTAATTAAAAACAATATTTCAAATAAAGAGATTTCTCCATATAAGAAATTTTCCTTATAGTTATGATACAAACATTGCATCTTTAATCTATGTTACCTTTTAGTTTTTCTCTATATAGAATTTTCTTTGTCATTCCTTCTTAAATTTTGTTTGCTTCTTGGTAGAAGACAAAGTTAGATGACAATTTCAAAGCTTGGAAAGATATATTTGTAAATAAATTTGAGATCTAATGAAGAGGGAAATCATTGCACAAAACCCTTGTCCACTTCACCATCATATTCCTAGCTTTGTACATAGTGTGGTTATAGCTCAATTGGTAATCTTGTTGAACTAACAAATATTATATTACATGATTTATTGCATGGTTCTTTCTCCATTGATTCGCAAAACTTTTGTACCCATGAAAATATTAAGCTTCAATTAGCCCCTATGAAAAATTCTATGTTCTTCAACCTTTTTATAATATTTTAATTTAATTTATATATAATAAAATGACCTATTATTTTATATTTTTTATATACATTTCCTTAATATATATTTTTATTCTTATTTTTTAAAATTATTTATGTCATTGATATTTAAACAACACCATATATTTAACTCATTTTATATAAATAAAAATATAGAATTTTCTTCAAATAAATTAATAATAAAGTAATAAAAATAGAAATGACAAATATGTTTGTAGACTTTAAACATAGCTATTTCCAATCTTAGTTTGGAAAGCATAAATCTTTATCAACTATAAAGTTTTTTAATGGTTTGTGCAATATAAAATGTGAATGTGAAATCCCCATCAATTTTGTTGTGTACTATTTGTGAGGAAGATTTAGGATTACATGACTGTAATCATAAATCTATGAACAATAACAAAATTTGTAAAGTACCTATAATATCTTTAGCCAATAGGCTTTATTCACTAAGGCCATGGGCCACCAATTTTATCTCACGCTGCCAGCCAATATCTCATTTCATGGCCTTAGTCTCCCTACCTCCAGCCACATTTGACCTATTCGTATTGGCAAGTGCCTTTCCAGCCTCCGTAGAATGAAAGCATACTCAAGAGTGCATTGGTGCTACTAGAGAAGTGCTCCCTGACATTAGGTCATTAGTTGTGGGATCCAGTTTCCTCTTTCCTGCAAACCATGGTGTTCAAAGGGTCTTTCCACAGTGTTCACAAGGACAATACCCATTTGTATTTGATGATCTACACTGGTGCTTAAGAAGTGCTTGCACAAGTTTGTTCCTCATTTCTTCTATACTGAATTTGTATCTATTTTCCCTTCTCTCTTCGTGGGTTTTTTTAGAGGTCTATCTCATAAAGCCCTATCTATACAAAGGATATGTCTAATCCCTATTTATTTATGGGTATGGTTATGGAAATTGAGATTGATAGCCATATAGAAGGATGATTCCTGCATATAATGGGGCATACACTCATTTCTTACACACCATTCCTTAAAGAAAGAGTCCTAGAGGGGATGGTATGAATGAGATTCTTAGTTCCTCTGTATCAATTATTATTTTGATTACAATCCTCTTACCTCAGCAAGGGCTTTTTAATTCCAAATGTGTTGTCCATCTTCCCTCTTTTGATTTTCTACAAACTTTACATAAGCAAGAATGGTAATATAAATGTTAACATTACATGATATTAACTATTAAATAAAATTTGTGAATAAAAAATTGTCCTCACATGAACTATGAATATTGTAAGATAGTAGTCATTGTCATGAAAACAATCAACATTAGCATATGACTCGTTTCACTTGAGATATAGTTAATCAAATGTGATTCACATGTGTAAAGCCAAATTCCCCAACGTTTTCAGCATCCTCCTTACCTGTGCCAAATTAAGAGCTCTGGAATAGAGATGCACATCCATAAGAGCTATGGATATTGACCAGAGCATAAGGGGAGGGGGATTTTTAATAGACACTGACAAGCACTAGAGGTTTCACCTTTGTTGCAGTACTTCCCTCTTGTATGTTTGGTTTTATATCAAATTCTAGTCTTGGCCTATCATGACAAACCATCGAATGTCATCAAACACTTATTTTTGAATCCCCTAGATTGTTTCAAAAGCACTAGAGGTTTCACCTTTTCTATAGTAGATTCGTTCATCTTGTAGACAAACCTGAGATTTCTTTGTAGTTGACCACTACTAGGATATTTAAAACTGATCATTCTTTTTTCTTTGAAAAAATAAAAGGAATTCTTTTTCTTCTAATATCAAATAATAAAATATTGTGCTTGACAAGAGATCAAATAATCATCTACAAATTCTAGATGGAAAAATCAAGTAAACTTATATTGGCTCCTAGTGTACATCAAATTGTAATTATTTTATCAAAATTGTTTTATTATAATGAACTAGAAAAGTGGTTCAAACCACCAAAAAACAATGCTTGAATAAGTTGTCAACACCATTATTATATTAGCCTCCATCTGAGCTATACTTCTTTCCAAGAATAATTAATTAAATCTCTTTGTATCTAGCCAAAACTCCAGCACCAACAATAACTCACAGGATGTTTACACTAGCACCCTTGAATAGAGACTTGGCGCCTTTCTTCTTCAAAATGTATTGAAAAACATCCAAAGAACTCTTTTATTTCACCACCTCACCAAATGTCATCATCATTCTTCTATGTACAATGTTAATAGGATATGAAGCAAGAGCAACACCAATTGTAATACCCCCTTGAATAGAGACTTGACACCTTTCTTATTCAAAATCTATTGAAAAGAATCTAAAGAACTCTTGTATTTCACCACCTCACCGAATGTCATCGTCATTCTTCTACGTACAGTGTTAATAGGATATGAAGCAAGCGAAATACCAACTATAATACCCCAACCAAGAAGACAACTTGCAAGGAATTTATTCTGAAGATCCCTATCCAAAACAATGGGCTTTAGGGAATCATACATTCCAGAGTATAGAACACAGTACACAATAATGTCCACACAAGAGATGTTGAATCTATGGTAAAGACCAAAAATTCCATCTCTCTTTATATTTTTATGGTATACATCAACAAATCCATTGAATTGTCTCTCTCCACTTTTCTTTGTAGCTATTAGCTAGCCTTGTTTGAGCATAGTCCAAAGAATAAACAAAAAGAAGAGATGATGCACCAGCCGCACCACTAAAAGAAAGATTTCCAAAAAATTATTTCCAATAACCATCCTTATATTTCTTAAAATTTAACAGGTTCTTAAAGTAATCCTTCAAAGAAAAGTTGAGAGCTTGAGTGGGGAAATAGTGAATGACATTGGCAGTATTTCATCTCCACAAAGGAATGATACCTTCATCCTTGAATATTTTTCAACCAAAACAATTTTGAATGCCTTAGTATAGCTCAGAGAGACAACCAAAACAATCTCCAATGCCTTAGTATAGCTCAGAGAGATGACCAGACTTTGACATTTCATCCTGATTTTTAATCAATAGATTGACTCATTCAATGGGGGCAGCTACCATTTTGGATACAGCAGTAGAGACATGCATTAAAAAAATCAATCATGAAACCTTTCACACCTTTCTCTAAAGGTGTTGAAACAATATGCATGACTTTCATAAATTAAATTCATAGAAAAATTAAAATATATTTCATATATGGTAAATAATGACCTGGCTACCTTGTTTCCTAGATTTCATTTAACTTTCTAGGTCTCCTCCCAATATCATATAAAAGAAGGCATGTTGAAAGGTGTCATTTTTTTCTAAAGCCATGAATACATGAATTGTTAGATTCTAAAGCCTATAATTATAGAGCCTATTGTAATCAAACCAGCAATCCTTTCCCTCTTCAATGAAAAATCATTTAATTGTAACTTGTACTCCACCTAGGGTAGGTACTTCTAGTAATCCATACCGAAGATGTACATTAGATCTCCATGAGATTGAGTACCCTACAACTTAAACATGTTTGAGGTTCAGCTTTTGTGCATGCAAGTGTAACATTTACATTAGGCAATGGACTCTAAATTTTTGTTTGTTCGATTGTACAAGGATAAAAAGTTCTATTGTAAAAGGAATTTCTATTTTAAAACTATATTTCAAGTGTTACAAGACTAAAATCATTTGGTCGATTTCACTATCTTACTATAGTCATTTTTTCTTGTAGAATGGAAAATATAAAGGCTTTTAAAAATGCCTTGATTATGAATTACAAAGTGAAACCATAATATTCTCACCTATGTTAAGCCGTCTAATTTTTCCTTATATTTTATTATTTTTGAGAGCTATAATTCTTTTATTTGCATGTCTCTATAGGCCCATAGCCTTTTACAACAATTTTCATTCATTCCCTCCCCATAGGACTTTGTGTTTCATTTTTCAATAGGCATCTATCTCTGTTTTCCTTAAAATCAAAGCTCCTAGAAGTCTCAAGTTTTCAATGGACATAGGTATTGACAAAATTATTGTGTAGCTGAAATAAGGAACCCACAATCCTCTCATGGTAGTAAATTAATTTGTCAAAATGCTCTTAATATTGTTCTTCTTTTTATGTTTGTTAGGATCCTTTAACAGAAAAAATGTATTTATTTTTTGTGGATATTTCTATGGCCAAACCAAAGGACCAAATATTACAATAATGGAAATCTTTTAATCAATGATTTTCTTTATGTGGCATTCCTAACATTACCAACGGTGTAATATATGCCTTGTGTTTAACCTCCCTAGCTAAGAGGGAGTGTTGATGTTTGGAAACCTTTTGCAAATTGTTGTGAGATAAAGCTATAATTGAAATTGTCATTATATTAATTATATTAATGGATAGACATATCCCATGAAATGTCTCCTCTTGGTTTATTCCTCATACAACTATAATAGGTCAATGCCATTTGAAAAAAACATACCAAACATTATGGCATTGCTACTACAATTGCAGCAATCCTGATGAAAACCAACAACTTATGATAACATTTACAAAGCATATTGTATTTATTATTTCATGGTAGCCTCCTATTTGGAGGTGATATTTGAAGAAAATCTAATTTTACATTAGTAATTTAAGTTATAACTTATTTTTCATTGGTGGAAGTTGAGATGGACTTGTGGATCATTTTGATAATATTCAATGTAAAAAAGAAAAGTTATTAGTGACATCACATTTTACAAGATTAAACATAGGAGATGGAGGATTGAGTTTCATAGTTGTAGGCTAAAAGACAAAGATTTGAGTGCATCTATAGCTCAAGTGTAGGATGAATTTCTTGTTGTTTCCCCTTTCTTGTTTTATGATCTATATTAGATGACAAATGTTTATTTGATGACGATGTGGTCATGTGATGATTAAAACTACCAAGTAATTGGGGAGCTAGGTTGTTGTAGAAACATGAGTAAGAAGGACATAGTTTTTCATGATTGTTCTTGTTTACATGTAGACTAATTTTATATGATATTTGTTTCAAATTTTAAGTCAAATCCTTATTTGATTTGTATATGTAGCTTGTGTGGATTTTCACCCTCTATCATAACACCACAATCGTAGCACTTCAAGAATCTCCAATAGTGAGAAATTCTCTACTTTGTACCTCTACATTGGGGTTTAGAAGAATTCCCTTCTCCCCTATTTACCACCTTTTTATTCAGCATATTTATTTTTCCATTTATTTTTTCTCTTAGCCTTTTGAAAATTGTTGTGCCTCATCCAAGGTGTTACATCTTATCTAGCTCTTGCATGATCAGTTCTTGTATATGCTTGAGCTAATTGTTCTTCCACCATAAAGTAGCATGAAACTTCACTTTTAGTTCTACAAATTTGACACTTCATAGCCAATCTTCCTCAAACCCCTCCAACTCAAAGTATATAGTATATTTAGAACTCCTCTATCCAATCTATGCAACATTCACAATTCAACTTTTCTTTAAAATTAGATATAGCAATTTTAATGTTGTCCCTTTGTACATAGCTGTGATGACTCTTCCATAGAATATATGCCTCCAACTTGGGCCCTTTGAAGTTTAGGTTATTCCTATTCCTCATGCCTCAAACTAGCCTCAAGGACTACCAACCTCTTGAGTAGTTCATCATCAATATTGCTTATTTGCCTTTAGCTCTATAGTTTAACCGGATCCCCCTTTTGGCTATGGTGCTCCAATACACTCTAATGCATCTATCAATCAAAGTTACCTAAGTATAACAAAAAAGATATAATAGTACAAGAAACCCAAATTAGAGATCAACAGAGGGAAAAGAACTTGACACACACACTACAAAACTTATTTATTTACTTGTATAGATCATGCAATAGCATGTTGATGGGAAAAGAACATATAACCTAGGTTGTATGGGTATACATACCCACAACCCTAGGATGGGTACCCAAGGGTTGTACTTGAAGTACCAAGTACTCAGAAAAAAGCATCATGGCTAAGGAACTTGATTTAAAAAATTTATTTTTGTTCTAGGTTTTTGTTTGTGATTCAGCTTGTTATTTATCAAGCTTAATTCAATATGAAATTATTTTAGAGCATTAATTCAATACTACTTAATAGTAAACATTATCACTATTCATGTTAGAAGATTATCATTTGTAATATGTCATTGTTATATAATTTTGATCTTCTTGTTCATGATTAAAGTCTACAAAAATATACCGCAAATCTAAAATTGCAAAAGATACATTACATCTGCAAAATTTATCATTGTTCTTGTTTTGTGAAACCATTGTCATGACTTATATTTATTTTTAAATTTTCTATAAATATTAAATTATATATATAAAAGAAAAGTTTGATGTACTTAAGTACTCTTGTCACCTATTTTTAAAAAAAGTTGTACCCATACTGGTACTAGAACAGGTACCCTAATTACCCAAGTACCCTGCCCTATTCAACCTTTCTTATTTAACACTTTACTCCAACATCCTATAGCTAAATTCCCATTAAATGTTTAAGAGAATGCCTTACAAAAGCCTCCTACTACCTATTCTATAAACACTACTCCAAAATGCTATCAAATTAAATAGAACTTCAACTTTCTACTTTTAATAAAGAGAGACATTGAGGAGAGGAATGTTTTCAAAATTACTCAACCAATAAACCACAACATGATAGAAATAGATTAAAATATCTCAACTTTTGTTGAATATGGCATATTCTCTTAGTTTTCTATATTTTGACCTACATGGCATAGAAATGGTGGATTTATTTGTGTGTCAATAGGATGTGATACTTTTTGTTGTTTTTCAATATATGTGAAACATGTTTGTGCTCACCATTTTCACCATTGATAATTTATGGTCCTAATTAATCTTTATGTTATATTGCCTTGAAATAGTAGCTAAAGGGAGGAAACTTTTACATTTGATCATGGACATTGTTTTGTTTTAATTTTTCCATTAATATCCAATTGTGAGATCCAACTGATACATTTCTTCATAAATAAAATAATTATTTATATTTGATACAAGGACCAAAAGTACAACAAAGATTCTTAAGCAATCTTATGGTAGCTTAAAGGAGGAAAATTTTGCATTAGTAGTGTAGCCCACAATTATTTCAGCAATATTTTTCAAAAAAATTATAAAATGTTAGAATATATAGTTACTCATCCTATAATATACCACCTATGAGGTTTTGATATCCATCTACATAACATGAACAACAATCATAAGTCTTTTTATCTACTACAATCTCATTCATATTTTTGATTGCTTGTCACGCAATTTTTATATATAAGTAGACTCCTAACTACAATGTTGAACTATTCTCCTGATATTATTGATTCATCCCCTGCAATGCACTATTTGTGCTTATTCATGATCGAGGACTGATTGACTAGGGAAATTTTCTAAGGCATGTGCACTAGACTTTAGTGAGGAAGCGCATGAAAAACAAAGAAGCATCTAATACTTGGGAAATGCCTACTTTTTATAATGTTGTTTTTATTTATTTTAAAATCATTTTTAGACTTTGAGTTTGGCTGGGAAAGATAAAAATGGGTGCCCTAAAACTAAAGATAACATTGAAAGCACTTGATATACCAAAAAAAATTATTTCATCTCATTATGAATTAAAAGACCAAAAACAACATATTTTTCTTGTTCAACTTTCTTCCTATTTGCCATTATGCATATTAAATAATGATCATTTATCATGACACTAAAATTTGAGCAATTCACATTGTAGTATTTTAATTGTTTTGGCAGCCTTTTTAAAACCTTTAGGGTACAAATATATTTATCTGATTTGTACATGTGTCAAAAAAACCAAATTAGGCAATAGAAACCAAAATAAAATTATAAAAAAAGTAGGAAATTTTTTTGTGAAATACTAGAGACAAGGCATGTCAAATATAGTGATGTTTGGCATTTTTTATAGTCATATTTGGCAAGACTTAATGAGAAGGAAATCATTTCAAGTTTTGGATATTGTTAGCCTATAATTCCTATAATGTTATGTTTGATAACATTGCTGATTTAGTGATGTACTAATTGTCCATAGTAAGTTGGCTGCCACTCTTGGGTTAGTTATGTGTTAGTTGGTTGATAGTTGTGTTACTTTTAGTAGCCATCAAGTCCTTTAATATGTTGTGCATCGTCAAGAAAAGTAGTATGGGATAGTTGAATGAATTGTAATCCTTGGCCAACCATCTCTAGTCTTTATCTTTGCAATAAATTCATGAGAAAATAATTTAATAAAGATATATTTTACTCCTATATTTGGTATGCATTTGATCTTTATTATTGTTTCATGTATGTAACTTATTAAATATAGCAGTAGGTAGTGGGAAGAAGGGTCAACATCTTTTTAAAAAATAATTCCGATAGTCAATATGCCAAATTGAGCAATAGTCCAACATGCCCTCCCCATCCAAGATTTATGTGGGGAGTTTGCATCCGATGTGGTGTGATGAAACTAAATTCAGATTTAGATAATCAAACTAGAGTTGCTCTTAAATATATTCATAAGGCACCCATTTTATGAAAGCCAATTGCATGATTTAATTATTTGTTTTATTTCCTTGAATTGTGACTCAATTATTAAGAAAACAACCTTTTCTTAAATGCTTTTACAAACTGATTTTCCTATAGACAATAAAAATAGTCTTAAATTTTCCTTGTATAATTCTTTGCATTGATCTTTTAGCAAATAAAATTCAATTACATGTTTCTATAACTAAAACCATTTCTTATGTAATTTTTTAAAAGGATTTTAAGCTCACATATAGAGAAGTTGCATGGTTACATGATATAGATTTGAAGAAGTTACTCCCAAAAAATAAACTTTGTTTAGTGCTAGATCAAGATCACACATTGCTCAATTGTTCTTGTTTTGTTGAAGTGCCCCACAAAGAGGTGGCATATGTCACATAAACTGACATAAAAGGCATATCAAATGTTGAATCCTGTGTGCTAGTCAATAAATTACCTGGATAATTTTTTAAATATCATTTTAGTCTTTGAAATGATTTCTTCTATAGTTGTAAGGACTCATGCTTTCGTTACCTATTCCTTTTCCTTGATTGCGCCTTTCCATGTTTGTTAACAACTCTAATTACCTTTATTGCTTATTATTAGTCTATTGACTATTTATTTTCTACTAACTTAGGATTGCTTCCTTAGAATTATTTATTCTTATTCACTAGTATATGACTTATAATCCTTTTCATTCATGATAAGAGTTTCTTATTGAGGTGGTGGTATGACAATCTTTTCAATCTGCTATTGTAAGTTAAGCGATTCTAATTTGATGTCATTTTCCTCTTGATTATTGATTGCTACAATCTAGATATTTGATTTCAAAAGAGCAATATGAGTTGATTATTATCCTTCTTTTTCTTCTATGATTTATCTATGTCCAACATATTGATTAGATATTTTATGTCCAACGACTTAGAATATTGGTATATAAAATATTTTAAGGTTAAGTGATTAGAAGAGAAGCAAAAATATTTCTTCTTTTTTGTTTTTTGGAGAATGGAGATAGATAGTGGAATAGAAATTAATTCTTTCAACAAGAATTTTTAGAATAGAGATGGAAAAGTTCATTTGTAAGATATCATCTTTCATTCTAAAATCATTATTTCTTGTTGTTTTTCATACCTCAAGATTCATGGGTTTTCTAATGAATTATTCCTATTTTTGTTCTTTCTCTAGATTGTTCAGTTATGGTAGCATGGAGGGATAAGGAGTTGTTGGTAATACAAGATGTTTAGGCTAAGACTTTTTTAATGGTCCCTAATATTCTTATTAGGCTAATAATGATTTAACCAAGGTTCTAAATTTTTTCTTGAAAAATCTTACATTTCTTGAACCTTTTTTTCACATTTCTTTTCATTCAACCCTATTACACCTTCTAATCATGCTAAGTAGAATTCAAGATTTTTCTCATAGAGTTTAAATATGATGTTAATATTTTCTTTTCTTGATCATATTTTCTATTCTGCCACATATAGTTCAATTTATTTTGACAAAATTAATTGAGCTAAAGGTTCAATAGATGTTATTCAGCACATTGATGTCTTGGTTGATGTAATGGGTTTGCACTTGTCTAATAATGGAATTACTAGGACAAGAAATTTGGGTGCATTTTCATTCTTGGAGTTGAAGCATGTTGGATCAATTTATTTGGTAGACTCTTTTTTTTTTCCTCACAAAAATTTCCTCCCAAAAAATACTCCCTTAGGCCATGGCAGGAATTGGCATAGTTCAACATGTCCTCTATATATCCACTGCACAAAATTTTTGCATGCTCTTGACATTGGTATTATTATGGTGATTACATTTTGCCATTATACCAACTGACTCTATTTTTGCAATGCATGTAAGCTAGTCTCAATTATTGCAAAGACTATGAAAAGGAAAAAAAATAGTTGGTTTGACGTGATTTTTTAATGGGGTTTGATGTTTTTATTTAATGTAAAGGTCTATTTTGTTGACATAAATTGTATAATCATTTGTATATTTTTCTAAGAAGTTAGCATAGAAAAAAATACTTATGTGTGGCCAAAGTGCTCCAACTTATATTATTATTTTTCATAATAACTAAAATTTGTGTTCTTTGAGAAGAGTATATCATGTTACAGTGATTGTGATCATTGTAAATCTAATGTTGGGAAGACAACTTTGTCAAATTTTTGCATTATTATTTAAAGGGTACTAGCTCAATGGAATAGCGCCTACTCTATAAGTAGGAGGATGGTGGTTCAATTCCATTATTTTGAGGCCTCACCCCGACCCATCGTAGCATAGTGATACATTACTATTATTTTGATATTCATGACTTGAGATGTCAAGACATTGTCTGATGCTTAGAACATACTATATTATTTCATGTTGTGTGATGTTACTTTCAGATATATTTGATGTTTTTCATTTAATGTTTCATGTATATGTATGTTGATGAAATTAGTAAATGTAGGATTGAGACTTTGATTTAAGAGATTTTAAATGGTTAAAAATTAAGCAGAATGAAGAAACCCTTATTGATGTATGTTTCAATTTATGTGAATTTTTGATATGTATACATATACGTACATGTGATTTTACAGGACTACTGATATGTGCAATGAGTGTGTAGATATTTTAGCCAAGAAACCCTACGGAGGAATAAAACTAATCTCTATGTGCTAATTTTGGAAACCTTGTTGTTCATAATTCTAGTATTGTATTGTGAGATGTGTGTATGTATCTTTCTGTGTTCAGTGAATGTTAGTGTTCGTAACTATGTTCTTTTAGTGTCACTTGACACTCGTAAATTGTTTATGTTCTTTAGTGTGCTGATTAGGGTTAGTTGTATAACTTTTGGACCCAAGTTGTTTTAAGTTAGTTTTAGTTTTTTTTTTTGTTCTTAATCAAGTTTAGTCATCTCTAATCCATATTAGTGCTTAATTTGCATTGTTAGAGTTGTTAGATGGTCCTATTTTATTCCTAGCCTTTTTTTGGCTCTAAACCTATTTTCTAAGGCTTAAAACATGAAGTGCTTATACCCAACGGGTATGGGTATGGGTTAGGGGTCTTTTCCAACCCCTAAGCCCCTTTTATTGACTTTTGAGGCCACTCAAAAAGTCTCATTTTGCCTTTGTGGGAAAATTGACTATGGCTATCATGAGTTGCCTCATCTCACCTCCATTTAGTGTTTAACCATAGTGTGGGTTGAGTTAGGAGCTTCTAGATTTGTAGGTGGGTGAGTGAAGTTATTGATCCCTTTGGTGGTTGATTTTGAGGCTTATTTAGAGGCCCTTCTTGGAGTAGTGGTGTTTTGTTACCCAATCTCTACATTTAGAGAGGAGTCTTTGAAGATTGGAGCAAGGAAAGGAAAAGCTCTACTCAAACTTGTTCATTTCCATTACCTCTTTGTGAAGGTAGGAATTATCATCTCCCTTGTGCAAATTTTCATGTTTGTTTCATGCTTATGCTACCTTGCTGTTATGTGAATGTTTGTATGATTGTGGGTATGTTGGGAAGATTTGAAAACCATGTTATTTGGATGATTTCCTTTCATGTTTATGTTGCAATTTTGAGATTTTTCTTGCATGAGTGTTTTGCTATTACTCACCCTTGGATAGGACAGAAGTGACCAATTTTGAGAAAGGTCTATTTAGTTGGACTCCAACCAGTGTAGAGTCTCTTCTTAGGATGAGAAGAGGAAGAGAGGATAGGGTGTTATGGGCCCCTACTCGTCAGCACAAACCTCGTATGAGTATGACATGTTTAAATGGAAGAATGGAAGTTCTTGGTTAATAGCCCCGATTGGGCATCTAATTTGGTGTTGTGCTTGACTTTTCCTATTGGAAGAATCCACCTTTCCCTAGTGTTGATTCATTGTGAATCATATTGTGAAAACCTTGTATGAATATGCATGTTTGAATTGTTCTTGGTCATGCTTTTGGGTCACCTGATCAGATTTTGTTCCCTCCATGGTTTTAGAAATGGGTTGCAGAAATTGTTATGAATTTCCCTTGATGAGGGTCATGAAGAAAATTCAATTAAATTGATGTAATGTTGGATTGATATCCTATGTAATTTACTTTTCAAACTTTGTTGTAATGGCAATGAAGCCGAGTTTTCTTCCTGGTTCTTTCCCAGCTGAGTCTTTGAATCAAGTTTGCCAATAAATTTAGTTTTTGAGTATAATTGGTTATCATGTGATTTAATCGTGATTTAATTTAGATGGATGCACATCAAAAATAGGATGGATTGATGTTGATTTAATTTGGCAAAATTTCAAGTTTCCTTATATGTTAAAAAATGAAAATTATGATCATGCATGTAGATTTAGTTTTCATGATTACTAGAATCAAACAATTATTGCTCTATTGAACAAAATGAATAATTCAAATTCTTGGTATGTTAAGGTTGTAACAAGTCTTTATAGATTTGCTTTAAAAAGAAATAATGACAAAGGTCAAATTATTCCAATTCAATTCATATAAGAGATCAAATGATTATGGTGTCAATGTGACTCAAGCTATGGTATCAATGTTTTAAATCTATTAAAAAAAATACACCTTAAAATATAGACCAAAAAAATATATATACATCATTTGTAAATCTATACTTAGAAAAATTTTGACAAAAAAAAAATGTGCTCCAAGAGAGTAAAAACTCTCTGTCTTTTGTATGGGTTTGAAGATTTAAATGCCTTCTTGCAATAGAGAATATTCTTAAGAATATTCTTATTTTTTAAAATTTAAAATAAAACAAAATTGAAAGAAAACATAGATATAAATGTTTAAAATGACAAAAGTAATTTCAAAAAAAAAGAATATCTATCTTACCTATTAAATATCCTTCTCACCTATAAAACTTTATGGGTTTAATACATACCCATCTTCCCATGGTGGACATAAGTTTTGGGATAGGTTTTAAAAAATATATTTTAAGTTTTTTTTGAAGTCAAGTTTGTATTGATGGGAGGGTGACATCACCTATCACCATATCCCATCTTCATCTCCTTGTTTAGCACATGCATCCTCTTTTGCCTTTGGGGAAAGCTTTATCAAATTTCATTTGGTTTTTTTAAAAAGACTGTCTTTGACTTTTTGAAGAATTTTTAATGCAAAGTTTTTCTGTCATCATTATGATGACATCATCCATCTCCCATCCCCCCCCATTTCTCCTAAGCTTGTAAAGCGCTCACCTTGGTTTGCATAGTGGGAATGTTGTTTTATTTTTAAAAAAAAATTCAATTTGTCATGCCCAACTACGAGGCAAAAACACTCTCAATTTTTTTTTTAAATAATTAAAATGTTCTAAGCTCGGTAAGGTTGAGATCACATTGCATGAAAAGATTCTCTTCATTGCTAAATTAATACTCTTGTTATCAAGTTGATATCGACAATAGTTACATTATAACTTTACAATGATAGATTGAAATATTTTGTAAAACAATATATATAAGTCTAGAAGGTAGCTACGTAGAACAAATTCCCTTATCTCAATAGTCTAACATAATTAGTTATGTACACAAACATAATGATTAACTTTCTTAACAACTAAACTAAATTTACATTTAACCAAGTTTTTACTAATCATTATATAAATGTGTAACATGCATCGATTTGAAAAAGAATAACACTAACTATGTTACTAATCTGATCAAAACCATTTGATATTAATGAACTAAAACTAACCTAAGTAGCTTACATGACTTTTAAACTAATTAACTTCTTATCGATTAAATCTACTAAGCATTGAAAATTTATTGTAATTACTAACTGATATTGAGCATACATAAAACTTTGAATATACTTTTTAAATCTACTTCTGAGTTTATACCACACCCATTTAAAAATTAAACTAAGATCTAAACTAATTTTAACTTTAAAGAAAACGTTACAAAACTAAACAAAAATTACATTTAAATATATATAAATATATAGAACACTAACAAAATTTACTTAACTAACCTAACTAGTCTAAATATATCAGAGAATATAAGAAATTAAAAAAAAACATATAATTTAATGCAACATTTCCCTATTATAATTTAAAATAAAACTATAATAATTGACACAATATTTTAAATTATATAAAACTTACTAACTTACACTAAAATCAACTATCTTAAAAAAAATAACTAGACATATATAATAACAACTTAAATTTTAACTAACTTAACTTTGCACTAAACTTAAAACTTAAACTAACTAAATCTACCACATAATATTAACCTATTACTAACAAACATAATCAAAACTAGACACAAATCCTAACACCTACACTAACTTCTAACTCTAACAACTACAATATAAAACAAATTTACTAATATAATCTAACTTACCCGAAACTCCTACCTACAAACCTAAATACTAACCCCCCCCCACCACATATCATCCAACCCTAAACCAAATTCGAGAGCTAGGCACTTAAATTCCTTTAAAACATTACTATAAAAAATTTTCACTCCTACATTACAATGTGAAGGTGTGAGTAATGCCTAAAAGTCCCTCTGACATGAGAGGGATGTCAGCTATTCCACCAATGAGTGTGGAGCGATCCCCACATGTGCTGACCATCCAACCCTTGCACTTTTCCAAGTATTGACACAGCATAGAGGATAGGCATGTCCCTTCCCTCCTATGCATGACAGAGAATTCCATGTTTGAGCGCCAACGGTGGAAGGAAAGCGCTTTAAGCAAACTAAATTTATGATAAAATATTTGCCTCAACAAAGATCCCAAATGCTAAGATGCCTTGCACTACAGGTAGGAATTAAAAAGGTAGGGTGATGTCACCCATAATTATTATGACTAGTTTAAAACTCTACTTTCACCCCTTTCCAAGAGCTGGCACCTAGGGGGAGAGAGTAGTTATTGCAAAAGTTAACTTGGTAAGAGTTGATATAAGTTAGCTAGGATATTTAGGATAGGAATTCTTTTTTTTTGAAAAAGTAAATTTGACTAACCAATATTGTTATTTTATTGATGGTCTATTAGTTTATTAGACTGTAATAGAATGAACTATATTGTGATTTCCATACAATTTCCAGAATGATAAATGTGCTTCTATAGGTCATTTTTTTTTTATATGCATTTTTGAAACTTACTTGGTGGTCTTGGTCTTACTATGGAGTCTAAAAGGGTTGGTGTTATATTGATTAATGATATTAAAAAATCATCTAATTTTACAACATACTCAACAACACAACTATTGCAAGATCATCAAAACTACTTAAACCTCTTATGATTTCCTAGTTAATAATTTTCATGAACCTCAGATGCTATGCATTTCAATGATACCCACATTACAAGGAACGATCATCTACATATTCATTTAACTATCTATTATAACTAATGGAGCACAAATTAAATAACATAGTGACTAAACTAATCTTAAGGAAATTGGGAAAATAAGGAGATCAGGATGATGATGTTCTATTTGTTTGAAGGGAGTATCAACACACAAGGTTCTTGCAAATTTACTTCCATTACAATCAATCATGAATTAAATCATATCAAACTCAATGGAGATACCATAAATTTTCAAATTGAAAACTTACAAAATTGAATATCCTCATTTCATCTTTTCATTGATATACATTCATATGACGAAATAAAATATGAAAACTTCAAGAGAAGCAAAAATTACTCAATCACTTATTTTATTATCAACCTGATTCAAGGGCTCAGCCGAGAAAGAACCAGGAAGAAAACCCGACATCATGGACACCACAACAAAATTGAATACAATAATCATAGGATTCCAATCTCCAAATTTTCAACAATCCAAGAATAATTTTCCTTCATGGCCCTTATCAAGGGATATTTATCTTTTTCTACATCACATTTCTGACAATCGTGGAGGGAACAGAATCTGATCAAGTGACCAAAGGCATGACCAAGAACAATTCAAACGTGCATATTCACATGAGGTTATCACTATATGATTCACAATGAATCAACACTAGGAAAAGGTGGATTCTTTCAACCAGGAGAAGTCAAGCACAACACCAAACAGATGCCCAATCGGGGCTATAAACCAAGAACTTTCGTTCTTCCATTTCAACATACCATAATCATACAAGGTTTGTGCTGACAGGCAGGGGCCCATAACACCCTACCCTTTATCCCTCTTCTCATCTTGAGAAGAGACTCTACACTAGTTGGAGTCTGACTAAACAGACCTTTCCCAAAATTGGTCACTTCTGCCCTATCTAAAGGTGAGTAATACCAAAACTCCCATGCAAGAAGATCTCAAAATTTCAACATAAACATAAAAAGAAATTATCTAAATAACATGGTTTTTTTTCAAGCTTCCCAACATACCCACAAACATAAAAACATTGAAACAACAATCAAGGTAGCATAAGCATAAAACAAACATGAAATCTGGACAAAGAAAATGAGAAATCCAACCTTCACAAAGAGGTAATGGCAATGAACAAGTTGAGTAGAGTTTCCCCTTCCTTTTTTCAATCCTCAAGAACTCTTCTCTAAATGTAGATATTGGGTAACCCCCTCAACTAGTCCAAGAAAGACCTCTAAAAAAAAAACCTCAAACTCAACCACCAAAGGGGATCAATAACTTCCCCCACCCACTAGCAATTCTATTAGCAATTTTAGAAACTCCTAACTCTACCCTCACTATGGTTAGACACTAAAAGGAGGTGAGGTAAGGAAACTCATGGTTCTCCAAAGTCAACAAAAGGGGCTTAGGGGTTGGAAAAGACCCCCAACCCATACCCATACCCCTTGGGTATAATTATATCATGTTTTGAAGCCTTAGGAATAGGTTTAGAGCAAAAAAAGGCTAGGAAATAATTAGGACCAACTAACAACTCTAACAAAGCAGATTAAGCAATAATCAGGATTAAGGGTGACTAAACTCGATTAAGAACCCAATTAGCAAACTGACATTGACTAAAATTGACTTAGGTCCAAAGGCTACATAGTAACTCTAGCTAGCACGCAAATAACATAAACAATTTATGAGTGTCAAGCGACACCAAAAGAACATAATTACGAGACATTCACATTTACTAAACATGGAAAGATACATACATACATCTCACAATACAATACGGAAATTACAAACAACAAGGTTTCCAAAATTAACACATAGTGATTAGTTCTGTTCCTCTATCGATTTCCTCGGCTAAAATTATCTGCACACTCATTGCACACATCAGTAGTCTCGAAAATCACATGTACATATATACGTATCAGAAATTCACATAAATTGAACCATACATCAATCAAGGTTTCTTCCATCCTACTTAATTCTTAACCATTTAAAATCTCTTAAATCAAAGCATCAATCGTACATTTACCGATTTCATCAACATACATATACATAAAACATTAAATGACAAAGATCAATATATCTAAAAGTAATATGAAATAATATAATATGTTCTAAGTATCAGATAATGTCTCGACATCTCGAGTCGTGAGTGTCAAAATGATAACATAACAACTAAGGCTACGAAGGGTTGGGGCGAGGCCTCACACAATTTGGGCATTCATTTTTGTTTTAGGCGCCTCCCTTTTTGGTTGGGTTTGCGCTGATTTTAATTGGGCAGAGCGCTATCCCAAGGACAGTGCTTGGGAAGCACTCCTTGGGAAGCGTTGCCCATGTGGTAGGGTTGTGGGGTGGGGTTTAGGGATATAGTGAGGTGTAGGTAGTGTTAGGTGTTAGTAGGTTAGTAGTTAGTGTTATTTTATTTTCAATTGTTTTTAGTTAGTAATTGATATTAAGTTTTAATTTTGGTTAGTTGTTAATTAATGTAGTTTAAGTTTTATAGTTTTAGTTGATGATTTTTAAATTAGTATTAGTTAGTAAATGTTTTATTTAAGTTGTTTTATATTTTCACCTTTATTTTAAAACTGTTTAGTTTAAAATTAGTTTAGATGGGTTGCTTTTATAAAGTATTAAATTTAGTTAGTTTCTTTTTATAATTTAAGATTAATAGTATTTATAGTTCAATTGATGAGCTTAAGGGGCTTTCTAATGAATGGTTCATAAGGCACAACACTTGGTGAAGGTTTTGCAAATTGGGTTGCAAGCTTTGGGTTTAACTGTGGAGGAAACTCCGTAGTTAAGCGCGCTCAGGCTGGAGTAGTACTGGGATGGGTGACCTCCCGGGAAGTCCTAGTGCTTCACCCCTGTGAGCATCACCTAGATCCAATGAGTGCTAAGTGTTCCATTCATTGTCATGAGAGATGGATTCATGTTGAATCACTATTCATGAAACATGGGTCATCGAGTTTGACTCAAAAATCACACAGTTAAATCTTGATATTCACATCACAATTTGAATAGTTGTGGAAATCATCTCCTACTTATCAATTGATGAGCTTAAGGGGCTTTCTAATGAATGGTTCATAAGGCACAACACTTGGTGAAGGTTTTGCAAATGGGGTTGCAAGCTTTGGGTTTAACTGTGGAGGAAACTAGTAGTTAAGAACGTACAGGCTGGAGTAGTACTGGGATGGGTGACCTCCCGGGAAGTCCCGGTGCTTCACCCCTGTGAGCATCACCTAGATCCAATGAGTGCTAAGTGTTCCATTCATTCTCATGAGAGATGGATTCATGTTGAATCACTACTCATGAAACATGGGTCATCGAGTTTGACTCAAAAATCACACAGTTAAATCCTGATATTCACATCACAATTTTACTAGCTGTGGAAATCATCTCCTACTTATCAATTGATGAGCTTAAGGGGCTTTCTAATGAATGGTTCATAAGGCACAACACTTGGTGAAGGTTTTGCAAATGGGGTTGCAAGCTTTGGGTTTAACTGTGGAGGAAACTCTGTAGTTAAGCGCGCTCAGGCTGGAGTAGTACTGGGATGGGTGACCTCCCGGGAAGTCCCGGTGCTTCACCCCTGTGAGCATCACCTAGATCCAATGAGTGCTAAGTGTTCCATTCATTCCCATGAGAGATGGATTCATGTTGAATCACTACTCATGAAACATGGGTCATCGAGTTTGACTCAAAAATCACACAGTTAAATCCTGATATTCACATCACAATTTGACTAGCTGTGGAAATCATCTCCTACTTATCAATTGATGAGCTTAAGGGGCTTTCTAATAAACGGTTCATAAGGCACAACACTTGGTGAAGGTTTTGCAAATGGGGTTGCAAGCTTTAGGTTTAACTGTGGAGGAAATTCCGTAGTTAAGCGCGCTCAGGCTGGAGTAGTACTGGGATGGGTAACCTCCCGGGAAGTCCCGATGCTTCACCCCTGTGAGCATCACCTAGACCCAATGAGTGCTAAGTGTTCCATTCATTCTCATGAGAGATGGATTCATGTTGAATCACTACTCATGAAACATGGCTCATCGAGTTTGACTCAAAAATCACACAGTTAAATCATGATATTCACATCACAGTATTTATAGTGTTAGTTAAGTTATGGGTTATTATAACAAATCAATTAGTTTTATTTTAAAAATATAGATGGAAGTTACTTTGTTTTCGATTCTTTCAATTTTAGATATTATGGATGTAACCATTAATTTAGATTTGATTTTTAAAACTTTGAATGTATTTAGTTGGTAAGTAAAGTTAGCTTTAGTTAGTTTTATTTATTATTTGATTAAGTGTCTTTTCAACATCAGTTAGATTATCAATTGATAATTGTCTAAGAGTTTTATAGTTGAACTTGATTACATATTTTAAATTAATTTTAAAACTGAATTCATTGAAATTGTTATTTAAATAATTTTTATATATTGTTGAGAAATCAATGAAGTAATGTGATTAATGATCGATATCATCCTTTTAACGAAAGTTTCAAAATCTTAACGATGTATTCATGCTCTAGAGTTTTAAACTTAAGATGTAATGTAGAGAACCTATACTTTAACTGTGATCGCAAACTTAACAAACTTGAGCATTTTTTTTTAAAAAAATTGTGTTTTGGCCTCGTAGTTTGGGCATGACAATTATGCCCTAATATGACTAAATTAATTATTAAGTAAACTACAAAATAAGCTACCAAATATATTACCAAAAATACTACCATATATACTACCAAATATACTACAAAATAACTATCAAATAAACTACCAAATATACTACCAAATATACTACCACATATACTACCCAAAAACTACCATATATAATACCAAATCAACTACCAAATATACTACCAAATAAATTACCAAAATGACCAAATAAAGTACCATATAAACTACGAAGTAAAAAAATAAATGACTAAAACAATGACCTAATCAATGATTAAAATAGTTTAGTCATAAATTTGGTTGGGAGATAAATGTCTAGCAACTAACTTCCTTTTATCATGTGATCAAAATTAGTCACATCTCTACAACTTTCAGTAGTTTATTTAGTAATATATTATTGTTTTTGTACTAGTGTCAGTTAAAATGAGAAAGGTTGTTTATATTTCAAACTATTGGTCCTAGGATGGAATCATCTACTTTGTTAGCTTGGGTTAGTTAGATTGAACCAACTTCATTTCAGCCACAATGTCCCCCAAATGGTATTGACCACACTAAATGGAAGCATCCCTAAGGGTCTCTAAGCACCATCAAGCTATGATCTTTGATCAGGCATTTCTCTAAGCTCGTACAAGGTATTGACAAATTGATAGGTGCAACAAGACTGTATTATCTAGGCCTATAACAACCTATCTCATTTTTTAGAGATTCAACTTTGTTTGGATTTGGCATCCATATCTTGCCTATTGCCAAAAGTTACAGTGTTTCTCAGTTAAAATGAGCAAGGCCGTGTATATTTCAAACTATTGGTCCTAGGATCAAATTATCTATTCTATTAGCTTCAGTTGGTCAAGTTTAGCCTAGGACCAACCTTACTTCAACCATAATGTCCCTCCAACAATATCAACCACACTGAATGGAAGTGTTACTAAGGGTCTCTAAGCAGTATTGGGCTGCGATCTTTGACACAAATACAAAATTCATGACATATTTTTACTTGAGAGATGCATATTCTGGATTCGATTAGGTGCCATAATTTTTTTGAATCACACTCTCTAATCCATCATCGGTATTAGAACAGAAAAAGGAGATAAGTGATTAGTTTTAGGCAAGTTAGATAATATATATACCCATGTCAAGATATGGGAAGAAAAAGGTCATAGAGATCAAGGCAACACAAGGTTAGCCATGAAAAAGAAGAAAGGTCAACACCAAGAAATAAAGGTTAGAAGTTGGGAAGACCACAAAAAATAAAGAAAAGGTGGGGGGGGGGGGTATTAGATAGCCAAAAAGAAAATGATAAAAAAGAAGAAGAAGATAATAATAAAAATAAAATGTTAATGCTAATAATTATAATAATAATAGTAATAGGAATTTAATAATAATAATAATAAAGGAGAACCATGACAACAAATATATATGAGAACAATAGATGGAATAAATGAACTTAAATAATAAAAATAATAAATAAATAATTGGAAAAATAATACTTAAATAGAATAGTCTTAGTTGAAGATGAGTGAATGAGAGAACCCAAAGACAAAGGAGAGAAGGATTAAACAATAATAATTATTAAGGAATAATAATAAAAATTTAAAAATATTTAAATAAATAAATAAAAATATTAATAATATTAATAATAAAATAGCAATAAAAAAATGAAATAATAAAATTAAATTAAATAAATAAAGAGAAGGGGAGAAAATAACCAAGTATAAAAATAACGAGCTATAAGGAAGAAGGAGAGCATTAAAAGGAAAAGAAGAAAGATGCAAATAAGTGTGTTTGTGTGCGCATATATATATATATATATATATATATATATATATATATATATATATATACATATACATATATATATATGTATGTATATATATATATACATATATACATATATACATACATACATACATACATATATATACACATACATACATACATATATATATATATATATATGTATGCATGTATATATATATGTGTGTGTGTGTGTGTATATATATGTATATATGTATGTGTATATATATATATGTATGTATGTATGTATCTACATATATATGTGTGTGTCTGTGTGTGTGTAGATACATACATATATATATATACATACATATATATGTATATGTATATACATACATACATATATATATATATACATATATATATACACTTATTTACATCTTTCTTCTTTCCCTTTTAATGCACTCGTGTGTGTGTGTGTGTGTGCGCGCACGCACAAATATGAGTCTAGATATATAAGCGAAAACTAGGTTAAAAATAATAATAATAATAATAAATAAATGTAAAATTATATAATCATATCCTATCCATATGTATGTAAAAAGATATATATGAATAAACATTAGATGGTTATATATGTATACTTATAAATGAGTGGGTGTGTCAAAATAAAACAAAATTGAAAGAAATAAAAATGAATAATAAATAGATGAATAAGTAAATAACAAAAAGCATGGAAATCAAAATAGAGAAAGAGGAAACTTGAAGAATATGAACCAACAACAAAGAAATGTAGGAAAGATAGAGGCAAAGGGAAGGGGGTGAAAAGGACATGCAGGGGGGAGGGGAGGCCTTAAGTGGGGGGAACGTAGGAAGATGGAGGAAAGGGAAAAAGTGGGCTATCTTAGCATAGCAAGAAGAGGATGCCATGAGGTAGTAATACTCCAACCATCATCCCTATTCAAGTTAGAAGGGTGTTTCTAAATTTCTATTGCTTCCCTAAGCTTCCTTTTGAAAAAATTGTCTTCCCTAGAGAGCACTTGAGTGTTTTCAAGAAAGATATTATGCTTTGTAGAGGTGGAGTGTTCTCTGAGGGAAGATTTGAGAGTCTGCTCATGGTTAATGTCAACACCATGTTCTTTAATTCTAGTGTTGAATAAGCAACCCATTTCTCCTATGTAGGGAACACCACAAGATAACGAAATCTTATAGACCCTCCAGTCTAGCAAGATGTTTGTTCGGTCTTGGAGAGGGGGGAAGCATTTTTTCAAGACATTAAATGGCTTAAATGAGCATCAAATTCCTTTCTTTAGAATAATCTTGGAAATTTATTTAGAGATGCCTTAAATGTAAGGAATGGAAACCTTAGGGGTAAAATGACAAAGGGCGGGTTTAGATTGGGAGAGAAAGTGAGATTTGGCTTGGTTGAAAGATTTAGAGGTTTTCTTGTTGTTGTACCCATTCCAAATGAATACTTGACAAAGATGGGCCAAATCTTCATTAAGGTTATCCTTATAACAAATGCAATAAGCTTGCATGGCAAGGGTTTTAAGGATGTCTAGCTTTTAGGTAGGGTGTTGATGAGAGAAAGCATGAAGATAATGATCTGTATGGGTCGCCTTGCAATATACTTTGCAACCTAGGGATCCATCTAATTTATTAATGAGAAGAATGTATAGGAAAGAGATTTGATTACTGGATTCAAGCTCCTTGGTGAAGAGATGCATTTGACAAGTTTGTTAGGTGGGCATGGATTTCTTCTAACTTGTCCAAGCCATGAGGCCAGAAAACATTGGTGTCATCTACATAGCAGTTCTACCAGTTAGGTTTAAGAGGAAAGGAGGAAACATAAACTTTTTCAAGGTGCTCAATATAAAGGTTGGCAATAACATGTGATAGAGGGGAGCCCATCGCTACTGCATCCACCTCACTAGTACAAAAATAACAATATAATACTAAATAAACTACTAAAATTTGTAGATATGTGACTAATTTTGATCATGTAACCAATGGTATTTTATTGCTAGATATTTATCTCCCTACCAAATTTATAACTAAACTATTTTAATCATTTATTTAGTCATTTATTATTGTTGGCTAGTAGTTTATTTGGTAGTTTATGTGATAATTTTGGTATTATATGTAGTAGTTTTTTTGGTAGTTTATTTCATAGTTTATTTAGTAATCTATTTGGTAGTATATTTGGTAGTTTATGTGGTAATTTATGTTTTAATTTTGGCAATATATTTGGTAATTTATTTGGTAGTATATTTTGTATTATATTTGATAGTATATTTCGTAGTTTAATTTGTAGTATATTTTGTAGTTTATTAAATCATTAATTTAATCATATTAGTGTACAGTGGAATCAAACCACCATCCTCCTACTTGTAAAGTAGTTGCTCTTCCATTAAGCTAGTACCCTTTAAAGAGTAATGATGTTATTAGATGCATAATATAAAGATCAAGAGATTATTTTCATTATCAAATTCATTACATGTGACTTGTTCCCCTTATTTTAATAAAGTTGCAAAATAAAAAAATGAAAAACCTTAATAGTAGTAGTTAAGTATAAAAAACTAACCAATTCATTTCATCACCAACAGAAGCACTGCCCAGATTGTGAAACAATTTATTTATTAAATTATTAACTGTTTATGTAGATGATCTTCATGGCATCAACTTCATTCCTAAATACTAGTCACCCATTTGTTAGCCTAGCCTTCTTTCATGATCATTTTTGTGGTGGTCATATTCTTCCAAATGATATCTTAGAGGCACAAATACAAATACAATGATTCTTATTTTGTAGAGTCATGGCTTAAAATGAATTAGAAAACCAATTTTAAATTCTTCCACACAATCTTTAACTAGTTCAATTCTTTCCATAATAATAGACAAACACTTAAATACAATATAAATTGTATCAATAGCAATCATGAGATTATGTAAGGGGAATGATATGAAAAAAAGAATCTTTATTGTTTTACAAACAAAAAATGTGGAACATGGTTCCAAGACCTCTTTAAGACACATCCAAACAATTCTCTTTGACACAAATCATGTTTCACTATTCATTCAAAAAGAAGTCTTATTGTCTACTATGATTAAGGTGTAGGGGGGTGGGTGGGGGCAGCCACCCTCCCACTTATATAAATATCTCAAGCCATTAAGTGACACTTTGTTATCTATAGATAGCTAAATGTGGATTCTTTGATGATAAAGTAGAACATTTATGGTTAATTGTATACCTTTATAGAATCTTCTAACAAGAATTGATGTTTTTTGGTACTCTTCTAAAGCTACAGATATTCAGCCAAGTTGATGTAGGAGCATCCAGAGGTATAAGGGAAATCCTATGTCACCCAAAAAAATGTACTTAGACTTAGTTTCTATTTCATGTGCTTTCATTTTTGGATACCCATTTGGGTCAAATAAAGGTTCCAACTCTCATAGTTCCACTATTAGTGTTCTAGGATAGAGTATTTGAACACCTTGGGATATGTGTAAATGTCAAAAAAATAGGAGTATGTAAATGAGCCATCATTTTGGTGAACTAGAAGGTGTAAATTGGCCAGATGAATGTAATTGCAATTTAGAGCATTCCAAAAAAAGAATCAGGTCAAAAGGCCCCATGGTTTGAAAGTTATCATAGTTTTTCAAGTTTTGAAGACCTCCTAAGAATGCTTCAAAGTTAGGTTAGGGGAATTAAATGACCTCAAAAAGGGCCAAGAATTGGGGGATGAGCCAAGCTCATCCATAGCGCTATAGAGCACTTTGAGAGCTTTCCAAAAATTTAAACGGTTTATCAATCAGAGGTATGGTTCAAAAGTTATGCCTCCCAGAAGTTTGGTTACCATTTTTGGATTCTTCTAGATTTCAACCAACTTCTAATGCAGCTTATGGAGCCTTCTACTAGGTCGGTGGATGCCTACTAGCACTTTCTAGAATGTACTCCTAGTCCTTAACCTTTCAAGATCTATTTAAGGGCATTTTTGGCATTATAAAAGGCAGTTCAGAGTGGAATTTGAGAAGAGGTACCAAAAGGAGAAATTATCTCCAATTTTGTGCTATTGTAAGCCCTTAGGGCATGTTTTGAAGTCTATTTTCTCTATACTGAATGTACTAGCTTATTTTCACAATTAATACAATTTCCCTTTTCCTATTGTGTCCATTTTGTGCTTGAGTTGTGTCCCCATCACAAGTGAACATGATGTGCTACAAAGTAAGAGAATATACTACCACACACAAGTGCCACAAGATTTTTTTTTAAATTAACTCTCAACTCAATATAATATTCTACATAACAAAATATTTCTCTAGATCAAGTTATACCTTTTGTATTCACACTCAACTACCTAATGTAATTGAAATTTTTTAACTAAAATATAGATCAGAAGCACCTAATTGAAAGATGAATAATACAAGTGAGAATAAAGGATTCTTGTTGATGAATTCAACAAATACTTTTCACATAATCTCAGGTTAATGTTACAGATTGACAAGATTGGCATCTATCAGCCTCCATAATCTCCTTAGCCCTCAATTGAACTTCTCTTTAGGATATAATTTTTCAAGAATAATATTGTTGACATAAATGATGTGTATCTTGTGTAGCCAAACCCAAATGACTCAACACAATAGAAGAATTTACACCTAAAACAAAGACTAGAATAGCTTATTATAAAGTTTACTATACAAGGTCCCTTGAATGATTTAACATATAGGAATTATGCTAATGAATTCAAATACAGACGTAAAAAGACTCAACATTATCTCAAGCTAATGTTACTCATCAAAAAAATTGGTATCTTTCAACCTCCATAATCTCCTTGTTCAAACTTATCTTCAAGATAAAATGTAGCAAGAATAACATTTCCATCAAATTTGTACCCATTAAGAGCTAAAATGGATTTTTCTACCACTTGAGAATCATAAAAACTTATTATAGTTTATGATGTCATACAGATGGCTTAACTAAAAATCAAGGTTGAGTCTTCCTTAGTATTCATAACGACTGCAAATAGCAATTGGAATTTAACTAGTAAGCCTGAATGGAAAAGATGAGAACATTAAGGACTCTAAAATAGAAGGCACATATGAAATGTGTTTGACTTTACCATCCCCACACCAGATGAAGCTTCATTTTCATATGGTCTAGGAAAATGGATAACAAGATTTATCAATGTTCCTAGAGTAGGTCTATGTTTCCCCTTTTTTTATTTTATTTCTAATCTTAAATATAAGAATATTCTTAAGAATATTCTCTATTGCAAAGAGATATTTAAACCCCAAGCCCATACAAAATCCAGAGGGCTTTTGCTCTTGGGAAAACAATTTTTTTTTTGAAGTCATAATTTTTCTAAGTATAAATTTTGAAGTTGATATATTATCCAAGAGGGGATTATTATTATTATTATTTTAGTAAATCTAATAGGACTTCTTGCAACTAAATAAACTATGAGATTTAATTATCCATTTGAACCACGATGCAAGAATTGATTTAATTCCAGTAATCACAAAAACTGAACTTTCATTCATAATATAATTTTTTTTCTTTTTCTTTTTTCACTTTCAACATATAAGGAAACTTGAAATCTTGCCTAATTGAATCAACATCATTTCTATCCTATTTTTGATGTGCATCCATATTAACTAAAAATTACAATTAAATCTCATGAGAAGCAATAATACTCAACTACTATTTTATTAGCAAACTTGATTCAAAGGCTCAGCCGGGAAAGAACCAGGAAGAAAACCCAGCATCGTTGCCATTACAACAAGGTTTTAAAATACAAATTACATAGGATTCCAATCCCAAAATTACAAAAATTTAATTGAATTTCCTTCATGACCCTTATCAAGGGATCCATATCATTTTCTAGAATATATTGCTAAGATCATGGAGAGAATAGAATTTGATCAGGTGTCAAAGAAGCATGACCAAGACACAAAATCAAGCATGCATATTCATACTAGGTTTTCATAATAGGATTCACAATGAATCAAAACTAGGGAAAGGTGGATTTTTCCAACAGGAGATGTTAGACACAACACCAAACCAAGTGCCCAATCAAGGCTATAAATCAAGAACTTCTATTCTTCCATTCTTACATGCCAAAACTCATACATGGTTTGTGCTGACACGTAGGGGCCCATAACACCCTACCCTCTCTCCCTCTTCTCATCCTAAGAAGAGACTCGACACTATTGGAGTCCAACTAAAAGGACCTTTACCAAAATTGGCCACTTCTGCCCTATCCAAGGGTGAGTAATGCCAAAACACCCATACAAGAAAACTTTGAAATTCAAACCAGAACAAGCAAGAAAAGCATTCAAGAAACATGGTTTCAATCCTTCCCAACATACCCAACATACATACAAGCATCCAAATAACAACACAATAGCATAAGCATGAAACAAGCATGAAGAATTTGAACAAGGGAGATGAAGAAATCCTACCTTCACAAAGAGGTAATGGCAAATGAACAAATTGAGAAGAGCTTTCCCTTCCTTTTTTCAATCTTCCAAGACTCCTCTCTAAAAGTAGAGATTGGGTAACAACCAAAACTACTCCAAGAAGGGCCTCTAAATAATATCCAAACTCAACCACTAAAAAGGGAAATAACTCCCCCCACTCACCTAAAAATCTAGAAGTTTCTAACTCAACAAATCCTAAGGTTAACCACTAAGTGGAGTTGAGGTTATGCAACTCACTTTCAATTTTCGCACAAAGGCAAAAAGAGACTTTTTGAGTGACCTCAAAAGTCAATAAAAGGGGCTTAGGGGGTGGAAAATACCCCCAACCCATACCCATACCCCTTGGGTATAAATATTTCATGTTTTAAAGGTCTTAGGAATAGATTTGGGACCAAATAAATGCTAGGATTATTTAGGAACATCTAACTCAAAAATGCAAATTAAGCACTAATATGGATTAGGGATGACTAAACTCGATTAAGAAATAAATTAGAAAAAAGAGACACTAACTAAATTTGAGTTAGGTCCAAAGGTTACATAGTTAACCCTAACTACCATGCTGGAATGCATATGTAAATTCACGAGTGTCAAACAACACTATAAGAACATAGTTAAGAATATTAACATTTATAGAACACAGAAAGATACATTTATACATCTCACAATAGAATTAAGTTATGAACAACAAGGTTTCCACAAATGGCACAAAGGGATCAGTTTCATTCCTCTGTCGGGTTTCTCGGCTAAAATATCCTACACACTCATTGCACACATTAGTAGTCCCATAAAATCACATGCACATATGTATATAAATATCAAGGAATCACATAAATTAAAACATACATCTATAAATCAATCAGGGTTTCTCTCATCCTACTCATTCTTAACCATTAAAATCTCTTAATCATAGTATTAATCCTACATTTACTTATTTCATCAACATACATGTTCATAAAGCATTAAATGATGAACTCAAATATTTGAAAGTAAACATCACACAACATGAAATAATATAATATGATATGTTCAGTGTATCTGATAGTGTCTTGACGTATCGAGTCATAAGTATCAAAATAATAATGTAACAACTAAGACTACGAAGGGTTAGGACAAGGCCTCACATGTTAACAAAATGCACCTCTAATTATTTTAAAACCAAAAAATGGTAATGCTTTCCTATACTAAATCTTAATACTCACCATACTTTCCACATTCCTCATCCATATCTTCCAACATATCTTCATACTTATTATCATCCCTTGGATCCTTAGGTTCCACAACCCAATATGCATGATATCAGTAATTCAAAAATAAAATAAAATAAAAATTTGGTGATAATGGAAAGCTAAGTGTTGCTTATGCCTATGCAAGATAGAAAACTTTTGTAGAATTATTGATTGATTGATTTCTTTTAGTTTTTTTCAACAATTCTAACATCATTCTAGATATACTAGCTGCTCTATTTAGTTATAGAGCTAGCTTTTGGTAGACATACAAAATAAAATAAAGATAAGAAATATATGGACTGAAGAAGAAAGTAGCAAAATTTTATTGTTATAAAGACCTGAACAACAATTTTTTGCTGTGCTTGAACCAAAACATTAGCCTACTTAGGCTTAGGCTAGCCACTGCATGTGATATAAGGAAAAAATGGTTATGAAGCCATTTTATTTGATCTAATATACATTAGTTAGTAGAAAATGAATGTAAAAAAGAACTATAAATTACTTCACTGATACTCCATTCAACATATAAGAAAATATAAGAGTAAATTAATTTTCTATTGTAAGATGACACATGCAAAGAAAATTTCCATTCAAACAACACAACACATGTCAAAGGATTGACAAGATATATCTTTGACTACAAGCCATTTACTACATCAATTTAAATTATAATAATTATTTTCCCTCTCACTGAGAGTTCAAAAATTGCAAAATTTTGGCATATAAGAAATTCTAATAATTTAAACAATACAGGTTAATAACTTGATTTTAAAAGTATCAATTAAGTTTTGAAGCTATGTTAGTAGATCCCCCAAACCTTGCAGAAGTGATGGTGAGTTTTCTATCACCCATCTTCAAACCATTAAGAGAAACACAAGCAATACCAATCATATATATTTGAATACAAGCCATGTACTATGTCAATTTAAAATATAAATCTTACAATTAGAAAATTCCTAGTTCTCTCTTTGAAAGTTCAAAAATTGCAAAACTTTGGCATATAACAAATTCTAATAATTTAAACAATACAGGTTAGAAACTACATTTAAAAAGTATCAATTAAGTTTTGAAGATATGATAATAGATTCCCCAAACTTTGTAGAAGTGATAGTGAGTGTTCTATCACCCATATTCAAACCATTAGAAGAAACACAAGAAATATCAATCAGTGTTGGATCCTAACATATTACCAGAGAAAAATTGAAGCCCATATTCCTTAAAATTATATGCAAAGTTGCTCTTATAGAATGCTAGCAATCAAACTAGAGAATGTTGGTACTCAAACCCTTTTATTGCAAACCAAGCCAAGGGGATAGATGAATTCCCCTAGATATAAGTGTGTTGGTGTAACTATTTTGATATTTTTATTCATATAGCTAGAAAAATTCCTCCAGGAGTACCTTGGTTCTTCTCTTTTAGTAATCATTTAGCTCTAGAACTTCTTTCTACTTATAAGCTTCATATTTGGGTACTCAAATATGTGGGAGTAAGAAATTCACCCACTCAATCACCATCTTGAATGTTTTTCTTATCAATAGTTGAAATTTTTCTATCTCTAAGTGGCTTTACCCATATGTTACCATTGAAAATCCATAATGTGCATTAAAATATTGATTAGTGTGAATCATGAAGCTTATCTTTAGATTCTAATGACTACTTAATCAACATGATAAAGTTACCTAGAAGCATATAGCTGATTGGAATTGTGAACACCTCAAAAGCACTTTCACATGGCTTCATCCTATAAGAACAACTATTCTAATGTCAATTACAGTAAAAAAAGATTTCAAAAAATGTCAATCTTTAATTTTCTTATGTTATTTTATATGAGGCAGCAATATATTATCTATGAATTTAGTATTTTGGGTTTGGTCACTATCTAAGGAAATGGCAATTAGTGGTTTCTTTGATAGAAAGGTTATAGTCTATAATATTTTTCATAGAGTCTTGAATGATTTCTTTTGAGGAATGATTAGTTAGATTAGTGTCTTGATACACCTCAAGTTCTGTAGCTGGCATTCCAATAGTAGTAGCATCCTTTGTCCACCCAGTGAGAAGTAAAATAGAATGGTTGTGGGCAACACTTAAATAACAGATGACTTTTGGGAAAAACTCTAGGTAGTCTTGGTTTATGGTTTTAAGCTTAAACACCTTACATCTTTTTCCTCACTTGTTGCACCTCATGAAGCACCAACAAAGATTGAAGCAGGTGAAGGGTTTAAGTGGGTTTTTTTTTCCTACTAATGAAACATCTAAGAGGCTCCTTTAGATTTTCTACATAAGTACTCATGTGCTAGGCATGACAATGCAAAAAAAAATTCTCGATGCTAAAGTTACAATAGGTACATGGATTGAAAGGGATTTCTATTATGATTTTGGTATGCACCCTATAAAAAACAAGGATCTAAAGAAAACCAAGAAAGAAATAGATTATATTACAAAGAAAAATCTACCTTCAATAGTAGAAGAGATTTCTAGGGAGGAAGCACAACAATGGATAAGGGGTCAATATGGGCTAATAGGGAATCTTTCCTAGTACCCCTATTTCATCAAAATAACACCAAACTCAAATAAATTAAAAGAAAACCTCAAAAAAATTATAGAATCCTTCATAACATAAAATTACCTAACTAATTCCAAAAGATGAGCTATGGATCATGTCTTGTGACCCATTAACTCTCAAGCCCTAGTTTTTAGGCTTTTAGGCTTAAATACATTGTTTGGTCTTCTAGATTTCCAACCTTGAAACCCACAATGGATTTTCTTCTCCCATCACTATTATCAAACTTCTACCTCATTTCCTACCAAATATCAAACCTCCATGACCCAATTCTTGACTTTTGTAACAGGATTTCAGACTATTAGCAAGTTGAATAGATTAACTATAGAGCTTCAAATGTTACAATAATCAGGTGAAGATTGAAAGGATACAAGTCATGAAAATATTTGAAATCATAAAACCTTTCTTCACATCCATCATCAGGTATTCTCACTAAAGGAATTAGGAGAGAGTCACCATTTCTGTTAAAACCTTGACTACAGGCTAGGATAAACAATAGACTAGATTAAATCTAAATTCGGTATAACTTTTTGCTACTCAACTAAAACCAATTATTAAATTAACCAATAAGAAAAAATCAACTTTCTAAAACATAACCAAAAACTCACTATCAACCTACACTTGGATTTAGAAAGATATCCTCTAACTGTAAACAATTTTTCCTCCAAAATGGAATTGTTATTCATTCAAAATCTGTATAACTCAATGAGATTTTAGATCTACTGACATAACTAAAATGATTCTCAAAGAAGCCTAAAAAATTGAAACTATGCTAATAAAATTTTAATCTCAATTCTTCAATAAACTTATGCGCTTGACATATAGGTTAATAAGTTTATTTAGAAAACATATTGTAGTAACTAATCTAAATCCCTTGTTAATAATGAAGGATTTTTTAAAAATCATAACATACCAGTTCATAAGCAAATTTTGGTCCAAAATCCAAAAAATCATTGGATATTATCTCAAAATCCATGCAAAATCATTATGTAAGCAATGACCAAATTTCCTGACACAAAAAGTATAAAAAAAGAAATGGACATTTAAGATTTTCAGATGTTAACTAAAAAGGGTTACCTTATGATATTTATATAATTTAAATGAATGCTTGTTAAATATTAAACATAATATTACTCAATAAGTATTAATTTAAATATATAAAAATGTTTTATTTGACAATGAATATTTTATTATATTATAATTTATATGTTAAAACTAAATAATATGATATAATTGTTAAATTATATTTAATTAAAGATTTGTTAAATTCTAATACATTAAATATTTAAAAAATTAGAGTCTATAATTTGGTTATGAATTAAAGAGACATTATTAGAAATAATTAGATAATTATACATGGTATACAAAAGGAGTATTTCTTAACTTCTGAGTTTTTTTATTAATTTGAGTGATTTATTACAATTACTTTATAATTCTTGTAAATGAAAGAAAATTCTTTTGGGGTTTTAAAAAAAAAATTCATGCATTTGATAGTAAAGGTTTATTGTAAATATTAGAATTATTTCAAACAAATAGAGACATATATAGAGTTACCTAGAATTAGTTACCCTATAGGTCAAATATTTTAATCAAGAATGACTTACAAAGAAATCTATGTGAAGAACTTTAGACATCTAGTGTTGATCATATAGTGCAACACCAATTATGTCATTACAAAGCCTTCTTGAGATGGTGATATTTGTTTGAATCCCCTCAAACCCATAAAAATATCTAAGCAAATGCTTCTAAAGGAGAAAATCATGCTTACACAAGCTTCATATTGATCAAGTTAGTTAGTGACTCTACATGCTTAGGTGAGATGCTTGATTAGGGAATTGATAGATGCCTTGGTTACAAATTAGATTCAACAAGAAAAGGTGTTTGTTTCTCAAACTCATATGATGTAAAAAAATATGATATTTAAAGGTCCAAGTCAATTGGTGTCCCATAAGATAAGATTTGAAGTCCCTGACCAAAGAAATAGAAATAGACCAATATAGTGATGTTGAGTTTGAAAAAATTGGAAGGCGGGGTTCAAAGAGAGAAGAAGAGATGGAGAGTTAAGGGTTTAGAAGAACTAAGGATATGTGGAAAGATAAGACAATCTTAATCAAAGTAATACAAAATAAAAATATTAAAGTTATTTCACACTATAGTTGCTAGTTAATAATTAGAATCATATTTGTAATAAAATATTTAAGCTAACAATGCTCTATTGTAAATTTATTGAAGTTATAATTTATAATAAGATTGCAATAAAAATCAAATCTAAGAGTTAAAAGTAATAGAGTCTAATAAGAGAATAAAGTCATTTGAATAAAAAAAAAATTATAATTATTAAAAACTTATTATTAGTTAGCTATATTTAAAAATTATAAAATAATAATATTAGAAATAATTAAATATTATTTATCTATATCATAATAATAATTAGAATATATAAAATAATATATTCAATTAATATTTAAATATATAATATATTAGTTGTATATTAGATATTATATGATAATATAATTAATTAATTATTATTATATAATAATTATTAAAATGTTAGGCAAGATAAAACAACACAATGGTAACTTGTGAGCCTCTCATGTAAGAGATCTTGGGTTTGAATTTGCTTAACAAAGAAAATATAATTACAAGAAATAAAAATAATTAATCTAGGCTTCAACCATTTACGAATCCAATTTTTATTATTTTATTAAAATGGATATATTAGAAAATATAATAATGTAGAAAAATGATTTTTTTGATCTTATTCTATCAAAACAACTTTACCATAGTAAAAAACTTATTCAGAAACTCAATGAAGATTTTACCTGACATTAACTATAAATTTCCACATGGCATATGGTAAATATTATGAAAATTAAGGCCAACATATCCCAAAAAAAAAATGTCATATAATGCAACTTTACCATATACATGTCATGTAATGCAACTTTACCATATACATTATTGCTCTAATGTTAAGTTTGTGTTATTTTGAGAAAGTTAAGATTGTAAAATACTTAATTGATAATTAATCTTTTTGATATGCAGAGATAGACTTTGAGTTTTCTTTTGAGTGCATGGATGGTTTTTATTTTTCTTCAAAAGTTCATAAATAGAGTTTAGGGGGTTTGGGTGTGGATTGGGATGATTTTGAGTTTATTTTTAGTTCAATATCAATTAAAAGGACATTCAAGGAATTTGATTGATAATTATGTATCAATAGGCTCATTGATGAGTAATAAAAGTTATAAAATAATGTATTAATATGATATTAAAAAACATTGATAATTTAATTCATCATTTATTTGGGTGACTAAATATTAGTGAGCAATTGTTTAGTCATTTATTTGACCATTTATTTAGTCATTAATATTTTTCCAACATTGTGATTTTACCCTATGACCAAATTTTTCATTTATTTAGTCACTTAGAAATTGTAAAACTTTATCATATTTTGTTCAGTTTTAGTCTTCTAACTAAAATTTTCTATCTAAATTTGAGTATTGAAAAAAATTAATTTTTAGATAGGAATACTCAAATTTTTAGAAGTTCTTTAATTCTAGTGTTGAATGAATGACTCATTTATCCTATGTAGTGAGCACCACAAGAGAAATAAATCTTATATACTCCTAAGTCTATCAAGATGTTCCTTCAGTCATTGAGAGGGGGAAAGCAATTTTTCAAGACATGAAAAGGCTTAAATTAGCATCAAATGCCTTTTCTTGGAAAAAATATTAGAAATTATGTTGGAGATGCCTTCAATGTAAGGAATGCAAGCCCTAGGGGCAAAATGACAAAGGGTGGATTTAGATTGGGAGAGAAAGGAAGATCTAGCTTGGTTGAAAGATTTAGAGATTTTCTTGTTGGTGTACCCATTCCAAATGAAGACTCCACAAATATGGGCCAACTCTTGGTTAAGGTTATCCTCATAAGAAAATGTGATAAGCTTGGATGGAGAGGGTTTTAAGGATGTCTAGCTTTTGGGTAGGGTGGTGATGAGAGAAAGTGTGAAGATAACGATTTGTATGGGTTGCCTTATGATAAAATTTGCAACCTAGGGACCCATATAACTTATTAATGAGAAGAATGTCAAGGAAAGAGAGTTTATTACTGGATTCAACCTCCTTAGTGAAAGAGATGCATTTGACAAGGTTATTAAGTTGGGCATAGAATTCTTCTAAGTTGTCCAAGCCATGAGGCCAAAAATTATTGGTGTCATCTACATAGTGCTTCCACCACTTAGGTTTAAAAGGAAAGGAGGAAAGAGCAACTTCTTCAAACTACTCCATATAAAGGTTGGCAATAATAGGTGATAAAGGGGAGCCCATTGCTAGTCCATCCACTTGCTCATAGATGACATCTTGAAATGAAAAGAATGTGGATCTTAAGAAAATTTAAACAAGGGAGGCCATCTCATCATTAGTTTTTCTTGTAACAATATCAATGGCTTAAATGATGGGAAACTTAGTGAAAAGAGAGACCACATCAAAGCTCACTAAGATGTCATCATTTTCTAGACTTTTGTCTTAATAAAGTCAACAAAATGAATAGAGTCTTTGATGAATGAACTAGTTTTACCTATGAGCTGTGAGACTAATTTGGCAAGATGAAAGGCAAGTTTATAGGCCGAGGAACCTATGGTATCCACTATAGGCCTCAAAGGAATGCCATTCTTGTGAATTTTGGGAACACCATAGATGCGAGTTACCTCCTTTATGGGACATAGGTGTTTCTTGGTCACCTCATCTGTCATGCCCTAAATATTCACAAAGCAAAACACAACCTTTTTTTTCTTTGAAAGGAGCATTAAAGATAATATGTATAGATCTATATTTAATTATACTTGAGGATGAAATTGTCAAAGTATGTATCCCTAGTTGGTGTCATGAACATACATCTCAATTAGTTTGATACTCTACTCTTCCTCCAATATGGGGAGGCCTATCAACAAGTTTTTTGAGGCAACCATCATTTGGTTTGGTAGGGTTCAAGTTATGGAATGTTTGGTGGATACCCTTATCTAACTCTAATATCCTTGAACCACTATATTTTATTTGGTATAATTGTATCACTTACCTAATTTTCTCTCTTTACCTTGTCCTACCCTAGCATAATATTTCAAATATATGGTCATTGGAAAAGGTTATGAAATTAGTACAACATTGACTTTTAATGAAGTTGTATGTAGGTGGCTCAAATTATTAGTATTTAGGGTCAACAAATGATTCCACAACAAGGTTATAAATTACTTGTTTACTTAAATATGTGAAAAGATGGTGTGATGTGTTGATTGACATCCAAATGATAACTTCTATTAACACTTTGATCCATCTTAGCACTATTTATTAAATTAGCACTATTTTGAGTCTAACTATCTACCAACATGTCAATTTACTAAATTAACAAATTGATTTGTATGATAAAATTAGATGATTTACTTAAACTACTCTATTTCCACTAGCTAACATCTTTAATCCTTCCTTTATCTAATATATTTCCACTTTCTACTTCTCCTTTACCAACATTGCTTCCCATCTTACTAACACATGACTCTAAATAATAATATGACCCCAAATTTACTAATTGTCCCATTTAATTTGATAATCTACTCCTAGATCATTAGTTCATGTCATGTAAAGGACACTATAAGAAGCAACAATTATTCACTAAGTAGTAATAACCTTATACCACGAATTCTTATTGTTGATTATGTGTCTCCTTAAATATCCATATCTTTTGAACATTTTATTCATACCTCAAAATCTAATAAATTTTATGACTTCATTAGTCCAGAACCACAGCTAGCTTTGTTTTCATTCATATTCAATTTCATTAACTGATTTATGACTTTATTTCAAATTCAAGCGAATTTCCTACTATTTTGCTAATGGAAGGATAACTTGATTTTTATAATAAGACTATATTTTAAATGCCAAATATATAGATTTTAATTTATTCTCAAGCATATTTTCAAATAGAATCAATAGGATATATAATATTTATTATATTTATATATACTATGAACATATAATAATCTTATCACTAAACATATAGTTACAATAACTAACACTCCCTTAACATACATAGTCAAGGTTAAAGTATAAATATATTTATATCTAATTACTAACTTACCAAATAGTTGTACTTTTCTATAGGGCCACTATTTAATCGCTACCCAAACATATATTACCAAAGAAATTACTATCTACTAAACATTGAAAATTTATTACTATCTCATCCACAATCCATTTTATAGTCTACTAGCTTAACTATACTCCTAACCTCTAATCTACTATCCCCTTGAAATTCTACCCAGCATTCTCATGACTAAAACTCCATATTTGCTCCAAATTCAAATTTCTAAGTAGCATAGGGTCACATGACCCTTTTCTATTCTTTCAAAAGGGATTTAGCAATCATTTTTGTTACCTCCCCCTTACAATACCTAAGTGCAAGGCTTGGACAAACATTAATCATCCCTAGGCAACCTGACATGACCATCTTCAAACTTAAATCTTTTTCTCCCACTTCCCAAACACATATCTCCACTTTCCTAAGAATGGGATGGTTGGAGGGAAAAGTCAAAATAAACCTTTACTCATTAAAACATGCTTAGCCACCTAGGGAAAGTATTTGACTCATGTCAGAGCAAGGGTTATTATCATTATCCTTTCTACACACAATCAAAGACATAACTACTACAAAGTCACCTAGTGGGATCCACGACCCCCTTTTTTATGGTAATTGTATTTGAATATGGAATGAAACCTAGGTAATTAAGCTAAAAAATACTTAAGCTTATTATTTTAATCTTTATTTTTCTTGGATCAAAGTTGTAGATTATTTTTAATTTCTCCTTTTTATCTCTTTTTTTTCATACCATATTTTGTTTGTATATTTCTACTTGTCACTTCAAAAATCTTGTGATTTTAGAAAAAACTTAAGGGTCCTAGTATTAACCATTTTATGTTATAACCCCTATGCCCTATAGGTGCTTACTAGGAGTATCATGCATATTCCCTTTATTATTTTATTGATCTATAATCTTGGGGGAGGAATTAATTTCTTTCCCCATATATTTTCTAGAAGCATAATATACACCTATAGGATGGTTTCCTTATGCTTTTCCTTTTATTCCTATTGTGGGATTTTGGTGAATAAGTTTGATTATGTGATAGAATCACCTAATGTTTTTATTAGAACTTGAAGTCCAAGTGACCTAAGTCTTCATACACATGAATGAACTAATGAGATTTATTAACTTTCTTCCATTATATTGCATGCAAAACATATACATTTACAATGCATCCATTTGTGCATTGAATCAAATCAACTATATCAAAAAGGTATAACCACTATGAAATATTTACACTAATTGAATTTTAGGAAGAAGTGTTTCATCTACCTGATCCTCCATTTTGCATCAATTTACATAATGTGAAAACCCATAATGAATGTTTCCTTACAAGTAAGCTATATAAATATTTTTCAATCTTCCCTTACAAATTTTTAACAAGATACAATTGTTGACATATCAGTCAAGATTGTTATTAGCGATGACACTTATTTAGATTTTGTATGGCTACCAAGCTCATTGAACAATCTACAGTATTTACAATGTAATTCTATTGCCACCAAATTCTACAGTTGCCACCAAGTCTTTTGGACAAATTCCAATGGCCATCGAGCATTCTAGTGGTTACCAAGGGAATTCAATTATTATGAAGTGCAATAGTTCAAACTAAGTAGAATTAAGTAGTGTGAAGTCTAGTAGTTCAACCTTAGCACTCTAGTGGTTACTGAGCTTTGTATTTTCTATTGAGCTAGTAGTTCATGTGATGAAAAGCTAGTGTTAACTGAGCCATATGTGAAGTTAGTGCTCACCAAGTGAAGTCATGGTAAACTAGTAATTTAGTTTATGCCAAGTGACATAGTATCTACCGAGTCACCAGTGTAGACCAAGTTTGAGACTACTTTGAGGTGATTAGTATGGATAGAGCTTCTACTTCTAATAAGTGCATGATGATGTTGAGTAATGACAATGGGCACCAAGTATCAAAACTTCACCAAGCCACTCTTTAGAACTCAAGTGTCTTCATTTGTGCCGAATTTTTGATATTGGTGTTATCCTATATGATGCCCAAATTTTTTATTATGTAAATTGGATTGGTATATATGTAATGTATTGTATCATATCTAGTGTATGTGAGTATGTAACTCATGAACATAAGTGTGTAAGAATGTGAATGTGATCAAGAAGCTGATAAAGTTTTAGAGGTTACTGATTCACCCCTCCCCTCTATGTAAACTAGCATAGTCTTGAATATTTCCAACAATTGGTATCGGAGCCTTGTTCTTCTTAGGAGAAAGTTTAATAGCTTGAGTAAAGATCAAGGCTATGGAAACATTCAAACTTGATAAGGCAATTGGCAATGAAAAGTTGGATCTGGAAATGGCCATTGCATAACTCAAGAAAGCTAAGGAGCAACTTTCCCAATCCCTTAAAACAAGAAAGGAACTTGCAAATCAGATGAATGGTCATGTCATGCCCAAAATATAGGGCAAAAACACACTAGCAATTTTTTTTTTTAAAGAGATAATAGGATTAAATGAAATACATAAGTATTTGAATAGAATTACTTAACTTCATTATACTCAGGTATAATTATGAAATTGCAGTACCAATCAAATGAAATTTTTCTTAACATATTTTAAAACTTAAATTTCATAACTTAATATATATAAATCACCATGTTAAATAATTAACCTTAATCAAATGAATAGGATTTCAAAACATAAGAATGCCATAGGAAGGTGAAATATCACTACATTTGATTTCAAGAAAGCATATGCATAAAATAAAATACTAGGAATATCATAAGTAGGAATATTACTCAATTTTTATCAACAATGTGGTTTAGTCATTTCTCATTCATTTTATTGAACCACCTAATTCAACGGCTTCACCAGGAAAGAACTAGGACGAAAACCTAGCATCATTGCCATTTCAATAATAAGTTTAAATATAACATTTTTACGCATGAAAAATATTTTGAGGAGAAAACTCCAAACATAATTAAATTTCAATAAAAATTCAAAATTTCCTTCTTGCCCTCACGATAGGGAATACCATTACCATAATTTCGGCAATACATCACGATGATCATGGAGAGAATGAAAGATAACCAAGTAACAAAAAAACATGTTAACATCATAATGTTTTTGACACTTGAGTGTCAACACACTTAATCATATTCCACATTAGATGCCGAGTACATCATGCATGCCAAGTGAAGATCAGTTACCAAGTGAAGAATAAGTGCCGAGCAATACAAGTGTCGAGTAAGTTCAAGTGCCGAGTAACATAAAGTGCCGAGTAAGTACAAGTTTCGAGTAACATAAAGTGTCGAGTTGATATAGGTGTCGAGTAACACAGAGGTGTTGAGCACTAGTAACTCAATAATGCCGAGTTGCTAAATTATTTAGGAAATCGAAGATTCACCAGATCTAAGCTGACAAGGTTGTTATCTAGAAATCTGTGAATTAAAAAAAGAAGATAAGAATGATGAGTTGGTGGCACAGAACACCATGTAGAACGTTTTTAAGATACAAAGAGAAAAGTTTCAAGAAGAAAACAAGATATGGGGTAGATACATTGTATCCTACCTAATCAATTTTGAAACCCTAAAATTGAAGAGGGAGAATTGAGTGGTAAAGGAAAAGCAGACTTTTATATAAGAAGACAAAACTTCATTTTAAAATGTAAGAGAGATAAGAGGTATGAGAAGATATACAAGGGTTTACAAGGAAGTCTATTTTTAGAAGTGAGGATTATTAGATCACAAAAGGATCTAGATCAGAGAAAGTAGAACAAGTGCCTACAATCAGCAATCAAGGATTGTAATCAATCAGGTTTATTGTACCTAATACTTTCTAGCAATTGTATTAGAATAAAAAATCCTATGGTGATAGGTTAGCTTAATAGCTATTTCGATAAATCCTTTAACTAGGTGATAAAATCCTTTAATAGGGTAACACTTCATGTTAAGTGTTTAAATGCCTCTAACCAGGTCACTATTGACACAATGTAAAGCCTTTAACAAGGAAAACCATCAGAAGTGGTTGAACAATATTGATGAAGTAATTTTTGTGGGTATCATCCCCACCCCAAATTTACCTCCTTATTCTTGGAGGGTTTTTGGGTTACCAAATTCCAGTGTTAAGTGTTATTGATGCATGTGTCTGGTTTCATGATTATTTGATATACTTACATACATGCAATTTACTTTCAGTTAAAAGTTTTATTGGCTAAAGTATGATACTTATGATTCGCACCCCCCCCCCCCCCCCCCCCACCCCCCCTCTCATAAGTACTCTTTCCATAATTGAATATTCCAACAATTGGTATCAGAGCTTAATCCAGGTTCTCTTAAGGAAAAGCCTAATAGCTTGGAGGAAAAGATCTAAAGATGGAAGCCTTCAAACTTGGAAAGATCATTGAAAATCAGGCGATAGATGTGCAACTTGCTTTGCATAGCTTGGAGGAATTCAAAAACAAGTTGAGAAACTCATTAAAAAAGAGGAATGGTCTTGCCATAGCTGAAAATTATATACACTAGAAGGAGATTGATACCACCAACATATTTTCTAGTGGAGACACTAAAGAGTTTGATGCAGAAATAGCAGAACTGATGGAGAAAAATAAAATTCAAGCAGAAGAGATAAGAACTCTCAAGATGGAACATGAATCACAGGCTATATGTGAAATTTTTGAACAAAAGAAAAGAGCAGTTGATGATAAGGTCATGATGGAAAATGACAAAAGGAATCTTGCAAACAGACTTGAAGAAAAATGTACTGAACTGACAAGGATCTCAAACATGCAGATGGATACACTTGCCCAAATGATGAATCTTCATCATGAACTCAATGTAAAGGATATTGAGATCTCTACCTTGAAGATGCAAAATGAAAAAATGTAGAATGAACTAAACAGAGAAAAAGAGGTAGGAGAGAATCTCAACAAACCAAGTGAAGCAATCAAGTATTTTGAACAGTTGCTGAAATCACCAAAATTTGCCCATGATATATCAAGACTAGGGTACAATAGCACTGAATTTGGAGAATCATCAAAGAGTGCTGAACAAAGAAGTGATAAAGGTAAGAATTAAGAACCCACTTGTCATTTCTGTAATAAGAAGGGACATACAACTAATGTGTGTAGGAGTAGAAGATTTAATCAATCAAACATACCCAAAAGTTTCTGTCACAAGTGCAACATGCAAGGACATATGACACAAAATTGCAGATCCAATGTCACAAGGACTCAAAGATTTGATGGACATTGTTATAATTGCAAAAAGTATGGACATAGGGCATTTGAATGCAAATCGAAACCTATGTGGATAGTAAATCAACCAGAAAAAACATCAAACCATGAATTTTGGGATTACAACACTAGAAATAGTTGTCACTATTGTCAAGAATATGGACATATCCCACAGAATTGCATAAGAACACATTTTAGAGGGAACTACAAAAGATGGTTGAGTCAAACCACATGTTTCAGTTGCTTGAAAACTGGTCATGTCAATAAAAACTGTCCTACAAGATCAAAGGCACCCAAGACTAAAGATAACAAAGGGAAAAAAATAATTAATGTTGAAAAGATAAGATGACAAATGAATAAGACTTGGAAAAAGAAGGAAGGGTGCAATACATCAAGTGGAGGGATCACCTCACCCAATGGGTTAAGTGATCATACTTCATCAAACTAAGCACAAGAAGTACACAGGACTGATATACAAAGCTATATCATACATCAGTCCCAAGAAAAGGAAGTTAAGCAAAGTATAAATCCACATGAAACAAGATTTTAAGATAAAACTAAATGTTGATGCCGAACTGCCTTTGGATGTTGAGCTCCCAATAGTGACCGAGCATAAAATTGATGCTGAGTTGGATAACTGCAATAGAAGCTGAGTAAAATGGAAATAATGGAAGTTGAGTTAGGTTAAAATTTCTTTATAAGTTGAGTAGATAGTTGGCAGCGTACTAAGCATTTATTACTCTATTTTGAAGGGTACATAAATCTGATTTTTGATCATTTTCTCACCATTCGAACAAGAAGCAAAGCCAAAAAAGGAGCAAAGAAGATCAAGAACAGCTCAGAAGCCATTCATAAAAGATTTCAATAGCGATTCAAGACAAATTTCGTCGATTTAAGGTATTTTACTTAAGTGCTGAGCTATGTAGGACTTATAAACTTGTTTAAATTATAAACCCTAGTTTGGCAAATAATGGCATCTGGGTCAGGAACCACCAAGGGTTTAGAAAGTTATGAAGTTTAGTTGGTCAGTAATGAAGTAAAACAACCTGAATTTAAGCCCATTCCAGAAGTAGCATACAAGAATGATCCTACAGGAGCATTATCAATTATTTCGGATAAGGTTGTTATGGTACAAGATGTTCACAGATGTTATAATTGCAAAATTGGTGTCATAGGAGACTTAGAAACTCATAATGCATATGATAAACTGTGTGAAAACAAAGTACTAAAAAATGAGTTTTCAATAGTAGAAAGAAAAGGATTGACCAAAACCCTAGCATTTTTGACTCTTTTTAAAACAGAATGGGTACGGATAATTTTGAGCCGAATACATGATGGAGCTTTTTGGTTAGAGTCAGGGCTAGTAAAATTTACCAAGAAAACTATTCATAGGGTTACTGGTATTCCAACCCTAGATCGGCCAAAGACCTTGCGAAGTGATAAAAGGGAAATAATAGAGAAAAATACAGGTGCCAAATGCAACAATAGAGTAATGACTATCGACACAGTCACAGATCCCCTACTAAATTTTTCTGTGAGAATTATTTCACACAAATTCTACCAATCAAGCAGGTTGAACAGTGTACCTTGTATAGCAGTTGATGTTGCATACAAGATAATCAAAAGAGATCACACTTATGATCTGGCAGAGCTTATGTTTCAACAGATTAATGAAAATCTGGGAGCTTTAAGGAAAAGCAAAGGAGCTCAAGGAAAATTTGGATCAATTTTGATGTGTATGTTCTTCTATCTAATGAAAGAATTTCCTTCTATAGGGAAAGTAAAATGGAATCCAGATAAAACAATTGTTGAACAAACTAATGGATAAATTGAACAAATGGCTGAGAATTGTGATGCCCAAATGACAGGTTATCTTGAGGATTTCAAGAAATCCATGAAGCAAAGGTCAAGGATACTAGCTTCATTAGTAGAAAAGCATACAAATGACATATGTTTCCTAGTTGATATAGATTATACTTACATTCAAGCAGTTATACCTAGAATAAGATGGCTTAGGCCACTAGGATATGAACTTGATGTTGATCAAGCCTCTGCAGCAATAATAGCTCTACTTGGAGAACCAGATAAAAATGAACCACATTTTGGCACTTATGATGCGGTAAGATCAAAAATAAACATGGAATTAGAAACTGCTTCTACATTGAAGAAGAAAGATAAATTAGTCAAGAAAATCAAGAAGAAGTTTGGCAAAGAAATTGAGGCTGAGGAAGAAGAAGAAAAAGATGATAGTGAGGATGAAGATGAGCAGGAACAAGGGCCAATAGAACTAACCCAAGGTCTTGGAGAAGACAAGGAGGAGGGTATAGAGGAAGAAGAAGCCAAGGAAGCACCAACTAAAGCCGAGCCAAAGAAGAGAAAGGCAACAGAATAGACTTCAGCCAAGCCCAAAATGAAGAAAGCTGCCACTTCATCACCTCAGAAGCCAACAACACGAGCATCAACAAGAGCCTCTACTCAAAAGGCTAAAGAGGAAGTTGCCAAAAAGAAACAAGTCAAGGAATCTCAAGAAGAGCCGAGGAAAAGAAGAAAGTATGTGGCTCAACCTGACACTGATGACGAAGAGCAAACATAAGAGGTAAGCAATTCATCAGTTGATACCCTATGTAAAAAGATTGCAAGTGTTGACTTGAAAAATTTAAATAAAGTTGATTTTAGTAAATTTAATAAAGAAGAACAAAATAAGATAGAGGGAATAGTGTATGGAATGATGGCACAGTTCAAGTACACCCCACTTGAACTAGATCATCAATTGCCAAAGGAGCTATCAAAAATTATAGAAGATAGATGGCAGTTTTGCTTAAAAATGGAGAAGGAGATGAGGGAATCAACCCTAGCCAGTGTATTGCCAGATTTGACTAGAGAACAAATTAGCAAAGTAGTTAAAAGGAATAGTAACAGGTTCACACCCAAACACAGAGCATTCTTTATAATTCAAAATAGAATGAAAGAGATTGTTCAAAGAACAATAAAATTGTGGAAGAATTTGTATAAAAAGATTGAAGATTTTCTTGAGGAAGAATACAAGGAAGAAGTAGCCATACCAGTAGAAGAGAGGAAAAAGAGGAAAGAAGAAGAAGAAAAGATAGATGGAAAGGAGGAAAAGACACAAAAATAGGATACAATGGCAATAGTTGAACAAGAGGAACAACTAGATCAGAGTGTGCAAGACACACAATTGCCAACCCCTAGCCCTCCACAAGCATCCATTCCACCTGCAGATACTATAACAATTACTGATGTTCCTGATACTTCTGGTCAGAATTTTAATCCATTAACTGCAAAAGATCTGAAAAGAATTCTTGACCAGTCAACACAACAAGTAATACTATGTACAGAACCAGTATTGGTCAGTATAGATGAGTTACAAAAACTAGTAGAAAGTACAGTGAAAGATAAGGTGAATACACAAGAACCACCTTCTATCACAACTACTAGTAGTCAATATGATATACCAACTAGTATAATTGATGCTGCAAGACAAAAGCAAAGTGCAGCTATAGAACAAGAAAAAGAACAAATAGGGCAGACCATTACATCTGATCCTATAGCACAAATACAAGGTGGAATTCCATAGATAACAATAATTGATCATGGTAAACAGAAAGAGGAGGAAATAGTAAAAAGCCCTAAAGAACAGGAGGCAATACAAACACTAATAAATTTGCCTACCTCGGGGACTCCTTCACACAAGCCATTACAAATTTCAGTACCATCATCCAACACTACTAGAGTTGCAAGGGTACTTCATCATGGACACCCTGAATTAGATGAAGAGAGAGTCATACCAAGTTATGACTCAAAATCAATAACCATTGATCGAATTAATGAAGTGTAGGATGCACTAAATAGAAGGAAAAGACAGGAAATACTCAGGAAAGAGTATAAAAATAAGTAAACACTTTATGAGATCAAGGACATCTTTATGGATGCCTTTAGTTTGCAATCACCAGATGAGTTTAAGCATATCATAGAGCAATTAATAGATATTGTTGACCAGGTGACAAATGAAGACCTAGAAACCAGTGCAAAAATTATGGAATGGTCAGAAAAGAAATTTCAAGGGAAAGTGAATGAGAAAATATCAAGACAAATCGCACTTTCACAAGTAGAATTTGAAAAGCTCATTGATAAGGTGAAAAAGGTACCTGAGAATATATTCTCACTATACAAAAAGTTGTGTGATTTTTCATACTTCACACAAGAAACTAGCCAAAAGATTCTGAGCTTGGAAACAAATTTGAACATTTCAAACGTGCAACTACCAAGTGATCCAACTCAAAGTGTGAAGCATTTTGCTCAATCACTTCACACAAAAAAAGAAATAGCTGTATTAATAGTAGATGAGGCCAATATCAAGGCCAAAGTAATACAACTCTAGTCCTCCAGTACCCCACATTTAGAGATACTCCATAAAGAGCAAGTATATGCTCAAAATGTACTCAAGAAAGATCCAAATCTTTCTACATTAGATGGACTTGTTCATCTTGCTGCCGAGACTGCCATCCAGCATAAGTCACTAGAAATTGCTTTGAATAATTGGGATGCAACTCTCAGAATGATTATGGAGGTAAATATCACATTCTTGGCCAAATATGGTCTTAACCCTTAAACACTCTTTGACATAAGTGTCAAAAAGGGGGAGAAATATATAGATTGTAAAGGGGGAGTTATACAGCTTAATAAGGGGAGAAAAAATACAAAGGAGCATTGATATACAAATAATATACAGATAAGGCACAATCAAATCAGGGGGAGTTACAAAATTTTTGAGGTATATATTGTAAGATTGTAAGACATAAATTTTAATCAAAGTTTTCAATATGTACATACCAATCAGATTAGTAAATGCACTTATAAGGTCAGTTAAGTGTTTTTGTCACTCATGTCAAAGGGGGAGATTGTTAACATCATAATGTTTTTGACACTTGAGTGCCAACACACTTAATCATATTCCACATTAGATGCCAAGTACATCAAGCATGCCGAGTGAAGATCAGTTACCGAGTGAAGAATAAGTGTCGAGCAATACAAGTGCCGAGTAAGTACAAGTGCCAAGTAACATAAAGTGCCAAGCTGATATAGGTGCCGAGTAAAACAAAGGTGTTGAGCACCAGTAGCTCAATAATGCCAAGTTGCTGAATTATTTAGGAAATCAAAGATTTGCCAGATCTAAGCCGACAAGGTTGTTATCTAGAAATCTGTGAATTAAAAAAAGAAGATAAGAATGATGAGTTGGTCGCACAGAACACCATGTAGAACATTTTTAAGATAAAATTGGCAAAGTTTCAAGAAGAAAACAAGATATGGGGTAGACACATTGTATCCTACCTAATCAATTTTGAAACCCTAAAATTGAAGAGGGAGAATTGAGTGGTAAAGGCAAATCAAACTTCTATATAAGAAGACAAAACTTCATTGTAAAATGTAAGAGAGATAAGAGGTATGAAAAGATATACAATGGTTCACAAGGAAGTCTATTTTCAGAAGTGAGGATTATCAGATCACAAAAGGATCCAGATCAGAGAAAGCAGAACAAGTGCCTACAATCAGCAATCAAGGATTGTAATCAGTCAGGTTTATTGTACATAATACTTTCTAGCAATTGTATTAGAATAAAAAATCCTATGGTGATAGGTTAGCTTAATAGCTATTTCGGTAAATCCTTTAACTAGGTGATAAAATCCTTTAATAGGGTAACACTTCATGTTAAGTGTTTAAAAGCCTCTAACCAGGTCACTATTGACACAGTGTAAAGCCTTTAACAGGGCAGGCCTTTAATAGGGAAAACCATCAGAAGTGGTTGAACAATATTGCTGCAGTAATTTTTGTGGGTATCATCCCCACCCCAGTTTTACCTTCTTATTCCTGGAGGGTTTCTGGGTTACCAAATTCTAGTGTTAAGTGTTATTGATGCATGTGTCTGGTTTCATGATTATTTGATATAATTACATGCATGCAATTTACTTTTAGTTAAAAGTTTTATTGGCTAAAGTATGATACTTATGATTCACACCACCCCCCCCTCCCCCCCTCCTCTCATAAGTACTCTTTCCATATTTGAATATTCCAACAAAACATACATGAAGAAAAAAAACAAACATTCACCCCCATCATGGTTTGCACAATAAGTTCAACATTGAACTAGACTAGGGAGAAGGTGGATTTTTCCAACAGGAGACATTGGCCACAACACTATAACATATGCCCTTTTAGGGCTAAAATCTTAAGAAATTCCATTCTTCCATAGATGCCCTTTTGAGGTTGATATCACAATGACTTTCATTATTTTACTTCTCAAATTTCAAAACTAAAACACATGATTTGTGGTGATGAGTAGGGGCCAATAACAGCCTACTCTCTTTCCCTCTTCTCATCCTGAGAAGAGACATTCTACTATTGGAGTCCAACTAAAGACCTCCTCGCATACATGGCCACTTCTACCCTTTTGGAGGGTGAGTAATGCCAATACACCCATACAATCCCTTTGAAATACAAAGAAAAAATACCAAGAAAAATAAGAGGCCTCGCCCTCACCCATCCTAACATTGATGATACATTATTATTTTGATACTCATGACTCGATAGGTTAGAACATTATTTGATGCACTAAACATTATTATGCTATTTTATGATGTGTGATGCTTTACTTTCAAACATTTGACCTTGTCATTTAATGCTTTATGAACACGTACAATGATGAAGTAAATGAATGCAAAACTAACACTCTGATTATGCAATTTTAACAGCCAAAAATATGAGTAGAATTAGATAAACAAATGATTATTAGAAAAATGGATGTTTTAATTTATATGATTTTTTCTTATACGTAAATTACATAATGCATGTGATTTCTTGAACCTACTAATGTGTGCAATGAGTGTGCAAAAGATTTAGCCGAGAAACCCAATGGAAAGACGGAACAAAAACCACTTCTTAATTTGTGCTATTTTTGCATTATCTTTCTTTCAAGGTTGTTATATAGTTAAAAAACCCTAATAGCTTTTTTTGGGTTCTATTATGTCTTAAAGGCCTAAAAGCATTAAATTTAAGTGCCCTTGGGGTTTGGGTATGGGTGGGGAGTGCTTTCCACCCCCTTAGCCTCTTAGTTTGACTTTTAGGGTCACTCAAAAATCCTATTTTTGGTTGATTGCGAAAATTCCTTTTCTCCTACTTGAGTAAGTGACTCAAACTCCATCTTGAGTTTACTTGAAGTCTAGTTGAGTTAATGATCATACTTAGAGGAATTTGGAGTAGTTTTGGGGTTGTTACCCAGTCTCTAGTTTTAGGGAAAGTTTGAAGATTGAAGGAAGAAAAAGGAAAACTCTTCTTAACTTACCATTTTACCATAACATTTTGTGAAGGTAGGAGTTCTTCACTCTTTTTAATTTGTTCTTCATGTTTTTCATGGTTGAATCATGCATAAGGCATTGAGTTGTTCTTTTTATTGGTTACTTGTGTGTTGGGTTTGATTTGGAGGGGATTTATCTTGTTCTTGATGTATTCTTATGCTTGTCTTGAGGTTTTGTTTTTGAGGGGATTTCATGGAGATTTTTTTGGCATTACTCACCCTTGGATAGGAAGAAGTGGCCATGTATGGGGGAAGGGCCTTAGTTGGACCTCAATGGTGTAGAATCTTCTCTCATGGTGAGAGGAGGGAAAGAGGGTAGGGTGTATGGGCCCCTACTTGTCATCACATACCTTATTTGATATTGTGAATTCTTGAATATGGAAAGGAATAAAAATCCTTGTGGAAATAGCCTCAAAAGAGCCTTGTAGAAGAATGGAAGTTCTTGAAGTTTTAGCCTCGAAAGGGCTATGTTATGATATGGTGATTGACATCTCCCATTGGAAAAATCCACCTCCCCCTAGTCAGCTTCTATTTTTGGACCTATTGTGTAAAATTGGGTTTGGGTGTATGCTTGAATTCCTCTTGATGTTGTGATGTTTCACCCCAGGTCAACTCTTGTCTTCTCCTTGTTTCCTTGAAGAATTGAAGATATCGGAAGGAAGCACTTGTGAAGGATTTAGAAGACAATTCATTTGAATTGTAATATATGTAAAATGTATTTGAATTTTGATGTATTGGCAAAGACATCAAGTTTTCTTACTGGTTCTTTACCGATGGAACCTTGAACCAAGATGAATAATAAAGAAAGAAAAATATTATGAAAAACTCCTTACATTGCTTCTATGTGATTTCAAATTATGCATATGTATGTGAGGAATTAGGTTAATAGATTATGTCTTCAAATTATGAATTCTCAAGTTTTCAATTATGTAATGAAAAGTAATTTGATATGTTGAAGTTCCAATTCAATGTTTATGTATCAAGAGGAAATAAAAATCCTACATTGTGGTCACAAAGTTATCTCTCTCTCATTGATAAATTTCATAATGGACAAAATCAATTTGGTTAAGAATTATGCATCACCTTGAATTTTGAATAAATGGAACATACACCTTGTTATATTATGATTGTTAAAACATAAATTTTAGGAGAAAAGAAAGAAAAGAATAACCTTATACCCATCCTTGTAATGGTATATTGTTAAAAGGAATCAATGTTGTCATTAGGTTAGAATTCACTCTTAGTATAACACAAAAATTATATAACAAAGAAGAACATGTCAACACTTAGACAAAAAAAAATTGGCTTCAAAGAAAAATGTGCATTCCCAAGAGTAAAAAACCTCTCTGGAAAATGTATGGGAAAATTTTTAATTCCGCCAAGTTTACAGAGAATATTCTTTGAATTATTCCTCCTTGTACTTCAACAAAATCATTTGTAAATTATTTAAACAATATAAATTAAATAAATTCAAAAAAAAAAACATATAAATGTACAAGTTAATGCACTCTTATGGTCTTCTCTCAATAACTAAACTTTTAGTATTTACTCCTATAGCTATCTAGCCCTTCACTAAATCATGTTTCAAATCACCCCCCTACCAAGTATGGGTGTAGTCTTGGTTAAATGCATTGGCATTAAACTCCATGTAATAAGCAAGGCAAGGTACTTTTCGAGGACTTCATGTCAATTTTTCTTTTTAATCAATTTTTTTTTTAAGATCACACCCCTCACCTATTATTTTCACTTTCATCTTGGAAGATGAGGCATGGACTCCACCAACCACTTGCCATATGCTTGTACTAGGTGCTTGCAGGACCCTTGTCATGTCAAAAGGGGGGGGACAAAACAAAGTTATCTTAAAATGAATTTAAACCTTCCTAATCATGCCCACCCCCTACCCCATATTTTTCCCCCCCCCACTATGCGCTGGAATCCTTACCTCACAGCAAGCATGCAAGGGAGGGGATAGGTCTGCGCTGACAGACCTAGGTCTACGTGTAAGTACCATGGAAGGCAGTGCATTGTTCCTTGTTCTTGGAGACTGCATGGGATGGAATGCAAACTTACCTTGTTATCCCTTGGTTGCCACTTTTTTTTTATTTCATGCACTTCATTGGTCATGCACGACTGTCCATAGTGTGCCCAGTCAGCACTTGGGTAGCATGCCTAGTCCTTGGGTTGTGTGGGGAAACAAGTGGAGTGGGCCACTTGGAGGGTAGTTTCTTGGTAAGGTAGAGTTAGGGGAGAGTTAGAGGATAGTGGGGTAGGATAGATTTTAGGTTGGTTTTAAAATTGTTTAAGTTAGAAAGTTAGTTACATTTTTAGGTTAGTTTGTTTGTTATTTAAAAGTTCTTGTTTAAAAGTTAGGTGTTTATAAACATAGTTTTAAAATTGTTAGAATTTTAATATGTACTTTTTAATCATGAATTAATATTAGTTAGTTAATGTTAATAAAGTTTAGATTAGTTTTAGTTTATATTAAATATAGTTTAGTTATTTTCTTTTAGTTTTGATTTAAGTTAAGTTTTAGATTTATTATAGTATTAGTGTATTACATTATAGATTGTGAGATTAGTTAGATTGAACTTTATATTGGCATTTTAATAGTGGACTTAAATTTCTAATAGTTGATTAAATTTTAGTTTAACTTATATATTTATTTGAATTAATTCTAGGCGTCATTTCTAACTACAAATGATAGATAATAAGTCAGATTGTTATAAATATGTTGGAGAAAATATTAAATCAAAATATAGATAGTAAAATTGATAATTAAGTTTACTTCATTGTATTTGTATATTAAGGTTAGTTTAGATTTTGGATTTTTAGATTTTGGATTAAACTTTTAATACATAGTTAGCATGGGTTGGATAGTTAAATTTGATTAATCTGTTAGAGTTCTAAATTCTCTTAATGATAGTATTCTAGAAATTGATAAGATTTGCTTTGGTCAGTTTATGGATCGGGATGTATTTATCTTAAAACGAAGTGGAAAGGATTTAATTAATTACATTAAGCCTAAAGTAAATGATAAAATTGTAATGTCAATCAAGTTGTTAAGTTAATAGGAGGGACTAGTTAATTGGTTCATTTTAAGGTTAGTGGTATTTGATGATAATTAAATTGATGCTAAATAAGTTATGTAATTAAGAGATAGATGTCATTTTAGTTAGTAGGTCATTTTGACATAACAAATAAGTTTTTGTGTTAATCTATTGTCATCCTTAGGAGGTAATGTATTAAGGAATTATTAAATCAAATTGATGGATTAGGACTTTAGGTAAATGGAACTAGCCATTTAATTTAATTAAATGATCTATTAAGAAACTTTCAGTTCACCCAAGCAATCCCTTTAATGAAATGTTAAAACTAAGTTGTAACCTTTTGACATCATTGTGAACTTGCATCTAGTTTCAAAGTACCTATGGATAGCTGAATTTAAAACTACTCGAACAATTAATTTGATTATATGTTAGTGTAGTTTTTTATTTTTCCTATTTTGATAGGTTTTTCCTACACTTTTAATAATCTCGCTTAGGTTAATAAAGCATGTCTTATTAGGTGAATGGTTGTGAGGTGTCACCTTCCTACATGTGAGCATCAATTAGCTATCTTGGGAAGATACTTTGCTATCTTTAGTCCGATAGATGATTGCTCCTCATTGGTTGGTGTTGCCACCTCCTCCCTCTTCCTAGCCTATATAAGCATGCTACCTGGCTTGTATTTGTATCTCTTATTTTTGCATCCTCTTAATGCTATTTTGCTTCGAGCATTTGCATTACTCTCTTGGAGACTAACTCTATGATGCTATTTTGATTTTGTATCATTTGCATTCATAGTTTAGATATTTACTCTTTGCACTAGTTTTCTGGGTTATTAATCTTTTCAGATTCTAACATGGTATCAGAGCTTTTCTATGTGCAAGAGTAGATTTTAGTTTCCTTATTTGAGAGATTCGGGGGGGGCAAATAAACTTTATTGTAGTTTTTTGAAAAAAAAGTATGCTCTTCTCTTGCATCCTTGGATGATCCTGAGAATCAGAAAAGTTTTGACAAAAACAGTTCTTCTCTGGGGTTTCAATCTCAAATCTGACAACCAACTTGCATATTTGGAGTTTTCAATCAGTTTTGCAGGTTCTAGCACGCCATTGATGGACTTAAGAAGCTGAACCAGCATTTGCATGTCATATTTTGGTTGCTGGGGTCGTTTTATGATTTTTGGAGCCGTTTTTAACTATTAAAGGCATCCGATTTACACTACAGCAACATTTTTTGTTCATCAGCAAGAAAAACGCTTTCTGGGTTTTGTTCGCAGCCCCGAAAAACCATCTGGGTATCTTTTAGATTTTGCATGCATGCTGTATATTTTTCAAAATCGAGCATGGAAAGCTACAGCCATACCCCTCTCCGTTGGCAGCGGCGGATTTGAATGCAGTTTTCAAATGTCTCGTTCTTGCTCATACGGACTCCGATTTTGATGATTCTTGTTATGAACTTGGCTATTTTTTTTGTGCTCTATCCACTAGTGGAGTTAGTTTTTGATTTTCATGCATGAATTCTTCAGAAATTGCAGATTCTCAGCCGTGACTGTGCACAGTTCTCGTTTTGGAAACTTCGGAGGATCATAACTTTCTCATACGACCTCGTATCGAGGCGATTCTTTTTTTGAAAGTGCATAATTTTTTGAGTAGATCACAGTGGTGCTATTTGTTTCCTTGATTATTGTGCCCAAGTTTCACTTTTAGCATATGCTCTTCATGAGGGTTTGTAATGCATTGAAATCAAGACCACTAAGTATCTCTTTCTAGTGGTAATTGTAAATGCACTAAAATAAAGTGCCAAATCATATTTCTTTGGGGGGGGGGTTCTTTGATTGAGTAAAAAGAGGGGGGCATTGTCATGACTGGGTTCTCTTCTTTTTAGCATTTCTTTGCATTTCTTCATCATGGATCAAAAAAATATGCCCATCCTAAATCCATACAATTACTTTCAGTGGAAATCATGCATGATCATTCACTTAATGAAAGCTAGATTAAATAGGATAACTATGGGACTTGAAACTGAACCTGCTAAAGATGAAGATAAGCCTAAGTGGTTTAACAAATGTGATGAGGCATTTGGAACATTGTGTTTGTCTGTTTCTCCTGACTTGCTATTTCACATTGAGTCTTTGGATACACCAAATGAAGTATGGACAAAGCTAGAAACACTATTTGGCAGACAAGATTCAATGAGAGGTCATATGTTGGAAAATGAATTAATTAGTTTGAGTCTAGGCAATTTCAACACAATCCAAGATTTCTTCACCAAATTGAAATCACTAAGGCTGCAGTTAAAACAATGTGGAATTGAAAAGAAAGATGAACAACTAATTCTTAGTATTCTCTCTAAGCTAATTTTAGAATATTATGTGTTTGTCTCTACCTTCTATGCTACTAAGGGTGCACTTGGTACTCAATTCACCATGCCATCTTTAGATGATTTTGCTGTCAATCTCACTTGAGAATAGGACAAGCTAATCCAGATGGGCATTCTTAAGTCCTCTAAGTCACATGCCTTGGCTGCCAACCAAGGCACAAAAGAACAACAAGGACAAAGTAGTAACAACAATAGTAAGGATAAGAAACAAAAGAATAGCGAGGAGAAGAAGGATCAGATATCGATTTCTTCAAAAGCAACTATTGATACACCATCTTCCAAGGGTGATAAGCCTAAGAAAGAAAAGGTCAAATGTGCCTATTGTAAAAGACCTAGTCATGATGAACATAAATGTTTGCAGAAACAACTTGATCACTTGACATACATTCTTGAGAAGAAAAATATCATTGTTCCTGAGTCTATCAAACAAAGTTCTAATGAAGGGTCTAACAAGGAAAAAGAAAACAGCAAGGGGAAAGGAAAGGGCAAGGCCCTTTTTGCAGTTGCTTCCTCACCATCCACTTGGGTTCTTGATTCAGGTGCTTCACACCAAATGGCTTCATCTAAGGAAGAACTTGCATCCTTGGAGCCGTGTATTATGCCTTCTATTTTGATGGGTGATAACACTCTTGTTGAGGTGTGTGGGAGAGGGTCTGTTGATGTAGGGGATGGTACATTCCATGATGTTCCTTATGTACCCTCATTGTCAACTAATCTCCAATCCGTACACCAGATCACTCACACAGGTTTAGGCAAGCGGGTTGAGTTCACTCCTAGTTCAGTGGAGATATGTGAGTTTCACAATGATTCTATAGTTGCAGTTGGGAGAGCAGATCATCAGTCACGACTCTATATGTTTTCTCACTTTGTTCCTGATCCTCCTTTGACTATTTTACTCACTCACTCTAATGATATGAGCAGATTATGGCATGAGCGGTTTGGCCATCTTAACTTCCACTACTTGCATCAGCTTAACCAGCAAAGCATGGTCACAGGGTTGCCTTCTACTTTGACATTGGAGTCACTTGGAATACATGATGGGTCAGATTCACTTGAGCAGTCTTCTACCTCCACTTCTGATGCAGAGAGTGATTCAGAGGACTCACCTCCTTCCTCTCCTAGTCATCATTTACTGGTTGATGATTCTCCTCTAGATTCTCCATCTTCCGGTCCACTTTGGGCTAGACAGACCTTGTAGTTTACAGGTGATTGGGTTGGGGATCCATCAGACACCAAGTAGACTCGTTCACAATTCCAGGATGCTCTACATATCTTCATTGCTACTGCCTCAAATCCACAGTCCTTTCATGAGGCTTCTGGTATTTTTGAGTGGGATACAGCTATGCAGGAAGAGTATAGTTCCTTGATGAGGAACCACACTTGGGATCTTGTCCTTTTTCCTAAGGGAAGAAAACTTGTTCGATGCAAGTGGATCTATCGGACAAAATTTGCAAGCTTTGCTGGAGGTGCGGGATGCTACATCTTTTGGGGGGGCCTCTTCCTCTCACTTGGAGTCCTAATCTTCTTTGGGGAGTCTCTTTTCTCTCTCTTTTGGCGGAATTTTATGTACATGGGTACCTCATCAGGCTTGACTTGCCGGGACCCATTCCTACATTCACCTAAGCTTTGCTTATGGGGGGGTGTTAGTGTAGCTTTTTATTTTTCCTATTTTGATAGGTTTTTCCTACACTTTTAATAATCTCGCTTAGGTTAATAAACCATGTCTTATTAGGTGAATGGTTTTGAGGTGTCACCTTCCTACATATGAGCATCAATTAGCTATCTTGCGAAGATACTTTGCTATCTTTAGTCCGATAGATGGTTGCTCCTCATTGGTTGGTGTTGCCACCTCCTCCCTCTTCCTAGCCTATATAAGCATGCTACCTGGCTTGTATTTGTATCTCTTGTTTTTGCATCCTCTTAATGCTATTTTGCTTCCAGCATTTGCATTACTCTCTTGGAGACTAACTCTGTGATGCTATTTTGATTTTGTATCATTTGCATTCATAGTTTAGATATTTACTCTTTGCACTAGTTTTCTGGGTTATTAATCTTTTTAGATTCTAACATTATAGTTAAACATCTGAATCTTTTTTGATCATATCATGTCATTGAATCAAAGCTCTTTTTTTAAAAAATTGTGTGCATTTTGCCCACACATTTTGGGCATGACAAAAAACAATTCAAGAAAGACCCATTTCAAAACCTCCCAAACATACTCAACACACACATGAACATACATATGTAAACATAATAACTTAAGCATGAACATAACATGAACAACATGAGCTGAGGGATTCCTAGCTTTGAAATCAGGTTATGGAAAATGAAAAAAATTGAGATGAGAATTCCCTTCCTTCTCTTTCTCCTTAAATCTTGAATTCCACTCTAAAACTTAACCACCCCAAAAAGCAACAACTCCCCTACTTGACTAAAAGTTCTAGAGTCTTCTAACTCAACTAGACATAGGTTAACCTCAAGTTTGAGTTAAAGTTATCCATCCCATGATGGAATCATTCAATTTTCGCAATAAAGCAAAAATGGAGTTTTTGAGTGACCATAAAAGTCAACAAAAAGGGCTAGGGGGGTGGAAAATGCCCCCAACCCATATCCATACCCCTTAGGTACTTAGATTTCATGATTTTTGGCCTTTAGGATTAATTAGGGACCTATCAAAAGCTTGGAAATTTTAAGACTTTCTAAGAACCTTAAACAATGTAGATTACTCATTAATCCTAATTAATGTAATTAATCTTAATTTCTAATTGATTAGAAAAAAGGTCACTAACCTAGTCTAACTTAGATCTTTAGGTTACTCAGTTAACCTTAACTATCATGTTGGAATGCATATACAATTCATGAGTGTCAAGCGACACTATAAAATCACTATTACGTAACATTAACATTTAAAGACTACAGAATGAGAAAGCATATATATATATATATATATATATATATATATATATATATATAACTTATCAAGGAAATCACATAAATTAAAATATGAATCTTTTATATAACTAACTATTTAATTCATTTCTAATCATATTTAATCGTTAGAAGTCATGAAATCAATATAACATAACTTATTCATTAATTTAGATTAAAATACTAGAATAATCATCATTAGGCATGCATATACCTAGACATCATAACATCACCAATAAGGCATACTGAACCATCTGAATTACATATAACCCAATCATTAAGGTACCATAATCAATGTCATCATCATTGGGTGAAAACACCATGTGTCATTGTTAGTGAAATTTTAAAGTTTTAACCAATCAAGATAATGTAGTAGATTTTGACTCACTGGGTATTAAAACATGGATGTATTAATTGATCTCAATTTTTATTAGGGCATTCACATCATAAAACATTACTTCTAATCCATTTCAATCTCCTATAATGGTTTTAATAGAGAATTCATATTTTAAAAAGTACATGCAAGGAGGGACCTTATAGATCATTAGTACATTAAAGAAAGAATTGAATACTTTTTCCCTTCAAGTAGTTCAGATGAAGCAAATGATGCAATCAAAGATCACCTAGAGAAGAATGGTTTCCTGCAAGAAGAAGTAAGAAAGCTCAAAAGAGAACAAGAAATTTAGTCAATAATGTTATGTGAAATCTTGGAACAAAGGTACAAGATGAATGAAGAAATGGATGGAAGAAACAATGAAATCCAAAAACAATCCCTTCAGCATGCAGATCTTATGGATCAAATCTCCAATTCAATTGAGGAAATCATGAGACAATGATAGATTAATGAAAGATCAAGCAATGATCTAAATTTAGAAAAAAAAATCAATTAAAGAATAAGAAATGAGCTAAGATCTAAAAATCAAATTAGTGAAAGATTAAAAAATGACCTAAACACTAAAAAGAAAATCAATGAAAGAATGATGAAATCCCAAGTAGACATGAATCAATTTAATCAATTGGATGAGTAGAACCTCTATAGAAAAAAAGGAAAAGTAGGAATTGGATACAAAGAAGAAGGTGAATCCTCCAATCAAGGTGCTCAAAGGAATCAAAGACCTACTTGAAATCACTATGGTAATTTAGGTCATACATCAAATAAATTTTGGAGTAATAGTAAAGTGAAATTTAATAGAAAATGCTACAATTGAAATCAGCATGGTCATAGGGCTAATGAATGCAAAGAGAAACAAAAATTTAAGGGCAAGTATCATAAATGCAAGAAACAAGGTCACAAGGCATTAGATTACAAAACTAAGTCATTCAATCTAATAGAGAAAATTGTGAAAGCAATATTCAGTTGTGACTACAACACTTGGTGTAGTTGTCATTACTATGGAGAATATGGACACATTGGTATGAATTGTGTTAAACATCACATGAGGAGAAGAGATACCACCATAAGATGTTTCACTTGTACCAAACTTTGTCATCTAGCCTAAAATTGCATGAACATAGGTAAAATTAAAGATGAAAAGAAGGTTAAAGTAGATAACATTTGAGAGTAGATGAGGTGGCAATGGATTCCTAAATCTATCATGGATGCTAGTTCAAGTAATGATGGTCATATTACTCAAGAAGTGGGTGACTCCATCATTTTCAACTAGGTTTCCAAAGGACAATTGGAACTACGTTATCATGATCACATTCAAATAGTTCCAATTGAAAATTGACAAAGATCCAAATTAGTATTTGAAATACAAAAGGATCACTGAGGAGGATAGGTATTAGTTATCACAGAGTTACCTTCTCTATCGAGTAAGGTTAGGTCATAGACTCTATCGAGAAAGGTCATGAGTAACAAGACATACATGATTGCCACATCACAAAGCCTTCACCAAGAAATCAATAAAATAGTGGATGTTAAGTTGTCGAGCATAATTTCAAGCATGATGTCAACTAAGCTACCTTTGTACTGAGCATTACTGGTTAAGTTTTAACAAAGAGCATGAAATCAAATTAATTTTCACTGCGAAATCTATAGTGCTATTGCGAAGAAGTGATTTATAGAGTGATCAAGTCACTTTAAGTGAATTTACAATAGGTTATCAAGGTATTCATAATTTACCAAGTATAATGGCATCAAGCAGTAGCAAAGCAAAGAAAGGTTTTGAGATGTTGGTTCAAGGAGTCAAGTGGAAAGCACTAGATTGTAAACTTGTGCATGTGATTGTAGAAACCCTTGACTTAGCCAGAGCTCAATCACAAATTTTTCCAAAGGTACTCCTTATTAATGATATTCATACTTCTTTCAAGTGTTCTATTGAAGAAATTAGAACCCTATAAATGGATGATACCCTAGGTAAATTGTGTGTTAATGAATTCTCAAATCTGAGCATAAGCACTTGGAAGACAAAGATTTGACTCATATTCTTGACATGCCCTAAGGTTTTCAAATCAAATGGACCAAATATATTCTAAGCCAAGTGTATAATGGTCAGCTATGTCTTAAGAAACCTATTATGATCACAAAAAAAATTATTTATCACATCACTAGCCTCCCCATGCTCACCAAAGCTAAAACCACCAAAGCCCTAGGTTGGGCTGAGCTAGAAAAGAAAACCCTAGATGAGTGGGATGAGAGAGGCATGAAAATTAGTAGTGTAATAGATGCAAAACTAAAATTTGGAATTAATGTTATAGCACACAAGCTATGAAGCTATAGACATGGCTTATAAAATGGTGAAAAGTAAGATCTATCTTATTACTTGATAGATCTGTTGCTAAAGTGACTCAACAAGAACATGGGAAGCATTAGGACATCCAAGAAAAACCCCTGTAAATTTGGTTCACTCTTGACATGTTTGTTCTTTTATGTTTAGAAGTTCTTTCCTTCCAAAGGCATGGTAGTATGGAGAAAAGATGTGCCTGTACTATACTAGATTAATCAATACGTTGTAGAAATGGGAGAGAACTATGCTATCATTATGGAAAACTACCTCAAAGTTTTGAAAGAGAAAATAAATAAAAGGTTCAGAATACCTAAGAAGTTAGTTGAAGATTACAAAGATGATATATGTTTTATGGTTGATTGTGATAGAGTCTACATTCAGGTAGTAAAGCTCAAAATTCTATGGGTAAAACCTCTTCCTTATGAGGTATATATTGATGAGGCAAAGGATATTATTGAGGCCTTGATTAATGAACTTGTTGATCCAAAGGAATTATACTTTGGAACCTATGATGAGGCCAAGGCAAGAATAGAATTGGAGATAAAACTCCCTCAAGTAGTTAACAAAGGAAAGAGGAGGATAGCCAAACTAAAATCTAGTACACCCCTCATGTTAACTGAAGGAAAAGGAGAAGATGTAGAAGGGGCAAAGGATGAAGAGGAAGTAGAAAAGGAAGAAGAAATTGTGAAGAAAAAAAAGAAGGAAAAACCTTACTAGTAGTTAAGAATAAAAACCCAACCAATTCATTTCATCACCAATAGTAACACTACCTAGATTATGAAACAATTTATTTATTAAATTATTAATTTTTTATGTACATGATCTTCATAGCATCACCTTCATTCCTAACTACTAGTCACTCATTTGTTAGCCTAGCCTTCTTTCTTAATCATTTTTGTGGTTGTCATATTCATCCAAATGACATCTTAGAGGTACAAATAAAAATAAAATGCTTCTTATTTTATAGAGTCATCACTTAAAAAGGAATCACAAAAACAATTTGAAATGCTTCCATACAATCTTCAACTAGTTTAATTCTTGTTAAAATAATACACAAATACTTAAACACAATATAAATTTGATCAATATCAATCATGAGATTATGTAAGGGGAATGATATGGAAAAAAGAATCTTTATTTTTTTACAAACAAAAAATTTAGGACACAGTTCCAAGACCTCTTTAAGACACATCAAAAAAATTCTCTTTGACACAAATCATGTTTCAATATTCATTCAAAAAAAATCTTATTTCCCACTTGCATTAAGTGGTAGGGGGGTGGGCGGGGGAACCCTCCCCCCTCCCCCTTATATAAATATCTCAAGATATCGAGTGGATTCTTTGATGACAAAGTAGAACATTTATGATTAATTGTATAGCCTTATAGAATCTTCTAACAATAATTGATTTTTTCCAGTACTCTTTTCAAGGTAGTAGATATTCAACCAACTGAGCATGATGTGCTACAAAGTAAGATAATATACTGCCATGCACAAGTGCCACAAGAATTTTTTCAAAATTAAGGCTGAACTTTATATAATAGTCTACATAACAAAATATTTCTCTAGATCAAGTTATACCTTCTATAACCATAACCAACTACCTAATGTAATTGAAAAATTTAAACTAAAAAATAGATCACAAGAACCTAATTGAAAGACGAATAATATAATTCAGAATAAAGGATTCTTGTTGATGAATTCAACAAATCCTTTTCACATAATCTGAAGTTAATGTTACAAATTGACAAGATTGGCATGTATCAGCCTCCATAATGTCCTTAGTCCTTGAAATAGAATGTTGCAAGAATAATATTTCCAACATAAATGATGTGTATCTTGTGTGGCCAAACCCAAATGACATAGCACAAAAGAATAATTTACACCTGAAACAAAGATTAGATTAACTTATTATATAATTTACTATACAATCCTTGAATGATTTAATGTGTAGGAATTATGTTAATGAATTCAAATATAGACATAAAAACACTCAACATTTTCCTGGGCTAATGTTACTCATCAATAGAATTGGTATCTTTAAACCTCCATAATCTCCTTGTTCAAACTTCTCTTCACGATAAAATGTAGCAAGAATAAAATTCCCACCGAATTTGTGCCCATTAAGAGCTAACATTTATTTGGCTACTACTTGAGAATCATAGAACCTAATTATAGTTTATGATGTCATATGGATGCCTTAGTTGAAAATCAAGGTTGAGTCTCCCTAAGTATACATAAGAACTACAAATAGCAAGTGGAATTTAACTTGTAAGCCTAAATGGAAAAGATGAGAACATTAAGGACTCTAAAACATAAGGCACATATGAAATGTATTTTACTTTACCATCCCCACACTAGATGAGGCTTCTTTTCCATATGGTTCAGGAAAAGCAGTAACAAGATTTATCAATGTTCTTATAGTAGGTAATTATTTAATTTTTGATCTTAGAAGGGCATCTTTAATATAAGCCATAATCAAATATTGTGAACAAAATGCACCTCTAATTATTTTAAAACCAAAAAATGGTAACTCTTGCCAATACAAAATCTTAATACTCACCATACTTTCCACATTCCTCATGCATATCTTCCAAAATATCTACATACTTATTATCATCCCTCAGATCCTTAGGTTCCACAACCCAATATGCATGATATCAATCATTCAAGAATAAAAACAAGAAATTTTGTGAAAATAGATAGCTAAGTGTTTATTATACCTATGAAAGAAAGACTACTTTTATAGAATTATTGATCGATTGATTGCTTTTAGTTTCTATCAACAATCTCGAGATCATTCTTGATATACTAGCTACTCCATTTAATTGTAAAGCTAGCTTCTGGTAGACATGCAAAATAAAATAAAGACAAGAAATATTTGGACCAAAGCTGAAAGTACCAAAATCTAATTGTTATAAAGACCTGAAGAATAATTTGTTGCTGCGCTTGAACCAAAACATCAACCTTCTCAGGCTTAGGCTGGGCACTGCATGTGATATAAGGATAAAATGGTTATGAAGCTATTTTATATGATCCATTATACATCAGTTAGTAGAAAAAAAATTTGAAAATGAACTATAAAATACTTCACTGATACTCCATTCACCATATAAGAAAAATAAGAGTAAATTAATTTTCTATTGTAAGATGAGACATGCAAAGAAAAAGTCTGCTCAAACAACACAACACACATCAAAGGATGGACAATATATATCTTTGACTACAAGCCATTTACCATGTCAACTTAAATTATAAATCTCATGACTATGAAATTCTTAGTTTTCTCATTGAGAGTTCAAAAATTGTAAAACTTTGGCATATAAGAAACTCTAATAATTTAAACAATATAGGTTAGAAACTCCATTTAAAATGTATTAATTAAGTATTGAAGCTATGATAAAAAATCCCCCAAACATTGCAAAAGTGATGGGGAGTGTTCTATCACCCCTTCAAAAAATTAAGAGAAACACAAGCAATATCAATCATATATCTTTGAATACAAGCCATGTACTGTGTCAATTAAAATATATATCTCATAATTATGAAATTCTTGGTTCTCTCATTGAGAGTTCAAAACTTGCAAAACTTTGGCATATAAGAAATTCTAGTAATTTAAAAAATGCAGGTCAACAACTTTATTTAAAAAGTATCAATTAAGTTTTGAAGCTATTATAATAGATTCCCCAAACCTTGTCTAAGTGATGGTGAGTGTTCTATCACCCATCTTCAAACCATTAAAAGAAACACAATCAATATCAATCATTGTTTGATCCTAACATATTACCAGAGGAAAATTAAAGTAATATATTAAATTTTAGCATGCTTTGTCCATCCAGTGAGAAGTAAAATAGAATGGCTATGGGTGACACTTAAACAATAGATGACTTTTGGAAAAACTCTAGGTAGTCACGGTTTAAGGTTTTAAGCTTAAATAACTTATGGCTTTTTCCTTGCTTATAGCTCCACATGAAGCACTGACAAAGATTGGAGTAGGTGAAAGGTTTAAGTGTGTTGTTTTTCCTACCTGTGAAAAATTTGAGAGGCTCCTTCACATTCACTACAAAAGTGGTCATGTGCTACACATTGCAATGCAAAAAGTTTTTCCAAATGCTAAAGTTACAAGAGGTCCATAGATTGAATGGTATTTTTACTATGATTTTGATATGCACCCTATAATAGACATGGATCTAAAGAAAACCAATAAAGAATTAGATTATAATATAAAGAAAAACCTACCTTGAATAAGAGAAGAGATTTCCAGGGAGGAAGCACAACAACTAATAAAGGGTCAAAAGGGCCTAACAGGGGATCTTTCCTAATAGCCCTATTTCATCAAAATAACACCAAACTCAAATAACTTCCAAGAAACCCTCAGGAAAATTTATAGAATTTTTCATAACATCAAATGAACTAATAAATTACAAAAGATGAGCTATGGATCACCTCCTTTTACTCATTAACTCTTGAGCCCTAGTTTTTAGGATTTTATGCTTAAATACATTGTTTGGTCTTCTAGGCTTCCAACCTTGAAACCCATAATGTACTTTCCTCTCCCATCACTATTGTCAACCTTTTTCCTCATTACCTAGAAAATATCAAACCTCCATGACCCAATTCTTGACCTCTATGATAGGATTTTAGACTATCAGAAAGTTGTATAGATTGACTATAGAGGTTCAAATGTTAATATAGTAAAGTGAAGATTGAAAGGATACAAGCCATGAACATCTTCCACATCATAATACTTTTCTTTACATACATCATCAAGTATTTTCACTAAAGGAATTAGGAGAGAATCACCATTTTCGTTAAAACCCTGACTATAGGCTAGGGTAAGCAACAAACTAGATGAAATCTAAAGTCAGCATAACTTTCTCCTACTTGACTAAAACTGATTATTACATTAACCAATAAGCAAAATTAACCTTCCTAAAACATAACCAAAACTTACTATCAACTTGTAGTTGGTTTTAGAAAGATATCATCTGACTGTACATAGTTTTCCCTCTAAAATGGAATTGTTAGTCATTCAAAATCCCTATGACTCAATAAGATTTCAGATTTGGTGACATAATTAAAATGATTCTCAAAGTAACCTAAAAAAATGAAGCTATCATAATCAAATCTCAATCTCAATTCTTCACTTGACATATAGGTTAATAAGTTTATTTGGAAAAGATATTGTAGTAGCAAATCTAAATCCCTTGTTAGTAATGAATGATTTTTGAAAAATCATAACATACCAGTTCATACGCAATGATTAGTCCAAAATCCCAAAAATCATTGGATATTATCTCAAAATCCATGCAAAATCATTATGGAAGTATCAACCATGTTTCTCGACACAAAAAATATATAAAAAGAAATGGACATTTAGAATTTTAAGGTGTTAACCAAAAAGGGGTTACCTAATATTTATATTTTTTAAATTAATATTTGTTAAATATTAAACATAAGATTACTCAATAAGTATTAATTTAAATATATAAATATTTTATGATCTTAAAATTTGACAATGAAGATTTTATTATATTAAAAATGTAATGTTGCTATATTATTTTATCATATTATAATTTATATGTTAAACTAAATAATATGATATAATTGTTAAATAATATTTAATTAAAGAGTCATAAAATTCTAATACATAAAATATTTTTCAAAATTGAGTCTATAATTTGGTTATGAATTAAAGAGACATTATCATAAATAATTAGATAATTATACATGGTATACGAAAGGACTATTTCTTAATTTCTGCATTCTTTTACTAATTCAAGTGATTTATTACAATTACTTTGTAATTCTTGTAAATTAAAGCAAGTTTTTTCGGGGGTTTTGTTAATTGTTTGCATGCATTTGATAGTAAAGGTGTTATTGTAAAGATTAGAATCTTTTCAAACAAATAGAGACATATATAAAATTACCTAGAATTACTTACCCTATAGGTCAAATATTTTAATCAAGAATGACTAACAAAGAAATCTGTGTGAAAAACTTTTAAATCTCAAAAAAATGCATTAAAAACCTTATAGAATAATATTCAAATTCCACTAACTATTCAAAATCTAGATTTATTTTTCTTATAATGATATAATATATCTAACTATAAACACAATTTTCATATAAAGTTGTTTGTGCAAAATGTGGCTAGTGCAATCAACAATACACTTTAATAAGCCAATAATTTATACAAGATTGATCACAAATGAATACAAAAGAATCCATTATGAAGAATGTTACAAAAATGACTTATTGCCTCCTATTCAATGAGAGTTTTATTGCTCTCAAAACCAAGAGTGTTCAGTGTCTTTAGACTCCATCAAAATAGAGGGTTTCAAATGTATGCTTAGACCATGTACTTTTGTAGTATTTCTAATGCAAGTAAGATAAATTAATCTAAATGAGACAATTTATTCTATCAAATAAGAAAAATTCAACTAAACTAAATGATATGAAAATGCTAACAATGAATAAAAAGAAATAAGAAATGATCCAAGCAACTTTAACACAAATTTTGTAGAGTTTCAATACTGAAATTTGCACTTATCCAATGAAAGGCAAGAGCCCTTCTTTTATAGAAATTTCAGCTAAATCAATGGTTGATATTGGTCTTGATAGATGGTTGAGATCAATCTAGAGTCGATTTAAAAAATAAGCAATTTCTATTGAGAGGGAGATAACTTTCCTGATTTTGGAGTGAATGTAGGTGTTAATTGATAAGATGAGTTTCAGTTAAGAATGCTTCCTTTTCTGATTTATGTTAACAAAATCATTTTCCTTCTTTAACTCAAGAGATGATTTTGAAAATTTTGGAAAATTAATTAATTATTTATCTCATTTTAATTGGTTTTGTCATCTTATGAACTTTTAATTCATTAAATTCATATTTTAATGTAGTTAATTTAATTAAATTAATAAATTCATTTCTCCTGTGTAATTGAAAAAAGATGATTAATTTAGTTGAAGTATTAGGAATTTTGACTAAATTAATTGATTGATGCAAGAGTGTTGAAGAACCCAAGATATTGTTCCTACAACACATAGAATAAAATATTTAACAATGAATATATAACAAAAGGAATGATATTATATAATATATTTTAAAATAGAATAAATCTATGTTATATATTCTAGTGTTGATCATATAGTGCAACACCAATATTGACATTACAAATCCTTCTTGAGATGGTGATGTTTGTTTGAATCCCCTCTGACCCATGAAAATATCTAAGCAAATGCTTTTAAAGGAGAAAATCATGCTCACACAAGATTCATATCAATCAAGATACTTAGTGACTCTATGTTCTTAGGTGAGATGATTGAATAGTGGATTGGTAGATTCCTTGGTTACAAATTAGATTTGACAGCAAAAGTTGTTGGTTTCTCACACTCATATGATGTAAACATAGATGATATTTAAGGGTCCATGTCAATTGGTGTCCCCTAAGATAAGATTTGACCCTAACTAAAGAAATGTAAGTAGACCAATAGAATGATAATGAGTTTGAAAATTTTTGGAGGTAAGGTTCAAAGAGAGAAGATGAAATGGAGAGTTAAGCATTTAGAAGAACTAAGGATATATGGAAAGATAAGAGTGAAAATAAGGCATGCATAAGGTACGGAAAGATAAGAAAATCTTAATCAAAGTAATACAAAATAAAAATATTAAAGTTATTTCACATTGTAATTGCTAGTTAATAATTAGAATTATATTTGTAATAAAATATTTAAGGTAAAAATACTCTATTGTAAACTTATTGAAGTTATAATTTATAATAAGATTGCAATAAAAATCAATAGTAAAACTTAAAAGTAATAGAATCTAATAAGAGAATAACATCATATGAATAAAATAATATTATAATTATTAAAAACTTATTATTAGTTAACTATATTTAAAAATTATAGAATAACAATATTATAAATAATTAAATATTATTTATCTATATCATAATAATAATCATAATATATAAAATAATATATTTGATTAATAATTAAATGTATAAAATATTAGTTGTATATTAGATATTATTTAATAATTTAATTAATTAATTATTACTATATATTAATGATTAAAATGCTAGGCAAGAGCCTACAACACATTGGTAACTTGTGAGCCTCTCATGTGGGAGGTCTTGGGTTTCAATTTGCTTAACACATAAACAATATAATTACAACAAATTAAAAAAATTAATATTTAGAGATAGACTTTGAGTTTTTTTTTGAGTGCATGGATGGTTTTTATTTTTCTTCAAGAGTTCATAGATAGAGTTTAGGGAGTTTGAGTGCAAATTGGGGTGATTTTGAGTTTATTTCTAGTTTAATATCAATTAAGAAGACATTTCAAGAAGTTAATTGATAATGATGTAATAGGTTAATTGATGAGTAATAAAAGTTATAAAAGATTGTATTAATAGGATATAAAAAATATTGATCATTCATTTAGTCATTTGTTTGGGTGACTAACTATTACTGACCAATTGTTTAGTCATTTAATTGACCATTTATTTAGTCATTAATATTTCTCCAACCTTGTGATTTTACTTGATGACCAAATTAGTCATTTATTTAGTCACATATACTTAGAAATTGCAAAACTTTACCATATCTTGATTAGTTTTAGTCACATGACTAAAATTTTGTCTTTTGACTAAAATTTTGTATCTAAATTTGAGTATTGAACAAAATTAATTTTTAGATAGAAATACTCAAATTTTTAGAAGTTCTTTAATTCTAGTGTTGAATGAACAATTCGTTTCTCCTATTAGTGAGCACCACAAGAGAAAGAAATCTTAGACCCTCGATTCTAGTAAGATATTCCTTCAGTCCTTGAGAGGGGGAAAGCAGTTTTTCAAGACATGAAAAGGCTTAAATGAGCATCAAATACCTTTCTTGAGAAGAATCTTGGAATTTTTGTTGGATATGCCTTCAATGTAAGGAATGGAAGCCCTAGGGGAAAATTGATAAAGGGTGGGTTTAGATTGGGAGAGAAAGGAAGATCTGGCTTGGTTGAAAGATTAGAGATTTTCTTGTTGGTGTACCCATTCCAAATGAAGGCTCAACAAAGATGGACCAACTCTTGGTTAAGGTTATCCTCGTAACTAATGTGATAATCTCACATGGTGAGGGTTTTAAGGATGTCTAGATTTTGGGTAGGGTGGTGATGAGAGAAATCATGAAGATAATAATCTATATGGGTTGTCTTGTGATAAACTTTGAAACCTAGGGATCCATCTAACTTATTAATGAGAAGAATGTCAAGGAAAGAGAGTTTATTACTTGATTCAAGCTCTTTAGTGAAATAGATGCATCTAACAAGGTTATTAAGGCGGGCATGGAATTCTTCTAACTTGTACAAGCCATGAGGCCAACATATGTTGGTGTCATCTACATAGAACTTCCACTACTTAGCTTTAAGAGAAAAGGAGGAAAGAGAATCTTCTTCAGAGTGCTCCATATAAAGGTTTGCAATAACTGGTGATAGAGGGAACCCCATCAGTACTCTATCCACCTACTCATAGATGACATCTTTGAAGGTAAAGAATGTGGATCTTAAGAAAAGTTCAACAAGGGAGGCCATCTCATCATTATTTTTTCTCCTAACAATCTTGATGGCTTCAATTATAGTAGCCCTTTTAAAAAGAGAGACTACATCAAAGCTCACTAAGTTGTCATCATTGTCTAACCTTTTGTCCCTGATAAAGACAACAAAATCGCTAGAGTCTTTGATGAATGAACTAGTTTTACCTATGAGCTGTGAGTCTAATTTGGCAAGGTGTGAGGTAAGTTTATAGTTTGGGGAACCTATAGATCTCAAAGGAATGTCATCCTTGTGAATTTTTGGGATAGTATAGATGCCAAGAGTTACATCCTTTGTGGGACAAGTGTTTCTTGGTCACGTCATCGAATGAAGTAGAGAACACTACCAACTTGACATTTTAAAGAATCTTAGAGCATGGGTTATGCAACAAGATTTTATAGCTACTAGTATTTACTAAAAGGTCTGCCATTTTAGACACATAATCTTATTTTTTAAGAATAACTACCACATTCCCCTTGTCTACTTTGTTGATAATAATCTCATTGTTTCTGACAAGATTCTTAAAGGCTACAAGCTCAAGACTATGAATATTTCTCCTAGGTGGTTTGGCATGCCTTAGTGCTACTGTATAGTCTTGGTAGACTTCTTCACAAATATTAGGAGGGAGAGAATGGATTGAACTTTCAATATTAGTCAAGAAAAGAACAACTTTTCATGTCTATTTATGTAGTGCCTACCCCTAGTTTGCATTTTTGCTAACATTGTCAAACTCTTTTGGGGCTAGTTTTATGTTGTTGGTTAGTAGCATTGTTTTGAGACTATCAGATATTGTGCTATGGATTTAGTTGATATGTGATGAGATTACTTAGACTTTACATTTCATGTATGCATGATGATTATTTTCAGTATTTGCAATTATTAATGATGATTAGTAAGATGATTTATTATCATATGTGTGTTCTTATGGATACTTACCCCATACTTGCATGTGTATGGTGTGTGTGTTTGTTCTTATGTATGGCATGTCTGATGTGGTTAAGGAAGGGAGTCATAGTCACCTGCTAGTTGGGATCTATATGATGCACCACTTCCTGCCATTACCTGTTTAGCTTAGTATATATATTGTGCTTATACATGCATGGTTTTTATGCAAGTTTCAAGTACCGAGTATCAACTTCCCTGAATTTCCAGGATAAGCATACCCTATCACATTATCTGAATGATAAGAGAGGGGGGATAAATTCTCAAGTCCAAATCCCAACCCTTTAAGCCATTTGTCCTAATTGGAAATTAGGACAAGTATCTGTGTTGAGTACCCTCCAAATACATTGGATGATGTAATTTGTGATATTAACCCTTTTGGTTTGATTTTGTATGTATTTTGACTATGATGGGTTTTCGTATTTTACCTTGTGAGTCTTTAGTGTATTTTCTATTAATTAAGCCTAATTAAAAGATTTAATTAATGGTTTAATTTAATGGAAAATTAATATGGTATTTTAATATTTATTTTATTTAATTAATTGGAAAATTAATTAAATAAAATAATTAAATTTGAAGATAAAAGTTACAAGTTTAAATTTGGAATGTGACAATATTTATTTTAATAATAATATATTTGGAGTTCATTTTTAAATAAATGACTAAATAATATTATTATTAAAGCTAATAAGTATTTTAGCAATTAAGTTTTGAAAATGAAATTTAAAAGTGGAAAATATATTAAAATTATTAAAAGATTCTAGATTTCATGAGATTAAAATATAAATATATTAAGATTGAAAAATGGAATTATCAAAGTTAGTGCATGAGATTTAATAAATAAATAAATAAAATTGAAAAGAGTAAAGTAAATATTATATTAATTAATGTTCATTAGTTTAATGTTTGCTCACATAGGAGTTTGCAAATTCTTGAGAGTTGTCATGTAAAAAACACAAGAGTTTGCACTCTAAGTATGCATAAGTTGTCTACACTTAAGAGTTAGCATTTTATTTGAGCACATGGTGTCTACAACCTTATGACTCATCTAGAAGTTTGGAGAAGACTCATGTTTGGTTGTCATGCTTATCTTCTAGTTGTTTCTAGAGACATTCTAGATGCATCTTAGAGGCCTTTAAATAGGGGCTCTCCTAGTGTGTTTGGACAAGCTTTAAAGCTTACATGCATTTGAGAAGCTCATATGCTTCTACATGCTCATATGTTTCTTGAAGCACTCTAGTCACGTGGGAATTTTGGTTGGCTTGGATCTTGGAGTGTCAAATGTTGGAGAAGGAAGGGATTTTCTATGGACTTTTGAGGCATGGAAAATTAGCATCAGTCTCCAGGTACACTCGTGATAATCACATATTCTATTGCACTCTTTCTCATCCTGTCTTCATCATGTCTGCTATATGTGTTTGAATCTTATCTCTGTGATTGAATCTACAATTTGAATTGGAATCTAGATATTTTATTTGGTTGAGAAGAAAACATTAGAAAACCCTAGTTCCAATTAAGGAGGAAATTAGATCTAAATTGAGTTTGGGTTCGAATTTATATTGTGAAATTAGATAAACAAGATTTGAAATAAAAGCTTCAGATGCATGCATTTCCAATCATGAATATTTTTTTTTTATGAGAATTAAAACACCACATGCATATAGCTCTCTTTAGTAGATCTGAGAAATTATTTGAATTAGGTTTTAAATGAATTTTCTTAGAAGAAATACATTGCACTCATATTTTAGATTCGATCTTTATATATATGTAAATTCATTTTTTTTAATATATAAGATTGTGCAGCTTTCGTAATTTAGATTGTAAATAAAAGAACACACACACACACACACACACACACACACACACACACACACACACATATATCATTTTGAAAATGTTATAATTGAAAAGGTTCATAAAAGAAATTTATTTGAGAAAACGTTTGATGAATCGATTTATATATATAATCACCGAAATGTTTTTTTTTTTAAATAATAATAATAATAAAATAATTTAAAGAGAGGGGCGGGGAGGGACAAGCTTGTACCCCCACCCCCTCTCACGGCGCATGAGAGCCGGCAGCTCTATTGCCGTAGACACTGCGACAGTAATGTTTTCGCAGGCCTGCATCAGTAGGCTACTTCGGTACTGCCACCCATTAATCTACAGATGGTCATGGGTTTTAAAGCTGCGGGGGGCGGTACGGTTAGAATATGAGCGCAAGGTAATGAATATGATATGGGACCCCCACCTGCACAGTAGATAATCGCAGGGTACAGGGGGGAATATTACTAGCATTCATTTATTTTAACAATGAAACTATAATCTAGTTTAATAGTTCGTTGGTAATATTATAATGTATAATGTTAGCACATGAATTTAGTGGTAATGTTATATGTTATAATATTATTATATGAATTTGATGGTATGGTTATATGTGTTATCATTTTGTATAATGATATTAAGTATTAATAATTTTAAATAATAATTATTGTATGTTATTTAAATATTAATTATTATATAATATCAATTTATATATATATACATATAACTTATTAATCATTTTTGTTGATATTTTAGTCTAATGCTATAAATCTAATTTAAATGAATTTAAGTGAATTATATTTGTTGATATTGAATTCACAATGAGTCTTATTGAAACACGATAGGGGTCTTATTCAAATATTGTATATATAATATACTTTTAGGAACATCTTAATATATTGATTTAATGGTTTTGATTTAATATAACTTGTTATTAGTTATTAAAAAGTTATTATTAAACTATTAATTCAAATGTTAATGGGAGTTGATCTTGGAATCAACGAGGTTTTACTTAATTGTTAGTAACGCTAGTTATTGTAAACTATTGCGAGTGATATTATTAAAAGAGAAGAGATATTGAATTATTAATGAATATTGAAGAATTAGATTATGGAGTCTAATGGTTGACTTTTAATATTAATTTTATTTAATGTATATTAAATACTATTTAATATATATTAAATAATTATGAGATGGTAATTTATATTATATAAAGATGTTTAATGATGATTATTATAATAATGTAAATTAAGAGACTTTAAATGATATTGGATTAAGATTTAATTGACAAGGGGTCATTGTCAATGTTATGACATTTAATATCATTGCTATAATTCGAATTGTTATGTTATTATTAATACGGTATGTATTATTAAATAACTTAATGATATACCTTAATGGTGTTAAGAGCTAGTTAAATATTAACTAATGAGGTTTATGGAAGGTTCTCTAGATCGATTAATAATAGTTTTGATGAGTTTATTATTTATTTAAGTTTGTTGGGTCTAACAAACTATTAATAAATAATAGTATAAATGGTTTGAGATGATAATATTTGGAATTGGGGATTTATTATAACTTGTTATTAAGTATTAGCAAGTCATTATTAATATTAGATTATGATTGGCCTTTAACTTACGAATTATGACTAGTTATTATTTGGGTCGACCGATGATATGGATATGTAATTATTAATTAAATTAATTAATTAGAGCTAATTAAATTTAATTAATAATTAAGATATGTAATAAATTTTTAATTGATATGCTAATATTGATTCCTCTAGCAAAGTTATGAAGTATTTACATTGAAGTTGATAAGTCTTATTCTAACAACTTGAATAATGACTTTAGATATTATAGTGGTTGTCAACGATGATAATGATTAATATTAAAAGGCTTAAATTTTAGTAATATTTAATTGAGTTATAATTAAGTATTATTAGAACGTTAAAAAGGTCATGGATTGTGTACACATGTTAATTGATTGATTTAATTGATCATTTTAATAAAGTTATAATCTTTTTATTTAAAGATTGATAATTAGCTCTCTTATAATATAATGAATAATGATCCTTGATTTATGTTGAAAGTTGAAGTAACATTAAAGAAAAGTTATTCAATTAGAATATGGATCTTAGTTAAATAAAGAGAACAATTTAATTAAAGGTCAATGATGATCAATCTAATGAGTAAAGTATTTACCCTTAAGCTATTCTTAGAATATTATTTAAAAATAATGGAAGGATAATGCTATCGGGGAAAAAATGGGTTGACTTGTAGGTCAAATGATAAATCCTATATACTTGAAGTATACTGGCAAACAGAAACAGAAACTCCACACATTATTCAACTATGTGATTTTAGTAAACCAAAACATGTGTTTGCATTGTGTATTCTCTATGCTTCTTGTTTTGGGTTTTTGGGTTGACTAGTGTTGACTAGTCTTAGGTTGTTACCAGAGGCTCGAGGGTTATGAGATGTGATGGCGTGTTGATCTTATTTGGTCTCGATCTTTCTAAACCCAACCATGGTAATGTGATCATATGCTCTATGAAATGTTTGTATTTACTGATTGTTATTGTTCATCAATCTTCATGTGTGAAGATGAGATGTATGTATATGAGACACTTGAGTTAACCATATTTTTGGGTCATCGATCAGTTATCCTTGGAATATTTTCTAGTCACCATGATGGGACTGAAATGTTGATTTATTTCTTGATGATTTCATGTTGTGACATGTTTGACTCAACCATTTTGGAGTCTTCGATCAGTATGATTTTGAGATATTTTGGGTTGCTCGTTGAGAACCAATGGATATTGTGATTTATTTTGAGATATATTTTCGTTATTGAGAACCAATGGACACTTATGATTATCAGTGATGCCTTCAGTTGCCAATAGAGAACTATTGTGGTCATGATTATCTATGAATGCTTTTCAGATGTTCATGGAGATTTGATGATTCTTATTGTGGATTATCTTTTGGTATTTCTTTCTAATCACTTGTATAGGACTAGGGTGATTTTATGATTCTATGAGCTTAGGGTAGGTTATCTACTTGTAGTGTCAGGAAGTGGTTTGCAATGGGGGTCGAGGCCCTAAGTGGCTGCCAGGGTAACTCATTGTAAGTTTGTTAATAAGTGATAACATTTACACACTAAATGAGGATTAAATGAACCTAAAAAGATAATTTTTTTAATTCTCACCCATGCCTCAAGTTCTTGTACAGACTAGGATGGGAGTAGAGAGAACGCATGGTTGTGACCTTGCATTCCATAGTATGCCTCTTCAGTATGAGAGGATACTAGTGGCCGCATGAGCTTCAGTATGGACCCATGGAGTTTAGCTAACTGCTAGGGTAACTTGTACATGATATATGTGATGACACTTTCCCGCTTGCAGACTAGGTTTCCTACATGTCTTTGTTGTGCCTCTAGGAATTAGATGTCAGTTTTTGATGCAGGAGCATCCAGAGGTATAAGGGCAATCCTGTGTCACCCAAAAAAAATGTACTTAGACTTAGTTTCTATTTTATGTCTTTGCATTTTTGGATACCCATTTGGCTCAAATAAAGGTTCCAACTCTCATAGTTCAACTATCAGTGCATTTAAAAATCTTGAAAAAATAGGAGCATGTAATTTGACCATCATTTTGGTAACCTAGAAGGTGTGACTTGGCCAGATGAATGTAATCGAGATTTAGAGCATTCTAGAAAAAGAATCAGGTCAAAAGGCCCCACGGTCTGAAAGTTATTACAGTTTTTCAAGTTTTGGAGACCCCCTAAGAATGCTTCAAAGTCAGGTTTGGGGCATTAAATGACCTTGAAAAGGGTCGAAAAATGGGGGACGAGCAAAGCTTGTCGATAGGGCTATAGAGCGCTTCGAGAGCTTTCCAAAAATGTAAACGGTTCGTCAATCGGAGTTACGGTTCAAAAGTTATGCCTCCCGGAAGTTCGGCTACCATTTTTGGATTCTTCTAGAATTGCACCGACTTCTAACATAGCTTCCGGAACCTTCTATTTTGTCGGTGGATACCTACTAGCACTTTCTAGAATGTACTCCTAGTCCTTAACCCTCTGGGGTCTATTTAAGGAGATTTCTGGCATTGTAAAAGGTAGTTCGGATTGGAGCTTGAGAGGAGGTGCTAAAAGGATAAATATTCTCCAGATTTATGCTATTGTAAGCCCGCAGGGCATGTTTTGAGTTTATTTTCTCTTCACTATTTGTACTAGCTTATTCTCTTAGTTAATATAATTTCCCCTTTCTATTGTGTCTATTCTGGTTGTTGGGTTGCGTCCCCATCAAGTGGTATCAGAGCCAGTTTTCCTGAGTGTGTAGACAGAGCGCCGACTGTGAGGCAGTTTGCACCAGGACTGTGTGGTTGTGGGTTTGAGTTAGAAAATGCCTCCACAAAGAGAGCGTGGTGGAAGGGCTAGAGCTGTTGATCCTGAGGAGGTTAGAGCCCTCCAGAGACAGGTACAAGCATTGCAAGAGGAGCTTTGTAGAGGAGCAAATATTGCCGCAGATGATAATAGTGAGGATGACAATGAAGAGGAAGTAATGGAAATTGATGGGGAAGTTCTGAATCCTGTAGAGGAAAGGCTTTTTAGGGCCATTTCTAGGTTTGGGAAAAAGACCTACAATTGAAGTGGGTATATTTTTGAGAAATTTGAAACCAGATGAGTTGATCGATTGGATCAATGAACTGGATGAATACTTTGAGTATGAGGATATAAGGGACCCAGATAGGGTTAAGTTTGCAAAGGCCAAACTGAAAAGCCATGCCAAAATCTAGTGGCAAGAGATTCAACTGGAAAGACTTAGAAGAGGAAAGGAGAAGATCACAAGATGGGATCGCATGGTGGACAAATTGAAGAAGCAGTTCATTCCTGTGGACTACGAGCTTGATCTATTTAAGAAGATGCATGGGTTAAAGCAAGCAGGAAGATCAGTCCAAGAATATACAGAGGAGTTTTACCGACTCCTAATTAGAGCGGGGCATGCAGAAGCAAATAAGGAGAAGGTTGCTCGTTATATCAGTGGGTTGCGACCTAGCATCCAGGAGGAATTAAGTCTGGTAAGAATGACCAGCGTTGAAGAAGCATACCAGTTTGCCCTACGAGTTGAAGAGAAGCTAAGTAAAAGGTTTGAAGGAAGACAAAGAGGGCGCGGTCAAGGAGGAAGGGGAAGCGGTAGATCATCTGGAGGCCGCAATGAAACTCAAAAGAAAAATGAAGATGAGGGTACTAGTAGGAACCAGAGGAATGAAGGTTTCAATCGCTCCTGTGATCAAGATTTTGGAAATCAAAGAGGAAGAGGTAGAGGACATGGGCAAGGAAGAGGAGGCTTTCGTGGTACCTGTTTCCATTGCAATGAAGAAGGTCATCGTGCCTTTGAATGCCCTCAACGACAAGGAAGGACAGATAGGAGAGCTGAGGGCCAAGCTAGGGTTGCTCATGTGGATGAGGATGCACAATCATCACATTCAGAGGATGCAGAAAGAGGAGAGACCTTGGTAAATGAAAGAGTCCTACTAAGTGGTGAAAATGAACCAGGACAATGGAGGAGCTTGTTTCGTACCAGATGCAAGTGTGAGGATAAATGTTGTGATGTGATCATTGATGGTGGTAGCACTGATAACTTGGTATCCGAAGAGATGGTCTCTAAGCTGAAGCTCAAGAGGGAGAAACATCCCCAGCCCTATCGGATTTCTTGGGTAAAAGATGATCATAAGGTCCTGGTAAGTGAACAATGTTTAGTAAAATTCAAAATTGGGAGTTACCATGATGAAGTTCTTTGTGATGTTATTTCGATGGATGTTTGCCATCTATTGTTGGGTAGACCATGGCAGTTTGATAGACATGCAATACATGATGGACATGCAAACACATACTCTCTGATAAAGGATGGAGTTCGCCACAAATTGAAGCCCATGAAAAAGGAAGGTGAAAAGGTATGTAGCAGTGCTAGGATTTGTCTTGTTGATGGAAGGAAGTTTTTAGATGGCATGAAACATCAGCGCATGTGCTATGCTTTGATTCCTAGAAAAGATAAAGAAGGTAGTAGTGAAATAACATTTGAAGTTTCAGATTTACTAGGGGAATTTGGAGATATTATCTCTGATAACGTTCCAGATGGATTGCCACCAGTAAGGCAAATCAGTCATCAAATAGATCTGATTCTAGGAGCTAGTTTGCCTAACAAGGCTGCTCACAGGATGACTCCTACTGAAACAGAGGAGCTAAATAGACAGGTTCAAGAGCTGTTGAGGAAGGGCTTGATTCGAGAGAGCCTGAGTCCATGTGCAGTACCTGCAGTACTTGCACCAAAGAAGGATGGAGAGTGGAGGATGTGTACAGATTCTCGACCTATAAATAGGATAACCATCAAGTACCGGTTTCCTTTACCAAGGATGGATGATCTTATGGACTGCTTGAGCGGAGCTGAGTACTTCACAAAGATAGATCTGAAGAGTGGCTATCATCAGATACGGATTCGAGAAGGAGATGAGTGGAAAACAGCCTTCAAGACCAAGGAGGGTCTTTATGAGTGGTTAGTCATGCCCTTTGGATTGACGAACGCCCCAAGCACCTTCATGCGGCTCATGAATGAGGTACTTAAGAAGTTCTTGGGAAAATTTGTTATTGTCTATTTGGATGATATTTTAATTTTCAGCAAGACTTTGGAAGAACATTTACTGCATAGTCGTAGTGTCCTTGAAAGGCTAAGGGAAGAGAAACTGTTAATTAATCTAAAGAAGTGTGTCTTTGCAAAAAGGGAGTTAGTCTATTTGGGATTTGTTATATCACCTGAAGGTCTCAAAATGGATCCAGAGAAGGTAAAAGCCATCTTGGAATGGCCTACTCCAAGGTCTGCTACTGAGGTAAGATCATTTCATGGTCTGGTTAGTTTTTACAGGAAGTTTATTAAGAATTTCAGTGGCATATGTGCACCCCTAACTGATACAATAAGAGGGGATAGAAAAGAGTTCAAATGGACTGCAGCAGCTGCGAGAAGTTTTGAATTGCTGAAGAAGAAGGTGACTGAATAACCTGTGTTGGCACTTCCAGATTTTAGAAAAGTATTCCAGGTGGATTGTGATGCTAGTGGTAGCGCTATTGGGGCTGTATTAAGCCAAGAAGGTAAGCCTATTGCATATTTTAGTGAAAAATTGAATGATGCAAAGAAGAAGTATTCTGTTTATGATCAAGAGTTCTATGCAATAGTTCAGGCCTTAAAGAAATGGAGGCATTATTTATTGCCAAAGGAATTTGTTTTGTATACTGATCATCAGGCATTACAGTACCTAAATAGCCAAGGTAAATTGAATCAGAGGCATATGAAGTGGGTAGAATTCTTGCAGAGTTATACATTTGTGTTAAAGCATAGAAGTGGAAAATCTAACAGGGTTGCAGATGCATTAAGTAGGAGACAATTGTTGCTTACAACAATGCAGGTTGAAGTAGTTGGGTTTGATGAACTCAAGAATTTGTACCCTGAGGATCCTGATTTTGCTGAAGCATGGAAAGCTTGTAAAGAACCTGTTGCTGTAGATAGAACCAAGTGGTTAGACTATTTGATTCAGGATGGCATGTTGTTCAAAGGTAGTCAATTGTGCATTCCAAGGAGTTCCATGAGGGAAAATCTGATTAAGGAGAAACATAGTGGAGGGATGGCAGGACATTTTGGTCGGGATAAGACCATTTCCATTCTTAGAGAACATTATTTTTGGCCTCAAATTACACAGGATGTGAAGAAGTTTGTACAGAGTTGCCAGGTTTGTCAAGTTGCCAAGGGGTTTAGTCAAAATACTGGCCTATATCAGCCATTGCCTATTCCATCAAGGCCATGGGAGGACATAAGTATGGATTTTGTTCTTGGATTGCCAAGGACACAAAAGGGTAATGACTCAGTATTCATGGTGGTTGATAGGTTCTCCAAAATGGCACATTTCATTCCATGTCACAAAACTCATGATGTTGTCCATATTGCAGACTTGTTTTTCAAAGAGGTGGTAAGACTACATGGTCTTCCAAGGAGTATAGTTTCTGACCGAGATACTAAATTTGTGGGGTATTTCTGGAAGACATTGTGGAAGAAGTTGAGAACAGACTTGAAATTCAGTTCCACGCATCACCCACAGACTGATGGCCAAACAGAAGTGGTAAATAGAAGTTTGGGCAATTTGCTGAGATGTTTAGTTGGGGATAAGCCCAAGGGATGGGATTTGATTCTACCACAGGCAGAGTTTTCTTATAATAACTCTATAAATAGGAGTACTGGAAAATCACCATTTCAAATTGTATATGGGAATAGCCCAAGGACTGCACCAGAATTGAGGAAGATAGAACAAGGGGAGAGAACAAGTGTTGAAGCTGAGGAATTTGCTGAACACATCAAGCGTCTACATGAGGAGGTTCAAGCACACATTATCAAGATGAATCAAGAGTATAAAGCTAGGGCTGATGCAAGGAGAAGACATAAAGAATTCCAAGTAGGGGATCTTGTCATGGTGCACTTACGAAAAGAAAGATTTCCAGTTGGTACCTACAACAAGCTAAAAATGAAGAAATTTGGCCCCTGCAAAATTTTGAAGAAACATAACTCAGGAAATGCATATGAGGTGGAGCTGCCAGATGGTATTCACATTTCTCCCATTTTCAACATTGCAGATTTGACAGAGTATCATGATGATGGTGCAGATGAGGAGCTAGTTTTAGAGCCGTGTCCAATTCCTACTTCTAAGAAGGAGGAGATAGAAGACATTCTAGATCATCGTGTGGGTAGGAGTACCAGAAACAGACAGTATGAAGAGTATTTGGTCAAATGGAAAGGATGGCCAATCGAGGACTCAACTTGGATTTCAGCATCTGAGGTTTCCCATTTGGGATTTCCTCTACCATCCATAAAGTGACAGGGTCACTTTTCAATCTACCCTGGGTGTCTGATGCAGGAGCATCCAGAGGTATAAGGGCAATCCTGTGTCACCCAAAAAAAATGTACTTAGACTTAGTTTCTATTTTATGTCTTTGCATTTTTGGATACCCATTTGGCTCAAATAAAGGTTCCAACTCTCATAGTTCAACTATCAGTGCATTTAAAAATCCTGAAAAAATAGGAGCATGCAATTTGACCATCATTTTGGTAACCTAGAAGGTGTGACTTGGCCAGATGAATGTAATCAAGATTTAGAGCATTTCAGAAAAAGAATCAAGTCAAAAGGCCCCACGGTTTGAAAGTTATTGCAGTTTTTCGGGTTTTGGAGACCCCTTAAGAATGCTTCAAAGTCAGGTTTGGGGCATTAAATGACCTCAAAAAGGGTCTAAAAATGGGGGACAAGCAAAGCTTGTCCATAGGGCTATAGAGCGCTTCGAGAGCTTTCCAAAAATGTAAATGGTTCGTCAATCGGAGTTACGGTTCAAAAGTTATGCCTCCCGGAAGTTCGGCTACCGTTTCTGGATTCTTCTAGAATTGCACTGACTTCTAACGCAGCTTCCGGAACCTTCTATTTTGTCGGTGGATACCTACTAGCACTTTCTAGAATGTACTCCTAGTCCTTAACCCTCCGGGGTCTATTTAAGGAGATTTCTGGCATTGTAAAAGGCAGTTCGGATTGGAGCTTGAGAGGAGGTGCTAAAAGGAGAAATATTCTCCAGATTTATGCTATTGTAAGCCCGCAGGGCATGTTTTGAGTTTATTTTCTCTTCACTGTTTGTACCAGCTTATTCTCTCAGTTAATATAATTTCCCCTTTCTATTGTGTCTATTCTGGTTGTTGGGTTGTGTCCCCATCAGTTTTGTGTGATGGAACCTTTGAGTTAGTATACTTTCAGGATTCTTGGACTTAGAGAGTAATTATGCCATGTGATTTTGATAGCCTATTTGGGACTTGAGATTAAATCCTCAGCATGGTGGGAGTGGACCATTTAGGTTCCAGGCAGTTGGGTTGTAGTGTTTTTCCACTCTTATCATTTGAGATCCGTCAGAGACACCGTGGCTAGAGCATTCTTGGTTGGTATCTATCTTCATTCTATTCTTGGATCATTATGATAGATGATATACCCTATGATGGATGTATTTACTAGTATGTTTCTTATATTGATGATTTTCATATGTTAGATGATGATATTTTATGCTTTACTTTGCATGTTAGATTACCTTCTACATATGATGTAGTATGATTTAGGAGTGACATTCCTACTATATTAATACTGATGATCTCTTCGGTGCTTGAGATGTTATGCACAGAGGGATGGCTAGGATCCATGATGGTCTAATGATGCTATTAACGGATGTGAGGAACCATGCACTTAGTTATTTATGTTTGTGATATATGGTTATATTTTATGATGGATGTTTATATCTTTATGATGACAATGTATCATGTATTATGGTTTCATTTATGTTATTGCATCATAGATTGTATTGGATGATGATGTACTTTATTTAGATGGATGTTTATTCTTTTAAGCTTTTCATACCTTGAGACATGTATAGTGTATGATTAAGCAATCGAAAATTTAATTTAAGAACATTGGATGTATCATTGGTAAGGATGTGATGTTAAATGAACAGTTAATTTAGATGCAATTCAATGTTAAGGGAATTATGAAGACTGTAATATATTATGTATGTTATGTTTACTTTCATTTGAATTTTTTTTATTGCTTCCTGTCATGCCCAAACTACGAGGGCAAAAACACAATTTTTTTTTTAAAAAAATAATTTTGCTCTAAGTTTTGAAATGATTGTGATGACAGTTTAAGAATAGGATCTCTACGATACATCTTAACTTTAAAAAAAATTTCACACATGAATTATCATTGATTTATCCTTCGTCATTAAATCGGTTAATCATCTTAACAATCAAATTTCTAAAAAGTTTTATCACAGTTTTAAGTAAAGGTTCTCTATAGTGATAAATTATTATTTTTGTTATTAAGATGATATCGAAAATAGTAATTTTATTACATTACCTTACCACACAATGTGCATATAATATAAATAACAATTAAAATGAGTTCGTCCCAAATAATTATGAAAATATAAGATCAAGAACTTATTGAGGAAAAATTACAGCTACCCACACACCCATATAAACTATCAAGATTATGATCAATAATTAACCTATTAAATAAAATTAAATAATATTAAAAACTTTCTAAATTTTTTTTATTAAATAACTAAATTAATTTAATACTAAACTAATTAATCTAAAATATCTTACAAATTAAACTAATTAAACAAACTACTAAGACAATCTTCAAACTAATACAATTAAATCTAATATAACTAACTAAAATAAATAACTAAAAAGTAATTACTATCTAATCTAAGGTCTAACACTATCTTATTTAACATTTAATAAAACATAAATTAAAATAACCAATAAACTAACTAACTTAAATAACTAAACTAAACTATTTTTTAGCATTTCATAAAACACAAATTAAAAATTAATAAACTAACTATTTAAAACCACTAACCTAAGCCACCCTACAGTAGCCCACACTACCCTAATAGTCCACCTACACCCTAGCCCCACTAGCCCTTGGGCAAGCACTTCCCAAGGAGCACTGCCCTTGGGACAGCACTCTGCCCGAGGGCACATTGGCAGAGCTGCCCGCCCTCCTAAAAACCTGCGGTCCAAAACAATAAAGGTGGAGGCAAAAGTTGCAAATAGCAACTTAATAAGGTTGAGCATCTAGTTTCATATGGAGGTAGGGGATGGGACATGGGGTGATGTCATCCCATGTGATGACTACCCAAAACGTTAAACATAATTAATCCTCCCTCCAAAACTGACGTCTACTAAAGAAGGAAGGGCATACATTAATTACATAAAGTTTTATAAATAGAAAAGATGGATATTTACAAAAGTTATTGCATAAAGTTTAGTTGATAGGAATAGGATATTTTTTAATTACTTTTTTAATTTTGAACATTATTATCTATATTTCCTTTTTATTTTGTCTTATTTCAAAATTTTAAAAATAAGAATATTCTAGGGAATATTCTCTGTTGCAAAGAGGCATTAAAATTTTCTCTCATACAAAAGGTAGAGAGTTTAACTCTCTTGCAACACTTTTTTTTTTTTGATGAAATATTCTAAGTATAGATTTCAAGCCATGTATATATATATATATATTTTAAGGTGTATTTTTTTTTCTTTAGAATAGATTTAAAACATTTACACCAAAAAAATTTGATCTCCTATAAATTTTTTAATTGGAATAATGCAACCTTTTTCAAAAATTTCTTTTAAATGAAGATCCATAAAGCCTATTTACAACCCTACCATACCAAGAATATAAATTATCCATTTTATTCAATAATGCAATACTTGCTGATTCAAATAATCATGCAACCTGAATCTACATCCATGATCATAATTTCATTTTCAACCACCTAAATTTAAATCACGATTAAATCACATGATGACCAATTATGCTCAAAACACCAATTTTATTGGCAAACCTAATTCAAAGGCTCAGCTGAGAAAGAATCAGGAAGAAAACTTGGTTTCGTTGCCAATTACAACAAGGTTTAAAATACAATTTTCAATAGGATCTTAATCCCAAATTTCAACAATTTAATCAAATTTTCTTCATGATCATAATCAAGGGATTTATAATGTTTTATGCAACTCATTTCTAGAACCATGGAGGAGACAGAATCTGATCAGTTGACCAAAAGCATGAACAAGAACAATTCAAAACATACATATTTATACAAGGTTTTCACAACAAGATCTACAATACATAAATCAACACTAGGGAAAGGTGGATTCTTCCAACTAGGAGAAGTCAAGCACAACACCAAATCAGATGCCCAATCAGAGCTATTAACCAAGAACCTCCACTCTTCAATTTAAACATGCCATACTCATTCGAGGTTTGTGCTGATGGGTAGGGGCCTATAACACCCTACCCTCTCTCCCTCTTCTCATCCTGAGAAGAGACTCTACACTGGTTGGAGTCCAACTAAACAGACCTTTCCCAAAATTGGTCACTTTTGCCCTCTCCAATGGTGAGTAATACCAAAACACCCATACAAGAACATCTCAAAATTGCAAACGTAAACATGAAAGGAAAACATTAAAAAAAAAAAACATGGTTTTCAAATCTTCCCAACATACCCACAAACATACAAACATTGAAACAACAACAAGGTAGCATAAGCATGAATCAACCATGAAAATTGAATAAGGGAGATGAGAATTTCCTACCTTCACAAAGAGGTAATGGAAAAGAACAAGTTTGAGTAGAGTTTCCACTTCCTTCCTTCAATCTTCAAAACTCCTCTCTAAATGTAGAGATTGGGTAACAACCTCCACAAGTCCAAGAAGGGCCTCTAAATAGGCCTCCAACTCAACTACCAAAGGGCTCAATAACTACCCCCACCCACTTGCAATTCTAGAAACTCCTAACTCAACCTACACTATGATTAAACCCTAAGTGGAGGTGAGGTGAGGTGACTCAAGATAACCACTTGCAAATTTCGCACAACGGAAAAATAAGACTTTTTGAGTGGCCTCAAAAGTCAATAAAAGGGGCTTAGGGGTTGGAAAAGACCCCTAACCCATACCCATACCCTTTGGGTATAATAATATCAAGTTTTAAGCCTTAGAAAAGAGGTTTAGAGCCAAATAAAATCTAGGAATAAAATAGGACCATCTAACTACTCTAACTTTGCAGATTAAACACTAATCTGGATTAAGGGATGACTAACCTCGATTAAGAACCCAATTAGCAAACTAACACCAACTAAACCAACTTGGGTCCAAAGGTTAAACAACTAACCCTAAACAGCACATTGAAGCATATAAACATTTTACGAGTGTCAAGTGACACTGAAAGAACATAATTATGAACATTAACATTCACTGAAAAAAGAAGATACATACATATATCTCACAAGACAATACGTGAATTACGAACAAGAAGGTCTCCAAAATTAGCACAAGGAGATCAGTTCTACTCCTCTGTAGGGTTTTTTGGGTAAATATCTACACACTCATTGCACACATTAGTAGTCCCATAAAATCACATGTACATAATTGTATACGTATTAGAAATTCAAATAAATTAAAACATACGTCAATATGGGTTTCTTCATCCTGCTTAATTCTTAATCATTTAAAATCTCTTAAATCAAAGTCTCGACCCTACAGTTACTTATTTCATCAACATACATATACATGAAACATTAAATGACAACATCAAATATATCTGAAAGTAACATCACACAACATGAATAATAATGTATGTTCTAAGCACCAGATAATGTCTCGCCATCTCGAGTCATAAATATCAAAATAATAGTAATATATCACTATGCTATGATGGGTCAGGGAAAGGCCTCACATCCTTCCCCACTAGGCATGAACTTCCTCCTGGAGTTCATAAAAAAGGTATGGGTACTGAGATCGCATCTGCGCTGCATCCTCCCATGAAGCTGTGACCTCATCGTAACAGTCCCACTGGACCCTAACCTGGTCCAACTCTCGATCTCGAAGTACTAGGGTCTGTCAGGCAATAATGCGGATAGGCTCCAGTGCTAGCTGTTCGTCCGAATCCGCCTATAAAGCATCCCAATCTGTAATATGAGACTCGTCATAAATGTATCCTCTAAGTACTTAAATATGAAACACATCGTGGATGCATGATAGGCTAGGTGGCAAAGCTAAATGGTATGCAATAGGTCCTATCCTCTCAAGGATCTCAAATGGCCCAACAAATCAAGGTGCCAACTTATAGCCCTTTTCATAACGAATCGGACTCTTGTGTGGTCGCACCCTCAAGAACACTCTATCACCAACCTGATACTCTCTATCAGGGTCACTTGCTACTCCATCTCCTTTACTAACTGGGGACCAATAGATAATCGATCCTCGATCCTATCCCAACTCAAGGGTGTCCTGCAGGGTCTCCTATACAAGGCCTCATAAGGTGGCATACCTATGAAGAATGATGCCCATTGTTATAGGAAAACTTGAAAAGATGTAGGTATTCCTCCCATTTGACTTGATGATCCATCACGTACATATGTAGCATGTCCTCCAAAACTTGATTCACTCACTCGGTCTGGCCATCAGTCTGAGGATGGTACACTGTACTAAAATTGAGCCTAGTGCCCAAAGCTGACTACAACTCTCTCCAAAATGAAGAAGTGAACAAAGAGTCTCTATCAGAGATGATCTTATGGTGAACACCATGAAGTCTAACAATGTCCATTAAGAACACCTGAGCTATGTCTCGTGCTATGAATGTAGTATGCACGGGTGAGAAATGGGCAGCCTTGGTCAATGTGTCAACTATCACCAAAATTGCATCATGGCGATGAGATGACATAGGAAGACCAACAATAAAATCCATAGATATAGTGTCCCATTTCCACACTGCAATCTCATGTGGCTGGAGAAGCCCACCAGGATGACGATGCTCTGCCTTCACCCTCTAGCACTCAAGGCATCTCACAACTATGCTAGCAATCTGCACTCTCATGCCTAGCTAATGATACAACTACCTCAAATCTGCATGTAACTTCTTAACACCGGGGTGTGCTGCATAAGGTGCTTTATGAGCCTCAAGTACAATGAGCTCATGCAAACCCCCAATGGAAGGTACATACATATGTCCCCTATGCCCCAAAACTCCATCAGACTCCAAAGAATACTCTGCAAACTTCCCTTCCAAGGGTCTCTGAGAATGTACTAACTGACTAACTTCTGCATAAAGCTCATTAGCTGGTAAGTGCTACAAGATCCCCTCTCTCAAGTCAGTGCAAGTAGTCACAGATGAAAGCTCATGGTGCCTTCTACTTAGGGCATCTACAACCACATTCTCCTTTCCCTTGATGTAATGAACATCAAAATCATAATCACATAGAAACTCCATCCACCTTCTTTGCCTAGCATTAAGGTTTGGCTGAGAAAATATGTACTGCAAGCTCTGGTGATCGGAATGAAGCTCAAATCTATGACCTTGAAGGAAATGTCACCATCTCACCAAGGCATGAACCACTACCACTGGTTCTAGGTCATGAGTAGGATAATTGAGTTCATGAGTCTTTAACTTCCTAGACTCAAAGGAAATAGGTCATCTTTCCTACATAAGGATTGCCCCTAGACCATCTAAAGATGCATCGGTGCACACCAAAAAATTTGCAACAGGATCTAGTACTGCAAAAATTGGTGCACTCGTGAGGGCTCTCTTAAGCTCTTGAAAAGCTCTATCACACTTTTTTGTCCACTCATACTTCTTCCCCTTTTTTTGAAGAGAAGTGATGGGGTGTGCCAATCTAGAGAATCCTGAAATGAAGTGTCTATAATATCCTGCTAGCTCCATAAAGATCCTTACTTCAATAACACTGGTTGGTGCTGGCCAATCCATGATGGCCCTAATCTTTGATGGGTCTACTGAGACTCCATCACCTGATATGACATGACCCAAATAATGTATCTCAGGTTTAAAGAATGCACATTTTGATAAGATACCAAACAACTGATTCTCTCTCAGCCTCTGTAATACCTATCTTAGGTGCTCTTCATGCTCTTTCTCATCATGAGAATAAATCAGACTGTCATCAAGAAACACAATCACAAAATTATCCAAAAAGGTATGAAATACTCCATTCATGAGGCTCATGAATACAGTTGGAGCATTTGTAAGGCCAAAAGGTACCACGGTGAACTCATAGTGGCCATACCTAGTACGAAAAGCTATTTTGGGGATATCACTATCCACAATCCTCAGCTGATGATAACTCAACTTCAGATCAATCTTTGAAAATACTCGGGCACCCTGTAACTGATCAAAGAGATCATCAATTCTTGGAAGAGGATATCAATTGTTGATGGTCACTTTGTTTAATTGCCGATAATCAATACACAACCTAAGTGATCCATCCTTCTTCTTGACAAAAATCACCGGTGCACCCCAAGGTGACACACTAGGTCGAATATGCCCCTTCTCTAAGAGTTCCTCCAACTGAGCCTTTAGCTCACTAAGATTTTGAGTAGTCATCCTGTATGGTGCTCTCAAAACTAGCTTGGCTCCTGGCACTAGGTCTATGTGAAAATCCACTGCTCGAGGTGGTGGCATACCAGGAAGTTCTGAAGGAAACACATCTATAAACTCCTAAAGGATTGGAAAATCATCAAGGGATGGCTCCCTCTCTGAATCTTCCTCTCTGTCACTAATAGTGATAGAAAACAACTAACAACCCTTTTGCATGCATCGTCTAAGTTGCATAGTAAAAATCATATGAAGGGACACCGACCTCTTCACTCCGAAGATCTCCCTAGAGATACCATCATTATCCACACATTCCACCCTCTTTTTTCGACAATCCATCTTGGTGCTATGGGCATAAAGCCAATCAATGCCAAGAACAACATCATAAGAACCTAGAGGGGTAATGCATAGATCAATCCTAGTGGACATGTCTCCAAACTGCATCTGACAACTCCGCACCAAGGAATTAACTGACACTTTGGCTCCTAAGGCTAACTCTACTTCCCAACTAAAATCCTATCTAATTGCCACTAGCCTATAATGCTCCACCACAAATGGAGATATGAAAGAGTCAGTAGCCCCAAAATCAAATAAAACTGCAACCATATAGCCTTGAATAATACCTATAGCCTTGATAATTGTGGCCTGATGCTCAGCCTGGTGGTTTTCAACCACTGCAAAAACTCTATTGGATCTACCCATGTCACCAACTGTCGGCTCTAAAAAATCCCTGCTCTGACCACTGGATGCCTATCCCTATGGACACTCCCTAGCTATATGACCCATGCCACCACAAGTGTAGCATCATTTGCGAGTATAAGATCATCCACCCTATGACCCAGACTATTGTGGGCCTCTTGACCTACTAGATCCGATGTATCCACCCCTAGAAGACTGTTGAGTCTTCACTAACTATGACTGTGGGGCCTATACTTTTTGATACTTCCTAGGTCCCTGTGACTACCACTGCTTGGGCTTGGAGCCCTGATAACCCTGAGAAGGTTTCTTCTACTGTTGTTGCTAGGGTTTTGGCTACTGAGACTACTGGCCCTTAGAGGACCCTGTTGTATAGTTCTGATTCCCTTTCCAAGGGGATTTCTACTGGGAGGAGTTTCAGTTTTGAGACCGATCACGTGACTCCTACCTACCTCAAGTATCCTCAAAAACTAGTGCTATCTCCACTGCCTATTTAAAGGTGGTAGAGAAGGCCATCCAAACTGGTCCTTGAAGAGAGAAATTCAGCCCCATGATAAAGAAATGCACCCATAGTTTCTCGTCCTTCATGTATTCCACATAAGGAAGGAGCTCAAGAAACCTGCTCTCATACTATGCCACTGTAAGGCCTCTTTGATAAAGAGAATGGAATGCCTTAATCTATTTCTATCAGAAATACTCTGACAAGTACCTCTCTCAAAATCTTTCTAGGAAAGATTCCCATGTGAGGGTGTCCATCCTCACTCCACCAATAATCTCCTCCTGATGCCACCAGTTGGAGGCATCCCCTCTCAACTAATGAACTTCTAGGCATGCTTTTAGATTACTCTCATAAGGGCATAACCCAAAGCACCATTGTAGGCTCTACAACCATGCCTCTGCCACTGAACCCTCAGTGGTACCGGTAAACAATGGTGGTCTGAGTCAAATCAATTCCCTGATGTCATCTCCTACATGTCTAGGAGGTCTATCAAAAGGGGGTCCTCTCTGGTGTATGGACTCTTCCTCGTGTTCACCTTGACCCTCTAACTGCCTTAGTGGGGGACTCCTAGTCCTCTCTCTAACTCTGGGCCCGCATCCTTTGGGTCCGTCTGCTTCCACTACTGGAATCTGCTGAACTCGCTGAACTATAGGTACTACCCTCTGCTAAACTACACCGATCAAAGTTTGAAGTGCATCCATAATGTCCTAGTTTGGGTTCGGTGGTGGTGGAGGTGGAGGTGGTGGTGGTGGAGGTGGTCCATCCTCCTGTCCCGCTCTACCACCCCTAGCCCTATGACCTCTGCCTCACCGGCTACGAGTAACAGGCAGCATCTACACAATTAAAAGTTTGAGTTAAGTTTAGGAAGCACAATGGTTAAAGGTTCCTAGTGTTGAAACATAGGCTCTAATACCAAAATGTCATGCCCAAACTGTGAGGGCAAAAACACAAAAAAAAAAAAAAAAAATTACATAATTTTGCTCTAAGTTTTGAAATGATTGTGATGACAGTTTAAGAATAGGATCTCTACGATACAACTTAATTTTAAAAAGTTTTTCACACATGAATTAATCATTGATTTATCCTTCGTCATTAAATCAGTTAATTATCTTAACAATCAAAATTCTAAAAAGTTTTATCACAGTTTTAAGTAAAGGTTCTCTATACTGATAAATTATTATTTTCGTTATTAAGATGATATCGACAATAGTAATTTTATTACATTATCTTACCACACAATGTGCATATAATATAAATAACAATTAAAATGAGTTTGTCCCAAATAATTATGAAAATATAAGATCACGAACTTATTGAGGAAAAATTACAGCTACCCACACACCCATATAAACTATCAAGATTATGATCAATAATTAACCTATTAAATAAAACTAAATAATATCAAAAAGTTTCTAAAAAAAATTTATTAAATAACTAAATTAATTTAATACTAAACTAATTAATCTAAAATATCTTACAAATTAAACTAATTAAACTAACTACTAAGACAATCTTCAAACTAATACAATTAAATCTAATATAACTAACTAAAATAAATAACTAAAAAGTAATTACTATCTAATCTAAGGTCTAAAACTATCTTATTTAACATTTAATAAAACATAAATTAAAATAACCAATAAACTAACTAACTAAAATAACTAAACTAAACTAATTTTTAGCATTTCATAAAACAAAAATTAAAAATTAATAAACTAACTATTTAAAACCACTAACCTAAGCTACCCTACACTACCCCACACTACCCTAAGACCCCACCTACACCCTAGCCCCACTAGCCCTTGGGCAAGCACTTCCCAAGCACTGTCCTTGGGACAACACTCTACTCGAGGGCACATTGGTAGAGTCGCCCCCCCTCCTAAAAACCTGCAGTCCAAAACAATAAAGGTGGAGCCAAAAGTTGCAAATAGCAACTTAATAAGGTTGAGCACCTAGTTTCATATGGAGGTAGGGGATGGGACATGGGGTGATGTCATCTCATGTGATGACTGCCCAAAACTTTAAACATAATTAATCATCCCTCCAAAACTGACGTCTACTAAAGAAGGAAGGGCATACATTAATTACTTAAAGTTTTATAGATAGCAAAGATGGATATTTACAAAAGTTATTGCATAAAATTTAGTTGATAGGAATAGGAAATTTTTTTTAATTACTTTTGAAATTTTGAACATTATTATCTATATTTCCTTTTTATTTTGTCTTATTTTGAAATTTTAAAAATAAGAATATTCTAGGGAATATTCTCTGTTGCAAAGAGGCATTAAATTTTTCTCTCATACAAAAGGCAGAGAGTTTAACTCTCCTGCAACACTTTTTTTTTTTGATGAAATATTCTAAGTATAGATTTCAAGCCATGTATATTTTTTTTTTAATGTGTATTTTTTTTTCTTTAGAATAGATTTAAAACATTTACACCAAAAACATTTGATATCCTATAATTTTTTTAATTGGAATAATGCAACCTTTGTCAAAAATTTCTTTTAAATGAAGATCCGTAAAGCCTATTTACAACCCTAACATACCAAAAATATAAATTATCCATTTTACTCAATAATGCAATACTTGCTGATTCAAATAATCATGCAACCTGAATCTACATCCATGATCATAATTTCATTTTCAACCATCTAAATTGAAATCACGATTAAATCACATGATGACCAATTATGCTCAAAACACCAATTTTATTGGCAAACTTGATTCAAAGGCTCAGCCGGGAAAGAATCGGGAAGAAAACTCGGCTTCATTGCCAATTACAACAAGGTTTAAAATACAATTTACAATAGGATCTTAATCCCAAATTTCAACAATTTAATCAAATTTTATTCATGATCGTAATCAAGGGAGTTATAATGTTTTCTGCAACTCATTTCTAGAACCATGGAGGAGACAGAATCTGATCAGGTGACCAAAAACATGAACAAGAAGAATTCAAAACATACATATTTATACAAGGTTTTCACAACAAGATCTACAATACATAAATCAACACTAGGGAAAGGTGGATTCTTCCAACTAGGAGAAGTCAAGCACAACACCAAATCAGATGCCCAATCAGGGCTATTAACCAAGAACTTTCGTTCTTCCATTTAACCATGCCATACTCATACGAGGTTTGTGCTGACGAGTAGGGGCCCATAACACCCTACCCTCTCTCCCTCTTCTCATCCTGAGAAGAGACTCTATACTGGTTGGAGTCCAACTAAATAGACCTTTTCCAAAATTGGTCACTTCTGCCCTCTCCAAGGGTGAGTAATACCAAAACACCCATGCAAGAACATCTCAAAATTCAAAATATAAACATGAAAGGAAACCATAAAAAAAAACATGGTTTTCAAATCTTCCCAACATACCCACATACATACAAACATTGAAACAACAACAAGGTAGCAGAAGCATGAAACAACCATGAAAACTGAATAAGGGAGATGAGAATTTTCTACCTTCACAAAGAGGTAATGGCAAAGAACAAGTTTGAGTAGACTTTCCACTTCCTTCCTTCAATATCCAAAGCTGCTCTCTAAATGTAGAGATTGGGTAACAACCTCCACAAGTCCAAGAAGGGCCTCTAAATAGGCCTCCAACTCAACCACCTAGGGGCTCAATAACTACCCCCACCCACTTGCAATTCTAGAAACTCCTAACTCAACCTACACTATGATTAAATTCTAAGTGGAGGGGAGGTGAGGTGACTCAAGATAACCACTTGCAAATTTCGTACAAAGGAAAAATGAGACTTTTTTGAGTGGCCTCCAAAGTCAATAAAAGGGGCTTAGGGGTTGGAAAAGACCCCTAACCCATACCCATACCCTTTGGGTATAATAATATCATGTTTTAAGCCTTAGGAAAGAGGTTTAGAGCCAAATAAAATATAGGAATAAAATAGGACCATCTAACTACTCTAACTTTGCAGATTAAACACTAATCTGGATTAAGGGATGACTAACCTCTATTAAGAACTCAATTAGCAAACTGACACCAACTAAACCAACTTGGGTCCAAAGGTTAAACAACTAACCCTAAACAATACACTGAAGCACATAAATATTTTACAAGTGTCAAGCGACACTGAGATTACATAATTACGAACATTAACATTTACTGAACAAAGAAGATACATACATATATCTCACAAGACAATATGTGAATTAGGAACAACAAGGTCTCCAAAATTAGCACAAGGAGACAGTTATGTTCCTCCATAGGGTTTGTAGGCTAAATATCTGCACACTCATTGCACACATCAATAGTCCCATAAAATCACATGTACATAATTGTATACGTATCAGAAATTCAAATAAATTAAAACATACATCAATAAGGGTGTCTTCATCCTGCTTAATTCTTAATCATTTAAAATCTCTTAAATCAAAGTCTCGATCCTACATTTACTGATTTCATCAACATACATATACATGAAACATTAAATGACAACATCAAATATATCTGAAAGTAACATCAGACAACATGAATAATAAAGTATGTTCTAAGCATCAGATAATGTCTTGACATATTGAGTCGTGAATATCACAATAATAGTAATATATCACTATGCTACGATGGGTCGGGGCGAGGCCTCACACTTTCGCTATCATGTGAATGGTTTATCTTTCATGTTTTAAAAAAAAATTGTTTGGCAAACTTAGTGATATTTTAGATTAATTCTTTGGATCCCTTGCTGGGGCATTAAAATTTATGTCAAAATAAGTGATATATGATTACAAGTTATAATAAATTTGATATACATATTACATTTTCTATATAAAATAATGAACATTCATGTATTTCATTAATTGCAAGAAATTAATCTCAAATTCAAGTTTTTATGCACACATCAAAAAAGTTGGATGAAAATCCAAGTTTAATGTATATCAAAATAAAATATATATTATGTAATATGAATCATATAGTTAGAAAAAATGCTATGTCTCATCGGTACAATACAAAAGTTAAATACTGAATAAATGTCAAATCTGTACAATAGAAATGTCAAATGTGCACAATAAAATTTTTGAATATATACAATAAATTTTTTGAATACCTAACAAATGTCAAATGTGTACAATAGAAGTGTAGAATGTGCACAATACAAATATTGAATATATATAATACAAAATTCAAATATATGACAATGTCATACGATGACCACAACTATATATGTATATCAGTATCAATATCTATGACTATTTGAGATCATCAATATTGAGCCTCTTTGTTGTAATTTGTGGCTCGTCGGGTGTCTATAGAAGAAAAATTAAAATACACTATCAAATAATTTATCTATAAGTAATATGAAAATAACTAGAAATTGGGTTCTAAATTGTGGATAGTTGAGTTATTTATCACCTCATCCCTTTGTTCCATAGTTGGATTGAATGATAATGGTAATGGGTTCCTTCTTCGATGGGTAGGTCTCTTAACAAAATGATTACGTACTGTAATAATGGGAGACACAAGGGTAAAAGCACAAAGTTGTGTCACCTTTCAAGCTGAATTATCACAATGACTAAATTTGAGTATTTCTATCTAAAAATTAATTTTGTTTAAATATATGATCTTGATAAATTTATTTTAGCTAAGTTATATATGGTCTTACACTTTTCCCATTGGAAATGTCTATTAAATGCATTTTTTATACTAGTTTGTATCCAATTACTAAAGAAATAAAATTATTCCAAAAAGCTGACATTTCAATAACCCTTACTAGTTTTTATGAATTTTTTTTAATAACATATAAACACCATTTATAGAGCTCAAATTCAAGAATATTCTCATAGAGATGTTATGGTGTTTTAATGGGATATAGTGTATTGTAATTAAAAAAATCTACATGTACACATTTTGATAGTCAAGAACATGTCAATTTTAAGAAAGAAAGAAATATTAAATCATATCAAAAAAATTTAAAAATCATATGACATTCTAGAGGATAGAGTCCTCTTCTAGAATTTATAATTTTTATTTTGGTTAGAATAGATTTATTTTTGAAAAATGTGGTGGGAGGTGAAAACTATCAATTTCAAGTGATTTGAAATTTGAATTGTTATAAAAGAAAAACTATAGGTTTAAAACCAATTTTTATTTTTATTCTTCTGGCCATATATGTTATCCATAACATAAGTTGTGATCAAAGGGAAATGAGTTTATTTCCATATAGTTTTGTGGTCAAAATTGGACCCCTTATTTTCAACATTTTTCAACAACTAAAAAGTTGTCTTAAAAATAAGGAAAATATATCAATTCTTATTCAAAATAATTATTAAAAATTACAATGGTAAACTTAATCCATTTCTACACATTTCATTAGTTTACTTAATTTTCAAATTCTAAATAATTATACCAGTTTTATGTCATTGAAGTTGAACAATTATACTTTTGTTGGCCTTTTACGTTATAAAAGGGTTAAATAAGTTTGTACGTTTACCTCCAACTACTAATGGATCTGTGAGGCCTCACCCTGACCCATCCTAACATCGATGATACATTATTATTTTTTATATTCATGACTCAATATGTCAGAACATTATTTGATGCACTGAACATTATTATGCTATTTATGATGTGTGATTCTTTACTTTTAGATATTTGATTTCATCATTTAACGCCTTATGAACATGTGCAATGATGAATTAAATGAATGCAAAACTAACATTTTTGATTATGCAATTTTAACAATCTAAAATATGAGTAGAATTAGATAAATAATTGATTATTAGAAAAATGGATGTTTTAATTTATATGATTTTTCTGATACGTAAATTACATAATGCATGTGATTTCTTAAACCTACTGATGTGTGCAATGAGTTTGCAGGATATGTAGCCGAGAAACCTAATGGAAAGACGAAACTAAAACCCCTTGTTAATTTGTGCTATCTTTGCATTGTCTTCTTTGAAGGTTGTTAATTGGTCTTAAAAAATTTCTATCTTTTGTTTAGTTCATATTAAGTCTTTAAGGCTTAAAAACATTAAATTTAAGTGCCCTAAGGGTAAGGGTGGGTGTGGAGTACTTTCCACCCCCTTAGCCTCTTAGTTTGACTTTTAGGGTCACTCAAAAGCCCTATTTTTTATTGATTGTCATCTACATGAGTTGGTGACTCAAACTCCATCTTGAGTTACTTGAAGTCTAGTTGAGTTAAGGGATGATACTTAGAGGCATTTTGGAGTAGTTTTTGGGTTGTTACCCAATCTCTAGTTTTAGAAAAAGTTTGAAGATTAAAGGAAGAAAAGGGAAAAGCTCTTCTCAACTTACCATTTTACCATAACTCTTTGTGAAGGTAGGATTTCTTCACTCATTTGATTTTTTTCTTCATGTTGTTCATGCTTGAATCTTGCATAAAGTATTGTGTTGTTCTTGTTTTTGGTTGCTTGTGTGTTGGGATGGATTTGGAGGGATTTTTGTTTGTTCTTGATGCATTCTTATACTTGTCTTGATGATTTGTTTTTGAGGGGATTTCATGGAGATTGTTTTTGAATTACTCACCCTTGGATAGGGAAGAAGTGGCCATGTATGAGGGTAGGGCCTTAGTTGGACCTCAATGGTGAAGAGTCTCCTTTCATGGTGAAATGAGGGAAAGAGGGTAGGGTGTATGGGCCCCTACTTTTCATCACATGCCTTGTTGATATTGTGAATTCTTGAATATGGAAAGGAATGAAAATCCTTGTGGTATTAGCTTCAAAAGGGCCTTGTAGAAGAATAGAAGTTCTTGAAGTTTTAGCCTCGAAAGGGCTATGTTATGGCATGGTGATTGACGTCTCCCATTGGGAAAATCCACCTCCCCCTAGTTAGGTTCTATGTTTGGACCTATTGTGCAAACCTGGGTTAGGGTGCATGCTTGAATTGTTCTTCATTTTGTGATGCTCACCGAGGGTCAGCTCTTATCTTCTCCTTGTATTTCCTTGAAGTTTTGAAGGTATTGGAAGAGATTACTTGTGAAGGATTTTGAAGAGATTTCATTTGAATTGTAATATTATGTAAAATGTATTTGAATTTTGATGTATTGTCAAAGAGATTGGGTTGTCTTACTGTTTCTTTCCTGATGGAGCCTTCAACTAGGATGAATAATAGAGAAAGAAAAAGAAATTGAAATCCTCCTTGTATTGCTCTCATGTGATTTCAAATTTTTCATATGTTGTGAGAAAATAGATTGATAGATAATGACTTTGAATTATGAATTTTCAATTTTTCAATTATGTTAATAAAAGAAGAAAATTGATATGTTGAAGTTTCAAATTTGATGTTTAAGCATTAAGAGGAAATAAAAATCCTACATTGTGATCACAAAGTTATCTCTCTCCTTGTTAAGTTTCATAGTTGACAAAATTAATTTGATTAGGAATTTTGGCTCCACATTCAATTCTGAATATAAAAGAACATATACCTTTCTATGTAATGTTTTATAAAACATAAATTATAGGAGAGAAAAGAAATTATAATCTCTCCCACATCCTTCGACTAGCATGCTTAAAAAAGGGGAATCAATGTTTCATTAGGTTAAAAATCACTCATTGTATAAATATGTATATAGCAAAGAAAAGTATACCAACACTTGTCAAAATTGGCTTCCAAATAAAAATGTGCATCTACAGGTCTAAAAACCCTCTCTGGAAAATGTATGGGGAAAATTTTAATTCCCCCCTAAGTCACAAAGAATATTCTCTAAATTATTCCTTGAATTGCAACTAAAAAAACCAATATTAAATCTTTTAAAAAGAATATGAATTGATTACATTTGAAATTATAATATTTTATTAGGCTTCTTGTTGACATATCTCTACTACAAAACTTTTGCATTTAACTTTTAATGGCTAAGGGGATAGGGTACTTGCCTAGGCCATCATTCCATTTATTTAATTAATCAAAAAAAAAAATTAATATCCCTATTTCCTATATTTTCTTCCACTCTCCTATCTAAGGCTAGGCGTGGTAGGGGGTTCAGTGGTCATTCATCCCACTAATGACACATCATGTGAATGGGAGAGCAAAGTGAGTTGTTTAAAAAAAAAAAAAAATTATCTATAACCCTTATCATACCATCCACCCACTTTTCACTTTTCCTATGTGCTAACCTTGGACTTCCCACCACCTGCCATTGCAATTACTACTGTCACATCACAAGGGGGAGAAGTAAAGTTTGTTTTAAAAAGAAAATTTTTTAAACCCTTGCTTAAACTTGTACCCACCCTATGACTCTATTCCCATGCGCTTGAGTGGGACAAGCTCATCCCTCACATGACCAAGGGAATAGGTCTGCACCTGTAAGGCCTGCATCAGTACACAGGTACATGGGGCAGCGTTCTGTCCCTTGGGTCAAGGCCACTAGCCTATGTCAGGAAGGGAGTAGGTCTATTAATATTTTAAAATTAATAGATTGTTAATTTAGTTTAGTATTATGATAATTTTAAATTTAAGTTAGTTTAGATTTAGCTATAATTTAAATTAGCATAAGATTTGTTTAATTTTGAGTTGTTAGAAAATTAATGTCAGATAACTTGATATTTGTTTTGAAAGGTTTCAAATTTTGAAAAATAATTAGTAGTTTTAGTTTAAGTCAGTAAAGTTTTAATAATAAAATATAGTTTAATTTCAATTTATTCAATTGTAGATATATTATGAATGTTATTGTTAATTTAAAATAAATCTTATACCTTAAATGTATTCAGTTTAGTAAGTAAAGTTAGTTTTAGTTTAGTTATGATTTATTAGTATTAAGTATGTAGTTAATTTAGAATTTAATTAAATCAATTTGAATTAAGTATAATTATGTGTATGTCTAGATGTGATATTTTGTAAAGTTAGTTCTCGATTAAGAAATTTCTATTTAATTAAACTCGTACTCATTAAAATTGTTATCTAATTATATATATATATATATATAGTAAAAATTATGTAATAATGAAACAAATGTCAATATCGATTTTATAACGAGACTATAAATTTAACGAGTTATACCTCCTCAATATTTTAAACTTAAGATGTTGTGTAGAGGACCTACACCTTATCTATGAACACAAACATATCAAGCTTAGAGTAGTTTAAATTTTAACTTAAAAAAAAATTTGTTGTGTGTGTTTTTACCTATATATTTTTGGGCATGATAGGATCAATGCTCATGAGAGGCACAACCTATATGGAAAGTGATAAAATGTTAGCATTATACAGTGGCATTAGGGATTCCAAATAGAGATTGAATTATTTAAAAAAATGTAGTGTAGGTTGAGCTAGATCTTTCATGCTAGAAGGAGGTACAACCACTGATTAATCAATGTTGGTATGAGGAACAACTTGTATGGTAAGCGATAAAATGTTATAATTATATATTGGTATTAGGCATTCTAAATAGAGTAAAAAAAACAAAAAACATAATGTAGCCTAAGCTAGATCTCCCATGGTAGCAGGAGGTATAATCACCAATGAATCAATGTTGGTATGAGGCACAACTTGTATCGTAAGAGATTAAATGTTAGAAATTTAGAGTAGGTTTTAGGGATTCGAAATAGAGTAAAAAAATAAAAAATATATAGTAGCCTAAGATAGATGTCCTATGTTAGGAGGAGGTACAACCACTAATGGATCAATGTTGATATGAGGCAAAACCTATATGGTAATCGATAAAATGCTAGCATTATAGATTGGAGTTAGGGGTTCCATATAGAGAAACAACACAAAAATTAACATACTACAACCTGAGTTGTATCTCCTATGCTAGCAGGAGGTACAACCACTAATGAATCAATGTTGGTATGAGGCACATCCTATATCGTAAGTGATAAAATGTTAGAATTGTAGAGTGGGCATTACAGATATCTATTGTGCACACATAAGAAATCAAAATTAAGATCCCAAGAGGGCTTCAACTAAGACTCTACATACATACCTCTGGCCTTTGTTGTGTTTGACCTCGTCTTTGACACTTGGGACCCCTAACAAAATGAAATGGGAAAGGATTTGAATGAAGTCTCAAAGAGTGTGTAAAAGATAAATAAGATGTGTTAATAAGACACATTGTTGATAATTACTATAAAACTAAAAACAATTATATGTAGTCATTTGTAAATACAACTATTTAATACATCTATAAAGCAAATGCATACTATAACATAAAATTTATATGAAGAAAAATATTTAATTTTACCTCTTTCATTGCCTCAACATTGGTAGTCTTGGACGCATTCATCAACTCTACAAAACTAAATTGTTTCTACATTTATACAAAAAAAAAAGAGTAAAAATATATTCATCAATATTCTCTGTGTGTGTGTGTGTGTGTGTGTGTATGTATATATGTATGTATATATGTATGTATATATATATATATATGTATGTATGTATGTATGTATGTATGTATGTATGTATGTATGTATGTATATATATATGTATATATATCTATATATATGTATACATATGTATGTATATATAAATGTATGTATATATGTGTGTGTGTGTGTGTGTGTGTGTGTGTGTGTAAGGTCCCTCCTCGCATGTACTTATTAAATATGAATTTCTTTGTCAAATCTGTTGTAGGAGATTTGAATGGATATGGAATAAGGTTGTAAGTTTTAAGATGTCCTAATAAAAATTGACAACAACAGATACATTCATGCTTTAATATTAAAATATTAGAGAACGACTATGTTGTCTCAAGTGTTTAAACATTAAAATTTCACTAACGATGATACAAGGCATTTTCACCTGATGATAAGGGTGTTGATTTTGATACCCCTATGATTAAGTTTTATGTTCCAAATAGTTTAGTCTTCCTTAAATGGCAATTTTTATGATGTTAGGTATATGCATGCCTAAAGATGATTTTTCTGGCATTTTAATTTGAATTAATGAATAAGTTATGCTATATTGATTATGTCATTTCTTATGATTAAATGTGAGTAGAAATGAATTAAACAATTAATTATATGAAAGATTCATGTTGTGTGATGTTTACTTTTAGATATTTGAATTCATCATTTAATGTTTTATGTTAATGTATGTTGATGAATTAAGTAAAATGTAGGATTAACACATTGATTTTGGAATCTTTATGATGAAGGATATAAGTAGGATGAAAGAAATCCTGATTGATGTATGTTTAAATTTATGTGAATTTTTAATTCGTATATACATATGTACATGTGATTTTATGGGACTACTGATGTGTGCAATGAGTGTGCAGATATTTTAGCCGAAAAAATTGATGGAGGAACAGAACCGATCCCTATGTGCTAATTTTGGAAACCTTCTTGTTCATAATTAAATTGAGATGTATGTATGTATCCTTATGTGATCAGTAAATGTTAATGTTCATAACTGTGTTCTTTTAGTGTCGCTTGACACTCGTAAATTGTTTATGCTCTTCAATGTGCTAGTTAGGGTTAACTGTGTAACCTTTGGAACTAAGTCAGTTTAAGTTAGTATCTTTTGCTAATTTGGTTCTTAATCGAGTTTAGTCATCCTTAATCTAGATTAGTGCTTAATCTGCATTTTTGAGTTGTTAGTTGGTCTTAATTATTTTATAGCTTTTGTTTGGCTCTAAACCTTTTGCTAAGGCTTTTAAACATGAAATATTTATACCCAAGGGGTATGGGTATGGGTTGGGGTTCTTTTCCAACCCCTAAGCCCCTTTTATTGACTTTTGAGGTCACTCAAAAAGTCTCTTTTCACCTTTGTGCAAAAATTCTCTATGGCTACCATGAGTTGTCTCACCTCACCTCCACTTAGTGGTTAACCATAGTATGGGTTGAGTTAGGAGCTTATAGATTTGTAGGTGGTGGAGAAGTTATTGATCCTTTTGGTGGTTGAGTTTGAGGCTTATTTAGAGGCCTTTCTTGGAGTAGTTTAGGTGGTTACCCAATCTCTACATTTAGAGAGGAGTCATGGAAGATAAAAGCTCTACTCAAACTTATTCATTTGCCATTACCTCTTTGTGAAGGTAGGAATTTCATCTCCCTTGTTCATTTTTTCATGCTTGTTTCATGCTTTGCTATGGTGTTGTTATTTGGATTCTTGTATGTTTGTGGGTATGTTGGGAAGATTTGAAAACCATGTTTTTGAATGCTTTTCTTCCATGTTTTTGTTTGAATTTTGAAGTTTTCTTGTATTGGTGTTTTTTCATTACTCACCCTTGGAGAGGGCAGAAGTGGCCAATTTTGGGAAAGGTCCTTTTAGTTAGACTCCAATAGTGTAGAGTCTCTTCTCAGGATGAGAAGAGAGAGAGAGGGTAGGGTGTTATGGGCCCCTACTTGTCAGCACAAACCACGTATGAGTTTTGGTATGTAAGAATGGAAGAATGAAAGTTCTTGATGTATAGCCTCGATTAGGCACCTGGTTTGGTGTTATGTCTAACATCTCCTGTTGGAAAAATCCACCTTTCCCTAGTGTTGATTCATTGTGAATCCTATTATGAAAACCTTGTATGAATATGCATGTTTGATTTGTTTCTTGGTCATGCTTGTTGTCACCTGATCAGATTTTGTTCTCTCCACAGTTCTTAGAAATGTGTTGCAGAAATTGATATGGAACCCTTGTGAAGGGCCATGATGGAAATGTATATTGATTGTTGAAATTCATTTACGTTTGGGATTAGAATCTTGTGTAGAAATGTATTTTAAACCTTTGTTGAAGTGGCAACAAAGTCAGGTTTTCTTACTGGTTCTTTCCCGGCGGTGCCTTTGACCTAGGTAGTTTTATAGAAAAATGAGTTTGAGTAAATATGCTTTCATTGAGTCTTATAGCTTTATTTTCAATTTTTCTTATGTAATTTAAAAATCAGATGTGATGGTGTTACCTTACTACACATTTTTATGATTGGTAATCACATTCATTTAAATTAGATTAATCAGATAACATGTTGATATATAGTTGTGTTTAAATTTTATAATTATACATGTGCATGAAGAATTTTAGTGAATTTATTTGAATACTTGTTTATTACATTTAAATCTATTATCATTTTTAAATATTAAAACATAACTTGTTGGTATTTTTATATATATATACATATATACATATATATATACATATATACATATATGTATATACATATGTATATGTATATATGTATATGTATATATATATGCATATACATATGTATATGTATATATATATGTATATACATATATGTATATATGTATATATTATATGTATATATGTATATATACATATATATACATATATAGATACATATACATATATGTACATATATGTAAGGTCCCGACCAAGTAAGGACTAGAAGGATCATTAATTTGTCTGCAATATAATTTGATTAGAAGTAAGTATTACTTTTTTCATTAGAGAACATTATATGGCTTATGTAATAACATGATTAGGGAAGATCCTCATGTGACTTGCTATGATTAGTATTTCTTAAATAAGATTGACTTATCTTTTGTAACCATCTTAATATTAGGTGCAAATGTGTATGTGATACTTTGTATAGTAAAATCTTTCTTATTTAATTAATGTGCAAAGTTAGACTCAACTTACGATAAACTATAGATTTTTTACATACAATTGGCATTGATTACAAATAGAAATGATTAGATCTCTTTACATATGACATGATAGATTATGAGACTGGTAGCATTAGACCTAATCTACCACTATGATAGAATATCTAATTTATGTTAAAACCTTGATTAGCTAATGTGAGTTACCTTATGGTTAAATACCTCATATTTTTTATCTTACCTCATCATGATAATTAGATAGTTTTTGTAATTGAAATTATGGCCAATTGAATTAAATAGATATTTTATTGTGATCAATACATTTTACATAAGGTGACTATGAAAATGGAAATCAAGTTCGAGTTATGTGATTTTTGTTTTGAAGTGAATTATGCCTCATTTAATTTAAAATAAAGAAGTACAAAAATGATTAGAATGTAGATAACACAGTGAATATTAGTGATACTCGTTATGTTATTCTAAGATATGTTATGAGTTGAATCCTATAATTAGTGGAAGTAAGTACCTATGCTTGATGAATTTTTTTAGAAATTTCCAATCAATTTAAATGAAAAGATCGTTGATGTGAATAATAATCTAAATATGGGAGTGATTTCACAAAACATTAGTGACTTCTAGGAGAAATTTAATGGTAAAAGGGGTAGTATGTAATATCCCATCTCATTATATATTTAGACTCAATGGTAAGAACTTGATTTAATGTATAAGGTGTTATGATACATATGTTATGAATTATTAATGCGGCTACTATTCTTGAAAATATTGTACTTAGAGAAGTACTTATAGTAGAATGAATGATACATATTTGCAAATAAATTTTCATAGACATATGATTCTTAAGAAAATGATGTTAGAATATGATGTTGGTCTAATGTGTTGATCTATGGTTTAATCAAGGATATATCTATTAATGTTTACAATTAAATATCTATAGGTTTGGGTTACTGATGTTTAATTTGAATTGTACAGAGGATGATTATGAAGACCTTCAAAGATACTATGCCAACTCCTGTAAAATAATCAAAGTCTATCTCCATGCAAATTCTTGTAAAATCGGATGTAAACTAAAGTTGGACATTAGAGGCATTAAAATGGACCCTAGAGTGCATTCTGGGTTAAAATAACCCAACCCACTTATACTACCTAAGGTTGGGGGTTAGTTGAGGGTCAAATCATGGTCAAAACTTACATTATGACACCTCAAAAGGGCCCCACTTCAAATATGACGAAAATGAATAATGGAAGACAATGGGTGATGACAGATTGATAAGAAAGACGTGTGCCCTCATTAAAGGAGGATAGGGTTTTGGAAGAAGGAGGAGGAAAGGTTTGGAGGATTGACCATTCACCATTGTTGGAGAGGAAAAGGGGAAGTTATATGAAAATAGGAGAATGGAGAAGGGGAGATGATGGTAGAACCAGTATGAGGAGAAGAAGATCAAGAGGGAACTTGAGAGAGAGATAAGTCTTTCTATCCCTTTTCTTTTGTAGCATTTCTCTTTGAGTCGGATTCATGTAAGTCTGAAATGTGCAACAAGTGCAGTTTAAAATATTTTTCTTGAATTAGGAACTCACTCACATGATAACATATATGATCCTTAGATGCAATGAGTTCTTGCTCAGGCGTATGGCTAGGGCTCAAGAGCCCTCATTATGCCATTAATTGGTAGGGTGGAAAACGAGCATTGTTTGAGTATTTGTAGTTTTCTTTGCAACTTATAAAAGCTAAGTCTTGTTATTTGATTCAAGCTTGTGTATATGACTCTATGCAAAAGAGAAGTTTTTGATCTTACATTTGTGATGTATGAAAGGTTTCCTATTTGAATACAAGAAAACAAAAAAATTATGTTTCTTATTAAGATGTATATTTGAAAGACTTTAAAATGGAAATCTAAATGTAATGCTCTTTCAAGTTGAGATAATTTAATTAATCAAAGTTTTGTTTTCTTATAGTGCAGATATGAAATTTGTAGTAGACAATAGTGCTTTCCTTTAAAAGAATCTATATTTTATTTTGGGTATGAAATATGTATATGTATATATATACATATATGTATATATGTGTACATATATGTACATATGTACATACATATGTATACATATATGTACATATATGTATAGATATATACATACAAATATATATATATGTGTGTGTGTGTGTGTGTGTGTGTGTGTGTGTGTGTGTGTGTGTGTGTATGTATATATGTATGTATGTATGTACATTAATTCATAATAAATTTCAAAATATAAACTTGACTTGTATTTAATACCTTTTTGTCTATTTTAGTGTTCTTTCTCATTTCCTTCTTTCTTCTAGACCTCAAGCTATGTTGAGTACCCTAAAGAAGAAACAAATATAGCATAAGAGGAACCAATAAGACACATAATGAGTTCAAATCAAATTTTAAACTTGATAGGTGTGCAAGCCATGATACCGTATAGGTCTCAAGGCCAAAGTTAATGGAAGAAATTGTGGCATCATCAATTTGAGAAATTTCAACCCTCGACAAGCTATATAGAATAATAAAGTGTATTGTTATAAATATAAGATAATGTTATAAATGGAAAGAAGGCACAATAAAAATAGGAAGATCATTGGAGGGAAAGAAGAAACAAGAAGGACTTGAAGGACAATATTGGAGGGTTAGTTGAAAGATAGGAAAATTTGGTGCTCAAAAAGACTACAAGGCCTAAATTAAAAACAAAGAGACCAAGAAGGAAAAGAAGATATGAAAATAAACTTTTGGCACCTTGTCAAAAAAATAAAAGTGGAAATTCATAATCTCTACACTCCTAATAGACACCCTATATGATATGGAGGTTCTTTGATGCGTATGGGTACGTGGAGGATGAACTCATGAGGTTCATTAGATAGAGTTTTTGTATGCTAGGAGAAAGATATGTAGATGGGAATTGCATAAATTTGATAAATTTGGGAGGGTTTCATTGATGAGAAGACATGCAAAAGGTATTGTTGTACTTGTAATAATACCAATTAAGAAACAATATTTCAAAGCCAAAGTATTATTGTACTTTTAATAATACCAATTAAGAAATAATATTTCAAAGCCAATGTATTATTTTTATTTTAATAATATTTAAAGAACTTTACCTTTGGCATTCTAGCTCCTAGAATTGCACCTCTAGTAGAATGAGTACTATGTGGTGTTCTCATACCACTTGCTACACCCTGCATTGCATATTGTTTAAACATATCAATCTAAACTGCTCTATAAAATAAAATAAAAATTTACTTTTATGATATTTAGTTGATTAAATAATATCTTGTCAAAACTCATGAGATTCATTAGATGGGGTTTTGGTAATGCTAGAAGCAAGAGATGTAGATAGGAATTAGATAGATTTGATAAATGAGAGGGTTTCAATGATAGTAGGAGATGGAAGAGGATCTATAAGAGGGTTGTTAGTGTCATACCAATTAAGAAATAATACTTTAAAGCCAATATATTATTTGAGCTTTTACAAATATTTAAAACACTTTACCTCAGGTGTTCTTGCACCTAACCTCACACTTCTAGTAGAATGAGTATTTTTTGGTTCTCTCATACTTCTTGCTACACCCTACATTGCATATTGTTCACATATCAATCTACAGTGATCTATAATTTTTTTGTTTACTTTTACAATATTTAGGTGATTAAATAATATCATGTCAAAACTCAAACAAACAAACCTATGCATGATATCCATCAGAGATCATTTCCATCAAATCATCTATAATTGCAAAATCCCCACCTCCATATGAATAATAAGTATTCCCATAATGTACACATGGATGAGATGACACTCCATCCTCAGATGCCTCTATATCTATCCCATCACACATGTGATGATAGCTAAAACAAAAATGTTGATAAGGCCCCAAAGACAGTAATGATGCACATGATGATGATGTAGGTAGCACAAGTGAGGATGACACTAGTGGTGCAAGTAACACAAGTGGAGATGACATGATTTTTGTAGGTGACACAAGTGGAGATGACATTGATGGTGCAAGTGAAGTTGATGGTGTTTTTGTAGGCTATGATAACTGAGGTTCCATAAGTTATGATGATGGAGCTGTCACATGCTGTGATGACCCTGGTGCCATAGGTGATGATGATTGATTTTTCACACATTTTGATAACCCTAATGGTGCATCTAATGATGGTCATGATGTCATACATGAAGGAAAACCTCTTAACTATGAGCAATACTCAATGATAACATATGTCAATGATGTAGCTACATGAAGAGTCTATAAAACAATAGACTCTTTTAAAATTGATGGAAGTACAACATGAGGCATGGATTTTCATGTTATATGTCTCCTCTCATGTTGTGGTACCACCTTATGAGCCCCAAGTCTATCCTCTATAGAGCCTCTCCCTCTATAGTGGAACTAACAAATTTCAAAGTAATCTAGCTTCTCACCAAGGATGAACTCATAATATATATTTCTCAAAAAATATGGAGGCACCTCATAATTATTACATGGTGCTAGGTCAAATACTATATACCACCTATCCCCAAAAACATGATCTCATCCTAGGATGAGTGCACCAATGAATAGTAAAACTTTTGGTTGTATGTAATAGGGAGTTTCCATATATAGGATTGGTGAAAAGAGAACATACAATACCTTTCTTTATGTCTTTATCTTTCACTTTCTGATATTATAACCTATTGGCATAAAATGAAAAACACCTATTCCTCCATGTACCTCATTTCATAACCTCCCTAGACAACTCACTTATATTTTGGACCATTTTTTTAAGAGTATTTTGCTAGGGTTGTGTGGTGAGAAATTGTAGATGACTACAACCTATTGACCATTTGGGGTTATAGGGGCATAAACAATGAATATAATGAAAACCAACCTCATTTTTGGGGCACCATGGATTGAAATGTAATAGAAAAATATTTTTTAGGCTAAAACCAATTGGGTTTTGATGTTGTCCTCCACACTCCACAATTTGCTAATATTTGAGGGTATAAAAATACCCTTAAACATTGACAATATAGAAAATATATAGTTTACAAAATGTGATAGGGTTTTGTAAAAAATGATTGGGTTATTAAATTGGATAATTCAAAAAATTGATCATGTTTTACAAAATCCAATCAAGTTTTTTGAATTATATTATTTAATAACCTAATAAGGTTTTTAAAAGTATAATTTTGAGGCTTGGATGCCAAGCCTAGCTACCATTTCACTTTTAAATTATCAGATTAGGTTATTGAACTTTTTGCTTCTTTTCTCGGGTGTCCACTTTTTTGTACACCAACTTGGTGCACACACCCTGGTCATAGATTCAAATGGAAATTTGAGTCTACATTGGTTAAACAAGCTCATTGTAATGGAGATCTCAATCTTACATAAAAGGAAATAGATTTAGCATATGGTTTAAGAGATTTGTGGGTACTTATAAGTTTGTTAGTCAATCATATTTTTTTGAACTTGTGATGCAATAATTTATACATGTTTGACATTATTATAGGTGAAACACCACAAGGCTAGGTCCTAGTGCTAGGACTATAAATTTCACATCAAATATTTTTATGACTTGAAGAGAACTTTTGATTTTGGGATAAGTGTAGTCTTATACATGACCAACATTTCATCTAGAAATGACTTACAATCTCAAAAATCTTAAAATTGATACTATAGCATTTTGGTTGATATACTTGACTATGACTTTAATTCCTGAAAATTAGTTTTCTTCATTGTCAAATGGTATAGACTAGAACTCAATTAGAATGATCTTGATAGAACTATTATTGAGCATGAGAATGGATTTCCAATACTTAATATAGGTTTATTTGAGCTTGTTGGGGATGAGCTCTATGTTCTTCTAGGCCAATGCGAGAAGGTATTTTACTCAAAGGTTCCACATAAACTGGGTTGGTTATTTTTTGTTAGACATGATCCAATAGGAAGATTCATAAAGTATAATGTGATAGAAGAAGAATAGACCAAGGAAGAGGAATAATTGGATCATGATTGATAGTTATTCAATGATGCTCTTGATGCAAATGATGATACTACTAATCATGATGATGATACTTCTACTAATCAGGATGACGATTATGAGGAGGAGAAGGAGGGAGATGATGATGATGATGATGATGATGATGATGAAAATGATGATGATGATGATGATGATGATGATTATGACAATGATGATGATGATGATGATGATGATGATGATGATGATGATGATGATGATGATGATGATGACAATGATGATGATGATGATGATGACCATGATAGTGGTGGTGATGATGATCACAATCTTGATGACATAAGATGGATGAAGAATAATATCAATGATGGGGTCATTTGATTAGGTAAAATTGAAGGTTGGTTTTATTATCAATGACAAGAATAAAATATACACGTATTTGATCAATGCCTATGTTATTCAATACTGATTTCTTGATAGATCAATGATTAATTTGATTAATGTGTCATGCACCTTTTACTATTTAAAATTCATATGTGATGATAATATTTGATCTAAATTTGAGTATATTTATCATGAATCTTTTATCTAGTAGAAGACAATAAATTTATATATGTAGAAACCTAGAGCACTTTCACAAGCATTCCACATAGTCTCATGCATCATCAGGTCTAAGTCTATACACCCCATAGAGATTAATGTATTTTACCATTTTAAAAATATATCTCTCATTGCCACCTATAAATTCAATAAGCACATGAATTTTTCCCTTTCTTAAGGGAGGTGATGTTCTTATGATGATGAGAGTGAACGAGACTCCTATGTGCCCTTTAGGTAGAAACATCTATAGAAATAATGGGTTCCTGATGAACTTCTGCCAATAAAAATTAATTTTTTTGTTCTAGAGGATATATCATATAGATCTATCCTCATTACATGGTTTTGGCCTATTTTCCATGGATGACATAAATTTCTCTTACAACAAGTTTGTTGAATTGATGGATTATTTTGAACCTTCCTATGATTACAATAGTTGGATGCAGATTGTTAGATATAAAAAAAGTATGCATCTATGTATGCACTCGCAAAAAACTATATACAACAAAAGGTTAGTGAAAAAAATAAAATAGTAGCTATATACATTGAAAAAAGGCCAAAATCACCAAGGAATATTATAGGTTTTATAAATAGTATATAGCCTATGTGGACTAAGAAGTGACCCAATTGAATATTTGAGGTGCATGAAGGAAATCGCGTATTTGTATGTACGATAAAATCAATACATGGAGGCAAAGAGCTTATTATTGATTAAAATTTGAATCACATAGAAGCCAAAAAAAATTCACTATCATAGATGAGTTAGTATGTACTATGAAAATTTAAAATCAACTCTAGTCAATGAATTCAACACAATTTATTTTTAGGGTATGTGTAGGATCATGGTGTGCCAAAAAGTGGCGATGTGAAAAACATGTAGTTTTGAGATGACTAAAATCATTTTAAAATGTGCTTTGAATTTTTTCCCACCCATCTTGGTACCAAACCAAAAATATAATATGTTTCCTGATCAAATATCTGATTTGAGAATGGGTATCCAATTTGAGAACATGTATCTAATTTGAGAACGGATACCTAATCTATGTTCCCAATTCATGGTGCCAAATTGAAATTTTAAAGGTGTGAGGTCCAATTTTTAAGATAAATATTGATTTTTATTTACCAAACTCAAAGGAGGACCAATTCTTAAATTAATATCAAGTCCTAGTATAATATAGTTATAGCATAATTTGGGGGGGTGGGGACTATTATTATATATAGTTACTAAAATTTATTATATAGTATTAAATAATTATTATTATTTATTATATAATTATTTTATATATAGTTATTACTTATTATATATTATTATATAATTATATATCATTTATATTATTATTATTATACATTATATATATATATATATATATATATATATATATATATATATATATATATATATATATATATATATATATATATATATATATATATATATATATATATATATATATATATATATATATATATATATATATATAAGTTAATAAACTATATGATGATGTATGTTCCAATGAGTCCAAATGGGTCATGGGATACTCTATGACCCATTTTGACTTATTATACAACAAAATATCCTCCTAAGGGTCAACGGATGCCTAAGAACATACATCTTGTGTTTCAATGGGTAGAAAGTGGTTATGGAGTATCTTACGACCCCTTTCAACCTAGTACATGATAACATATGTTCCTAGGGGTCCTAGGACCCTTATACACATATATATTGTATTTAAATGGGTTGAAAGGGGTCATAGAGTTTCCAATGACTGCTTCAACCCATTACATGACAACATACATTCCTACGGGCCATAGGACCCCTAAGAACAAACATATTGTATATATCACGAGGGGTCCTAGGTCTCCTAGGGACATACATCATGTGTTTGAATGGGCCAAAAGGGGTCATAAGGTTGACTATGACACCTTTTCACCCATTAAATGATAACATACATTCATAGGGGTCTTATAACCCCTAGAAAAATTTATGATGTGTTCAAATGAGTTGAAAGGGGTCATAGAGTACCCCATGATCCCATTTAATACATTATATGACAATATATGTTGCTAGGAGTCCTAAGACCTCTAAGAACATAAATCATATGTTTAAATGAGTTGAAAGGGGCCTATAGTGACCCATTAAATGATAACATATGTTATTAAAGGTCTTATGACCATTAGGAACATATACCATGTATTTGAATGAGTCGAAAGGGGTCATAGAGTACCCTATGACCCCTTTTGACATATTTCATGACAACATGTCTTTTGGGGTGCTAGGACCCCTAGGGACCTATTTTATTTGTTTGAATGGGTTGAAAGGGGTCATAGGATAATCTATGACCCCTTTCAACACATTTCATGACAACATATGTCCTTAGGGGTCCTATGACCCCTAGAGACCTATTTTATTTGTTAGAATGGGTCAAAAGGGATCATAAGATAATCTATGACCCCTTTTGATGCATTTCATTCTAGAATATGTCCTTAGAGGTTCTAGGTTCTCTAAGGGCATATTAAATTTGTTCAAATGGATCAAAAGGGGTCAGAGGATAACCTATGGTCACTTTTGACATTTTTCATGATAACATATGTACCTAGGGGTCCTACAACCTCTAAGAACTTAATTCATTTCTTTGAATGGGTTGAAAGAGGTCATAAGATAATCTATAACACTTTTTGACACCTTTTATGACAACATATGTCTCTAGGGGTCTTAGGAACCCTAGGGACCTATTTTATTTTGTTTGAATGGGTTGAAAGGGGTCATAGGATAATTTATGACCCCTTTCAACACATTCTATGACAAAATCTGTCCTTATAGGTCCTAAGTCCCCTAAACACATATTAAATTTGTTCAAATGGATTGAAAGGGGTCATAGGATAACCTATGGTCACTTTCAACATATTTAATGGTAACATTTGTCCCTAAGGGCCCTAAGACCTCTAGGTACATCATTTATTTGTTTGAATGAGTCAAAAGAGGTTATAAGATAACTTGCAACCACGTCTGACACATTTCATGACAACATATATCTCTAGGGGTCCTACGAACCCTAGGGACCCATTTTATTTGTTTGAGAGGGTTGAAAGGGGTCATAGGATAATTTATGACCCATTTCAAGATATTTCATGACAAAATATGTTCCTAGGGGTCATATGACCTCTAAGGACATATTATGATCATTTATATACATTGAAAGGGGTGATAAGATAAGCTATGACACTTTTTATTGCATTTAATGACAATGTATGTGCTTAAGGTTCGTTGGACTTCTGGGCACCTATTTCAAATGGGTCAAAAGGGGTGATAGGGTAACCTATGACCCCTTTCAACACATTTCATTACAATGTATGTCCTCAAGGATCCTACAACCGCTAGGGACATATTGTAATTTTTCATATGGGTTGAAATGGGTAATAGGATAACTGATGATCTAAAGAACCATAGGGACATATTATAATTGTTTGTATGGGTTCAAAATGGTGATAGGATGACCTATGAACTCTTTCAACACATTTCATGAAAAGATATGTCCCTAGGGGTTCTAGGACCCTGACGAACCTATTTTATTTGTTCTAATACATTGAAAGGGGTCATAGGATAAGCTATGACCCCTTTTGACACATTTCATGATAACATATAATACTAGGGGTCATTGGACCACTAGGGACATATTATATTTGTTCATATGAATTAAAATGGGTCATAGGGTACTCTAGGACCCCTTTAGAACCATTAAATGAGAACACATGTTGCTAGGGCTCCTAGGAATATATATCACATGTTTAAATGAGTTGAAAGGGGTCATAAAGTACTCTAGGACCCCTTTTGACTTATCATATGACAAAATATGTTCCTAGGGGTACTAGGAGCCTTGCAAACTTACATGATGTGCTTGAATGGATCGAAAATGGGTCATAGGCTACACTATGACCCATATTGACCTATTATATGACAACATATGTTCTTAGGAGTATTAGGACCCCTAGGGACATACATCATGTGTTTGAATGGGTTGAATATAGTCATAAGGTGTCCTATAACCTCTTTTGGCCCATTAAATGAGCGCATATGTTCCTAAGGGTCTTAGGACCTCTTGGAACATATATCATGTGTTCAAATGATTTGAAAGGGGTCAAAGAGTACCCTATAAATCATTTCAACTAATTATATGACAACATATGTTCCTAGGGCTCCTACTACCCCAAGGGACATACATCATGTTTTTGAATGGGTTGAATCAGGTTATAAGGTACCTTATGACTCCTTTTGACCCATTAAATGAGAACATATGTTCCTAGGGGAACATATATCATGTATTTAAATGAGTTGAAAAGGGTCCTAGAGTACCATAGGACCCCTTTTGACCCATTATATGATAACACTTATTACCCCTAGTGACATACATCATATTTTTTAATGGATCCAAAGGCAACCCCTCTCATCCCATTATATGACAACATATCTTCTTAGGTGTCCTATGACCCCTAGGGACACAGATCATTTGTTTGAATGGGTTGAACAGGGTTATAGGTTTTCCAGTGATCCCTTTTGACCCATTAAATGGTAATATATGTTCCTAGGGGTCCTAGGATCCTTAAGAAGATATTCCATGTGTTTGAATGACTCAAAAAAGGTCATGGAGTACCCTATAACTTTTTTCCACCCATTATATGGTAACATATGTTCCTAGGAGCCCTAGGAAGATATTTCATGTGGTTGAATGAGTCAAAAGTGGTCACGGAGTACCCTATAACTTATTTCAACCCATTATATGGTAACATATGTTCATAGGGCTGCTATGAACCCTAGGAATATATTTTATGTGTTTGAATGAGTCAAGAGGGTTCATGGAATACCCTATAACATTTTACAATCTATTATATGATAACATATGTTCCTAGGGATCCTAGGACCCCTAGGACATACATTATGTATTTCAGTGGGTCAAAAGGGGTCATACGGTACCTTGTGAATGCTTTTGACCCATTAAATGATAATGTATGTTCTTAGGACACCAAGGAATATATATCATGTTTTAAAATGGGTCAAAAGGGGCCATAGAGTACTTTATGACCCTTTCCATCCACTATATGAAAAAATATGTTCATAAGAGTACGAGGACCCCTAGGGAGATACATCATGTGTTTGAATGGATTCAAATGGGTCATAAGGTATCTTATGAACCCTTTTGGCTCATTATATGACAATGTATGTTCTTATAGGTACTAAGACCCTTAAGGACATACATCATGTGTTTGAATGGATCAAAATGGGTCATAAGGTACATTGTGATCCGCTCAGCCCATTATATGACAACGTATGCTCTAAGGGGTCCTAAGACCCTTAGGGAGATACATCATGTGTTTGAAAGGGTCATATGTAGTCATAGGGTGCCCTATAACCCCTTTTGAACAATTAAATATATCATATGTTCCTAGGGGTCCTAGGACCCCTAATATATATAATGTGTTTGAATGAGTCAAAAGGAGTCATAGAATACCCCATGACCCCTTTTGATGCATTATGTGTCAACATATATTTCTAGGGGTACTAAGACCCCTAGTGAAATGTAAAATGTGTTTGAATTGATCTAATGAGGTCATACGGTGCCCTATGGCCCATTTTGACCCATTAAATGAGAACATATGTTCTTGGGAGTCTTAGGATCCCTTTTAACATATATCATCTATTCAAATAAGATGAAAGGGGTCATAGTGTACCCTATGACCCATTTTGATAGATTATATATGACAGCATATGCTTCTAGGTGTCCTAAGACCCTTAGGGACATGCATTATGTTTAATGGATGGGTCAAATGGGGTCATAAAGTTCCCTATGACCCCTTTTGACCTATTAAACAAGAAAATAGATTCCTAGGGGTTCTAGGAACATATATTATGTGCTCAAATGAGTTGAAAGGGGTAATAGAGTATCCTATGACCCCTAAGCACATTTAATGTCATCAAATGGGTAGAAAGGGGTCATAAGATATTTTTAGGCCCATTTTTAGCCATTAGATCACATCATTCATGTGAGTAGGGGTCCCAGGATCCATAGGCACATATATTGTGATTAAATGGGTCAAAGAGTGTCAAAGGGTACCCTATGACCCCTTTTGACCTTTAGAACCATTATATATATGGTCAAGGGTCCTAAAGCCTTTGAAAAAACACATTAAGGATTCTAAAATGGGGTCATGCTATTATAAATGAAATTTTAAAAAATATTTAAAACAAAAAATTAATAAAAAAAGGGTATCTAATTCGAGAATGGGTATTCAAATTGGAAATGGGTACTCAATTTGGGAATGGGTACACAATACTATTGGGTACTAGATTAGGCTTGGTTTTTCTCTGGATGTCAAACCTCCGTGGTCAATACCAAAAACATCTTAAAAATATGTTTTTGGCTTGTTGTTGTGTGATTCTAAATTTGATGATGTAGATGACAACATTTTTGTCATCCAAATTTGATAAAATGAAAAGGGTTTTTTTGATAATGTTCTCAATGTTCCATCGATATAATGTCTATCAAATTATGAGTTTAATAATAAACTATTACTTATTTTCTAATGGATTTAGCTATGAAGTGTTGGTGGACATACTGAATAGAAATAGCTATAACTTTCACACTATATGAGACTTTTCAAATCCAAAAGATACATCACATTATATGCTTCAAACTAATATAAGGAAAACAAATTCAAATTTTTTTTTGGAAATTTGTTAAGGTTGTCAAAGACAGGAGTTTTTAAATTTTTAAAATAGTATAGTAAAAAATTCATAATTAATTAGTTATTTGGAATAAAAATACCCAAAATTATGCATAACATCTAGCCATGACTCTCCTTTTTATATATTTAATTATATTAAAAATATTATCATTTGGTTTTGATTAAGGTGGTTAGAAATACACCTACTTTTTTTAGCTAAATTTTTTGTAGTAATGCAACAAAATCCAAAATTTTGACCAAGAAAATAAATTTTTCTCCAAATAAGGCCTAGTATTTTAGAAACTACATTCAATTTCTTACATATTATTTTCTTACAACTTTTTGATATAAAGTATAGAACTACTTTAAAATTATGTGTCAAGTTGATATAAGCCCGATTTGCACCTAGTTGAGACATATATAGTAAGTATTAATGTACTCTTTAATTATAAAAAAATGTTCAATAATAGGTTTTATAGTATACTCTTTTATTTATCTCATTAAATAAAATGCATGTGTTATTTTTATAGAGGATGCTAAAGAGGATCAAGGAAGATTCTAAAGAACATGATACTTTAGGTGGTTCAAGGAGATCACATATTCTATCCTACACTTGTGTTTTCCTCGAACAATTTTTTTTTCATAACTCTAATATTCTTGTGTTATTTTCTCTAACAATCTCATTTTTTAGCTCCTACCATTGATCCTATGTTCACTACACCACCTACTAAAATGAATATAACTAATGAGGTAATGTCAACTACAAATTTGGTGACACATAGCATGGCCATAGATGTGATGGAAATACCTATTCATGAATAGATTTCTCCTTTTATCTCTCATTTTTCATGTGTTTAGCTTACTTGAACTATTATTTCTCAGGGGAAATTTTATAATATTGGATTCGTTTCATGTAGGAGGTGATGAGGAAATTATTGGGTGTACACCCATCTTAGATGTATGGGAACACTAACGAATTTTGATCAATTTCTCATGAGAAATCAAGATGGTCTTCCTCTGAGAGTAGCCCAACTTCTGGGTACCATAAATATTGACCATTTCTTTTACTATAAAATCTTATAATCATAATCAGATGCACTAACCTCTCATTCATTCCCTTGCAATAACTACTAATTTCATTATTATTTTGCAAGGATAAATCTACTTTATGAAAAACTTAATGATGAATGTTTGCATATATTTTGGCTGACCATATGAACAAGGTATCACATTTTGATTTCATTGCTAGATCATGTTTCATGTGATCAATCTTTTCAAGTAGAATAAAAGGTAGCTTCAATTCATCAATGAATCTACCAAATTTTTTCTTTTCTTAAAATGTGGAATGTTCATAGTAAAGAGTTAAATGATAAACTCATTGATGCCATGACAACACTCTTTTTACCCTATGTCTATCACAAACTTAGGCTTCTTGAGAAAGTGGGCTAAGCTTTGAAGTATATTAGGTAAACTATAGGACCCAAATAAAAAACAACCCTGTTATGAGTAGACTCCCTATATTCCTATTATTGAGTTAGATAATATTAAAAAGGATATCACTAAGAAAAAAGAAAGAGATGGTGGACAAATGGTACAACCTGAGCAAAGAAAACAAAAGCATGGGTAGCACAAGCTTAGCTTAGGTGGATATTGTAAACTTGTTACACAAATTGTTAGTATAAGTAAATAAAAAATTTTATGAAAATATTTATAAAATTTAAACAATTTTGTCTTGATGATATTAATTACCAAAAATTTCATGAGAGCAAGAAAAAATGTAGGCTGTGGAGTTTAGAAAAAATAACTTCTGAAGAGAACAAGAAATTAGCCTATAGACAAGGCTATACAACCATGGTTGAATGACTCTAAGAAATTAGTGTGCAAGGTTCTTCTACTAGATCTATCAATGAGATAATTAAGTCAATTGATTTATATTTCAATTGATTTATATTCCAAAAATATAAGTTACTATATATATTTGAAGGAAACAATGATTATATATTTGTTTAAAACTTTAATGTGAACACATTTTAATGTATTAAAATGAATGGTTAACATTTCTTTGTATCTATCTTGTGTGTGTGTGTGTGTGTGTGTGTGTGTGTGTGTGTGTGTGTGTGTGTGTGTGTGTGTGTGTATTGTTGATAAATGCACTAATTATTTACATCGGATTGTAGCATGCCAATTCTGATACACCAAATGAGCACCATGGAGGCATCAATTTGAATGTCAATCATAGTATCGAAGGTATATATTTTCCATTCAATTTTTTATTTTTGAATTATTAATACAGGTAAATATTTTAAATTGCACTTGGTGGACAACAAGATCACATCCATGGGTGAGAAGAAACATCGATGATGATATGGATATGCCTCTACAATAATATAGGGAAGTGTAGATACTCAAAAATGGTTTGCATCTATGGTTTCATCACTTTCTCATACTAATTCATCCCATTTTCTCATTCTACTAATTCTGATCTTTTGGCCAACTTGAACATATCTCAATAGTGTCTATCATCATTCATATCCTCTTTCATCAATTGCATGTCATTTCAAAACCATTTCAGATCAACTCAAAATCACACCAAATCAACTTAGAATCAATCAAAATCAGTCCTAATCAACCAAAAACATATTAAACTTCCAAAATCAATCATCATCTCTTCAATCCTAGGCATTTTTTGTGGCTTTCATTGCCTTCAAAACCTATCAATCTATCAAGTCTTATCAATCTAACCTTAGTACTATCATGGCTCAAAGTGCTAGGTCTACTATCATTCATGTCATCCAATCTCTGACATCGTTGAGGCTTTCAATGTCAGATCATGACATCATCAAACCATTTTTGACTATGTCTGTCGATATTATTATGATCAACCATATCAATCAATCTCAATCTTGTAGCATTTATGATATCAGTTAAATGTTACGAATCTCTAATTCATGTCATGTGTCCTTGGCATGTTATCAATTTTGATCAATCAATCAATTTGACCATGGCTTTGGTCCATCCATCATCATCCCAGTTCAATCTATATCATCATCACATTTTCATCAAAGGATATTGTCACACTTATTTAATCAATTTGGCCAATCACTTACTAATTTTCTCTATAGGATTAAATAACTCGTAATTTAATCCCATCATTCTTACTAATTATTCTTCCTAATTGTCGTCCTAAATCTATTAATTAATTTTATTGATTAATTTATTTATCATTCACAAACCTTGGAAATTCACAATTTCCTAAGTCATATTTTCCATCATTAATCCCAAATTTACTAATTTCTATTTGTATGGAATAATGGATTTTTAATTCAAATATTCGACAAAATAGTGACATCATCATGACACATGGGTGTGACACCTTATGGATTATCCTTTGACACTTGGCTAAGATATGTCATATTTCATATATTCTTATTCTCTTATGCACATCCATATTTTTCTTTATTTGTCATAGATTCTTGGCTTTATGTGGGCTTGAGGTGTCATATGACACATCATAGATTCTCTTCCACATTTAGCCTTGTTTGACTTACAAGCTTCATAGAATCCTCCACTTGGCATCTTGTGTCATATGCATCATGGATTCTCAAAGGAATCTTGTGCCAAGTTGCATATCTAAGGGTGAAAATTCCAATGCTCTCATCCTCTATGTTGATTATAAAATATGCATTCTTTCTCTCATTTTGGGTGCTTAGGTCCTAATTCTTGAGTTCTCAAGTCCCTAGTTTTCTCACACTTTTCACTCCATTTCTCACACTAAAATCACAACTTCAAGTATTCTCATAGCACCATCATTATCATAGACTTTTTCTTCAATATTGTGTGCTCTATAGGCAATTTGGAGCTACATCACATGGAGAAGAAAGACGGACATGGGAGCTACAAATGAAAGTGGGAGTTTTAGATTTTCTTTCTTGTTTTGATTCATTTGGATTTCATGGTAGACTAGAAAGTGTTAAGATATGTTTATTGCGTTTGTGATTTTCTCATAGTATGTTAGATATTAGCCCATTTTCTAGGTCCTACAATTGGTGATCCCGACATGAACATGCTTATCTAACTTGGGTTTTCTTGTTTTATGCTTGTAGGTGCAAGGAAGGAGCTCATTTGGAGGGGTATAATCCTTATTTTCTCTCCTTTATGACACATATTATAATTAGGGGGTCCAATAACATTCTTGTATGCTTTTATTTCACACATTTTGTTATCTTGTTGTCCTAGGGTGCACTCTGCTCTGCCAAGATTCACTTGGGACCCCTAGGAGCAATTTTAAGGGCATAGGAGACACCATAACCCCTATTTTCTCTTCATAACTGACCAACTACACCCAAAAATTACCAAATATACCCTTCTAGGCCCCAAATGCACCATGAATGTAGTTTGCACTGTCTAGGCACACTTGGGAGTATAAGTTTCAAAGTTTTTAGTTGCTAGGCCTTATTTAGACACCATTCCCCCACAACTTGTCATTGACCTCCCAACTACACCTAGAAATCACCAAGTGTGCCCTTCTAAGCCCCAAGTGTACCACAGACATAGTTAGCACTATCTAAGCACACTAGGGGGCATTTTGGGTCATTATGGCCTTCTAGGGTGTAGTCTTCTCTATCAGAGCACACTTGGTTCATAGAAGACACCTATTTCAATCAAAATTTGCACTGATGGTTTCTATTTGCTTCTAGGACCTAGATTAGAGGTTTTTGTGTTATTGATGGTTATCTTTTAGCATGTCATGATGGTTGGATGAAGACTAATCATTGCAAACTACTAATACATTTTTTGAAAGACATTGTGTGTTTATCAAAACCATGTGTGTGGATTTCTTAAGAGTAAATAACACATCATTTCCTACTTAAAATGAACTTTTTGTTTTCTACTTAGCACGTCTATGGTGTTTAAATCCCTATCGGTTTCATGGATTTATCATCTCTCCTTGCCATTTGTTGATCTTGGGTGTAAGAGAAATCTATGTAACTTCTATAGTGAAGCCTACATTGGACCAAAATATTTGATATTGGGTATGCCAGGGGATGAGTTTAGAGTGGTAATAGGCCAAAGCCAGGTCAATATTCTAGCCACTATATAAAATTCAATTATGGTGAAAGTTGTGTCGGTGGTATTGTTATCTGAAAGCTCTCCTCCAGTACCCATGTGGTGCATCAAACCCTAGTTCTTGGGGCTGGAAGACCTTCTACAGAAGTTTATCATTCACTTGCCAAACATAATGCCCTTACTAAAAACCTTGTTTTAGTGGCCAAAATATTTTCTATACAATGGCTCAAAGGGTCACCCATGCTCATGAAAACATCCTACATTCTCATGGTCCTTAGTAGAGACAATAGTCCCTTGGGAAGTCATGCCCCTTGGGAAGCAGATCTTAGTAGCCCTAAGAAGTGAGTGCACTATAAGGGGGAGTCTATGTTGCCAAGATCCTAGGTTGTCCACTCTGGATAAGAGTAGCTAAACTTCAGTTCAAGTAGGAATTTGGTGGATACAATCCTAAAGCCTAGGTTGTGGTGTGTTTGTTCACTTTTGTAAGAATTTGGCTTAGGCTAGAATTCACCCAAGAACTAAAAAGCTCAAAACAAGCACATATTAGACCAAAATAGATAGAGTATGATTAGAATGATGATATTCATTCAATATGCCAGCTTAGCCAACTTAAGAGTACACTAGGAGTGCCTATATATAAAGGCCTCAAGAGAGCTTCTAGAATGCATAGAAGTCAGCAACATGATAAGTCATACAACCAGGCACATGTCCACCAGATATGGGTTATCCTCCACTAAGCATGAAATTAAGTGCAATGATGTGAGGATAAGCCTACAATGGTGTAGCATGCAAATCAGTGGTGTAGACAACATTTTCTAAATTAGGAGTGCAAATAACTATGTTGTCAACATGACAACTTAGTGAATGATGCAAACTCCTATGTTTTAGACACCATGTGCATAATTAGAGTTGCATACATCAATGAGAGTACATAAACTTCTAAGTTTCTCGCCGAAATAAATAATAAAATAATGAAAAATAATTAAATAATGCATTAAACTAAGTAAACTTAAGTAAGTGTAATAAGTAAATACTTATTTACACCAACACCCCCCCTTAAGTGCAACTTAGGGGAATGACCTTAAGCTTATGAAATCTATGATGATATGCAGGATAGGTCCTAGCTACAAGGCCATGTAAGGTACCCATGTAAATAATGATATGAAAACTCTCATAAAGAAGGGAAAGAGGGAAACCCGGCTACCTACCCCCCCCACACAAAAAGAAAAAGAAAAAGAGAGAGATAGATAAATAGGGATGCATGGATGGATGGATGGATGGAGTAATCAAGACCCAGCCCCCCCTCCCCCCATTATTAAATACATCTAGTACATACATAAGAGAATGATGAGAAGAGGAAGAGAGATAGGATGGGCTCCCCCCCCAAAGAAGAATGCTTAATAGTGACTGCTCCAATGAAGAAGTTAATCCAAGACTGCAGAATGGTGTTCCTTGCCTTAGGAAGAAAAAATTCCAAGGATATAAATGAGATGCTTCCACTATGTGTGGAAAGAATCCCAAGGGTAAGTGATGTCTCTGAAAACTACTCAACTGGCTGAAGAACCTATCCCAAAGAACTGTTTGTCTCTACAACTAATGAAGAACCCTGCTACAACTACTGATCATAAGTATCCACAATCACTTCAACCTGTGAGGATTGATCATGTAGAGAATGAACAAGAGAGTTAGATGAAATGCTCATGAAAACTAAAGAAGGAGATTCTACATCAAGAAGAAGAGGTAGATCATCAATATTGTCCCCCAAATTTGTCACTGAACTTGTATCTAGAAGATTGGATGTAACCTACTATTCTGGACCTATCACTATGGCAATGTATGCATGCAGACTGAACTATTGAAGTGACCTCTCACTACAACTATCGATAGAACCCCATGTGTCTGAATATGATGAAGCACTATCACTGGTGTCACTATCAGTTTCCACATTGAATGATGTGTGAAGAGGATGAGAGGTCAAGCTTGGTAACATTTCATCAAAGTATACATCCTTCTCCACAAAAATTTGATGTGTCTTAGGATCTAGAAGTCTGCATGCCTGTACACTATTTCCATAACCAATGAAAGTACAAGCCCAAGGTGACCGTGCCTTCCATCCCTTGGAATATTTTTTTGCCCATGTGAGATAGCTAAAGATTTTGAAGTGTGTCATAATAGGTTTTCTATCGCACCATGCCTCAAAAAGAGTTTTTACATCTAAGGCTGGATGAGGAGAATGATTAAGAATGTGAGTGGCATTAGACTTGGCTTAGACTTAAGAGTTTGGATCCTCAAAGCTGCAACATTTTTCTTATGTGGATTGAATGCTAGAAAAGTTTGAAGATCAATGCCCTCATTTCTGCAATAGTCCATAAGTCTTCTGTTCACATACATGCTTCCATTATCCATTCGGAGTACTTTGATGGCTTTCCTAGATTTCCATTCTACATGAGTCTTTAAGTCTAGAAAATTTTCCATCACTTCATTCTTGTTATGAAGAAAGTAGACCCAAGTGAACCTTGAAAAGTCATCAACAAAGGTCAGTATGTAGTGACCCTTGTTGAATCGAAAAGGACTTGCTAATACAATGTGAACCATCTATAGAACAGCTGGAGCTCTTGAAGACTTCACTCTTTGTAACTTCCCCTCTAGATGCATATCCACTAAATTTGTTGAACATTCACCTTTTGAAAAGTTGATTCGAGGTAGACCTTTGACCATTTTGTATGTGCAAAGTTGCTGAAGGCAGCAAAAGTCAAGATGATGATACCACTAATGCCATATTGCATGTTTTAATTTGATTGAGATAACAAGGCCTTTAAAGGAGACTTGGGCATAAAATGGGAGAAAGAGTACAACCTTTTGTTATGATTCACTTTCCCCATTGTAACCAATGAGTTGTCTTTAAGATTATGCACCTTTACTGAGTCAATAAGGAACCCAACTCTATGTCCATCTCTGAGGTGAGTGATTTGGTAAGTTGAAAAGAGATTTGAACTTAGGTTTGGAACATAGAGAAAATTTTGAAACTCTCCATTTTCCATCTCCATATTTCCTTCATAAATCTTTTTTAGATAACACTCATGCTCTTCATGACCTAATTTCTTGCAATAAGCACGTCTTCTTCTCCTTATTGTTGTTGTTGTTCTTGTTTGAATTTGAGGACTTGCCTTGTTGATTAGATTGTGGTGTTATCTTTTTTGCATCCTCCTATTTTCTCTTCCATTTATTCTTACCCTTTCCTTTGTTTGAAGAATGTCCAGCTGAATGTTGAGAACCCTCATTGGCCACCAATGCTTTAGACTAAGGTGATTTGAGAATCCCCATTGATTTTAACTTATTTTCTTCATCATCCAATAGTTTAGCATATTCATCAAAAATGACTCTCTTGTAGGTAGACCCCAAGGTAGTCTTAGATGTGTTAAAATAAAATACAAATGTGGAATACTCTGATGGTAGCCTGTTATGGATGAGATAGATCAGTCTATCATCTTTGATAAAACTTCCACAATTATTAAGCTTTGTCCTTAGTTCATCCTCTTTTATGATGAAATCCTAGATTGAGTCATATGACTTAGGATCTAAGGAGACAAGCTCATCTTCAATTTTGAACACATCCTCTTCAGACATTTTCCCATAAAGGTTTTCAAGGGTATCCCAAGCTTCCTTGGATGTAGAACACTTCTTGATTTGATACATGATCTTATCATCTACCCCAAAACATATATCACCTAGGGCTTTCCTATCCATTTCTACCCAAGCTAAAATATCACATTCTAATGTCTTATCACCTACTGGTTTAGGAAGAGTACCATCTACATATTGTGAAACTCCATTATGCATTAAGTGCTACCACATTCTTGATTGACCATGTAGCATAGTTATGAGGACGTAATTTAGGAAACATAAAGTTTCCCATAATGTAGAAAATGAAATAAAATTGTAGAAAAAAGAGAACACAATACCAAGAACCACCCCCCCCCCCCCCCCCTTTTCACTAAAGCAAGAAACCCCCACAAAATAGATGCTTTGGGTACTTTATCAATAGTACGATTACAATGGGCCACTTGCCAATTTTTTCCTTCATGGACTTTTGATTTTCCTTGTTACAACCTCTTAATCAAGTACAAATTTGAAAATTTACAAAGTGCTACAATTCTAAAGCATACAAAGCAAAGAAAGGCCCTATTGCTGAAAGTGACACTTTTGTCCAAACAACCCTATAATCTGATATCAAATCTAGAAAGTTGGTGTAGGAGCACATTAAATACAAGAACATGAGAAAGTTAAAATTCATTATTTGTGATATTAAATACATTTGAGTCATTTATATTGTATTTGGGTCAAGTTGTAAATGCTATGAAGCCATTTTTGTCAAAAATGTAAAAGTTGCATAAAAAGTTGTAAAATGCAACATTGAGAAAGTTGCTAATAATAGAAAAATGATGTAAAAAGGTATATGGTTGGTCTTGGGGGTAGTTAGGAAGGTTTATAACTATCAAATAGATATAAAAACCATTGTATGGTTGAACCAAATCAATTTTGAGAAGAGGAAATACTTTGATACAATTTTGGTGCATTCTATTGTTGTGGTTTTGATTGGTTTTTTTTAGTTTTAAAGTAGTTTCTAGGCCTTGTACCGCCATGTACATATTGTAAGACATCCTTGGCTCCTTGACCATGGCTCACAAACTAGCTAATATCTATTGTTATCTTACCTAATGCATCACTAATCTATACATACTCTGTCATGGGCCTTTGTACATAGCTTACATCTTGTCCAGGGGCATATTACCTACATGGTGCATGAGTTTGAACTTGAACTAGGGGCATATCCTTAAGAAAATTTTATCCATTGGACCTATTGAATAACAAATTGGAGCTAACACTTCTATATGCTTTTATGATCCTAAAAAAAATCTTAAAAATTCAAATACAATCATAAAAAAATCCTAAAAATCCAAATATGATCATGAAAAAATCCTAAAAATTCAAATATGAACTTGAAAAAATCCTAAAAATTCAAATATGATCCTGAAAAAATTCTAAAATTCATAAAACATCTTAAAAAAAAGCACTAAAATCATAAAACGTCCTAAAAATATTCCTAAAAATCATAAAATGTCTTGAAGTAAATCCTAAAAATCATAAAATGCCATGAAGAAACCTATCACACAAAAACATCTAATATCCCCAAAAATTCTTAAAAATCACAAAACCTATCAAAAAATTTGTAATAAACCTTGTACATAATCATCCCTTTTGCATACACCCTTGTGCTTTCATACACTGAAACTCAAAGCACTCCACTTCCATGACAATCACACTTACCTAAGCAATGTGAACCAACAATCAATCCAACACGTCACCATGAGCCTATCAATTGAATCAACAATGACAACCATCACATGATCAACCTATCAGACACTATTCAAAGACCTCAAACACTAAAAAATAAGTAATAATGGACAAGAATAGCTGTTGGCTCACATTGTTTAGTGAGTGATTTATTTTTTATTTATTTTTTCTTTGATCATGTTCCTATGCTACTTGATGATATAAATTGATCTATGAGAGTGGCCACGATGGTTCATGATCATCTTTTATTTTCTATCTATTACAATTTACCTTTAAGATTTTTGGGCATGCATATATGCCTTAGGAAGGACAAGGTCATTTTCTCTTTGTATTGTGCTTGTTTATGCAAAATGTTTGCATTTTGCGCTCTAACCCTTTATGCCATGATGCATTGCATTCCATTTTCCATATCAAATTAAAGCTCCATTTGACATATAGTCCACTTTATGAAAGCAAAAGTCTTCTCATCATATTAACAATTCCTCATCTCATCTCCTCCATCTTCTGTTTCTTCTTCATCCGCTATCCTGGTCTTGTACTCTGATACATCAAAAGCCTTGTTGTCCTACATTCTTGCATATGTCAAAAGTCCAAAATGATCCAAAGAAATACATCTTTGCATAAACATCACATTTATATTATCTTCACATTTAATTTTCCTTTCATTTTACATGTCATTTGCATATTAGTTTACATATCATTTGCATTCATTCCATATCATTTTACATTCTATTTACATTCATTCCATATCAATTACATTGCATTAGGCATTCATTGATGAGAAAAACATGTGGAAAAAATAAAACATGGCATTTCCTATGCATAACATGTGATAAATCAACACATGATGTCATCATATAAAAGTCCACATAAAAAAGCATAAATGCATCTATATAAAACATCTAAAGCATATGCATAATCCACCTCATGTAGTCATAATAACATAAGTACATCTCATAAATGTCTCACAAAAGCATCAGAGTATGTGACCATGGTTTACATCAATACTAACTACCTATAGGCAAGAACCATGAAAAAAAATAGCAAAAACCAAAAAGAAAAATAGAGAAGCCCCACTATACATGAGTCTATCAATGTCACCCTATGCTGCCCCTAACCTCATGGCTCCTGTCTGGCCTTGACGATGATCCCTCTATTCTCTACAGTGGCCTCATAGGCCCCATCACCTCTGTTCTACTCTGTGTCCTCTATGTCTAATGGGATTGAGATCTTGATGCATGAAAGCTCTCTACTCTCTACCCTAGTGGCACCATTGTCTCATACTAATCTCCCTAGTACTATGCTTCCATGTGTTCCCTACTCACCATCATCACTGTCTCCCAAAAGTTTACATCTCTAATGCTATTGACAAACTCTTGAGACTCTTGTGTTGTCATCTCTACCCTGTGCACCATAGCATCTCTCTCAGCCATAACTTGATCTCTCTCTACTTTAACTGCATCCCTCTCTCAAGTCATAGTATCCCTTTCTACCACAACTTGATCCAACTAACTCAGTAGACCTCTAATCACCTCCATCAACTCTAGCTAACTAGGCCTTGCCCATACTAGTACTAGTGCCCTGTCACCATAGTCCACTAGATCCCCCTCCACATCCATCATAGCTACATCCCTAGCCTCCCAATATTCATCCTCATCCTCTCCCTCGTCACCACCTCCAACACTATCCCCATCCCCACTATCTCCACCCTACTCATCATCTCTCTCATCCTCTTCCTTAGGATCCTCTTCATCATCTTCCTCATCCTCCCCCTCAACATCCTCATCATCAACCCCCCATCACCCTCAACATCCTCATCTCCATCCTCCTCCTCATCCTCCTCCTTAGCATCATCCTCTCCCCCATCCTCCTCCTTCGCCTTTCCTCCCTCCTCATCCTCTCCCTCCTCCTCTTCCTCCTCATCATCCTCCTCATACTACTCTACCTAAGACCTCATTTGTGGTACTGGTACTACTAGATCTGTCAAAGGCTTAGAACGATGTTGCACAAACTATCTGTCATATGCTACCATGGTGCTCGCATCCACTACATCTACTGCTACCCCCAAAATCCTTAGCTATAACTTTTCTAGTTGTGCATATACCACATGTGTCCTAATAGGTGCTCCCCACTCTTGAACCTCTTCTCTAGATGGTGCAAATAATGCTAGACTAGTCGGTACATCCTATATCTCCCCAAACTATCTTCATACTTGCTCTAGTAGGTACATCTCTATCACCAAATGCCTAATCATTGTGTACCCTATGAGATAGCACTCTTGACTATAGTATGGTAAGTGAATGTCATCATCATCCCATCTAGGGAAATCTCTATGTGGTCTCTAGATAAATTGTGTCATAGTGTCTATCTGATGCCAGAAGTACCTCATGTACCCAAGTAGTCATTGTGCTAGTACACCCCTATAGTTGTATGCATACATCATGTCCTCCACCAACTCTCCCTCTATAAGAGACCTAAATACTAAAATGTGCTCATAGGCCTAGATTTGTAACAATGTACTACCAGTGCTGAATGATAGCCCACCTCTATATGCCACCTAATGCAAATAATAATACACCATCACCAACATGCATGGGCCCTAGGAAAACATAGTACCCTCCATGATCATCCAATCTAGAACTCAACCCCATCCAATAGGGAATCCATGTCCTTGCTTATTAGAAATCAATCATCCATTGATCAGCCAACAGATCATAATTGTTAGCTGCTCATGACATGCCACCAATAGGTCCCACCTAATCTCGTAATCTTGAATCCCTAACTTTGCATCTCTACATCTGAATAAGCGATATAGTGTTTCTCATCCAATAGTTGGGTCATACACCACTAACTCTCCATGAAAAGGGACCCTAAGGATGCACCATGCATCCTCTAAAGTCATAGTCAACTCCCCTATCAAGAGATGGAATGAACCAGTCTCTAAGTGCCATCTCTCTGTCAAAGCTGTCAGTAGAGCCCTATTCCCCCTCACCACTAGCATGAATGTAACATGATATAAACCAAGACCGACCAAGATCCCTTGCTCCCCAGCTATCATCTAGTGACATAATGCAAGACTCTATGGCCTATATCTACTTGTCCATAGTAAGGAAACTCCTCTTGCATAATGATATAGCCTATGTCAACCTTCCATGGTTTTGCATCTAGTTTACCCTACTTTTGACCCAAGTTTGACTTATTTTGACTCTAGTTTGACTAAGTTTGACTTTTTCTAAGAATTTTTTCCCAAATTGCCTTATGTTTTGAACTCTTTCTAGGATTTCAAACATGTTTACCAAGTTTTACATCATTTTGAGCTCATTTGCATCGTTTTGACCCTATCCCTAGCCATCTGTCAGCCATTTTTTCCTCCATCTAAGCTAAGTTTGACTAGGTTTGACTTTTTCCTAATCATCCTAACCTTAGTTAAACAATTTTTTCAACTCTTCCTAGATTTTTAAACATTTCCTCCAAGTTTTGAGTCATTCCAAATCTGTTTGCAGCCTTTCAGACCCTTTCCACTATTCTTTGTCAACATTTACTCTAGTTTGACCTACATTTTCTCTAAGTTTGACCAAATTTTGAACACTTAGACCACCTTTGACTTAATTTTAACATATTTCTAACATCCCCCTAGGATATGCTAGTCCACCCCAAGTTTTAGGTCGATCTGGGACCATCTAGACCCCATTTGGACTCCTAGAGCATCCTAGGGCATAGTAGGGGCTCCCAACTACACCCAGGGTGTTCTTGGTCATTACAAGTGTCCCTAGGGCACAATTGGGCATGCCATGTGCACCCATGAAACACTTGGATGTGTTTTGAGCATAGTTGGGGCATTTGAGTGCCCTATCCTAGCCCTAGGAACCCTGTTTGACCTCGTTTGCCCCCAACAGACTCCTAGGTGCCTAAAAAGTAGGGAAAAGCATGAAAAAATACATGGAAAAGAATGTAAAAGAATAAAAAGTACAAATATGGCCTTGATTTACTCACCAAATATCCAAGATTTTCCTACCATTAGAAGATTCGCACTCGTTCACCACAATGTTGCTCCCTCGGTAGCTGATCCATTCTCCTTGCTCCAAAGCTCTTTTCTTTAAAAAGTGAAGGTGAAAATGACTTTCAAAACCCTCTCCAAGCCCTTTTATAGTGTATTTCTTCCTAGATGGATGTGCATGAGCTCTTTTTTTTGTTGGTTGCAATGTCATTTTTCACTTCAGAGCCCATAACTTTCATGTTTTAGCTCTAATTTTTGATCCATCAGTTGCTATGGCTTTTTTTTCTCATTATCAATAAAATTGACCTATCATATGCCTATGTTAGTCAATTTCTTGAGGATGCATAAATATATACCACATTTTTGGGGCATGCATTTATGGCTTTTTCATTAACATTCTTTGACACAACGCTCTAAATCACATTGTATCAAAGAGAGACAAAATGTAGATGCTCAAAAATGGTTTGCATCTATGGTTTCATCACTTCCTCATACTAATTCATCCCATTTTCTCATTCTAAGAATTTTTATCTTTTGGACAACTTGATTATATCTCAATAGTGTCTATCTTTATTCATATCCTCTTTCATCAATTGCATGTCATTTTGAAACTATTTCAAATAAACTCAAAACCATTTCATATAAACTCAAAAGCATGCCAAATCAACTTGGAATCACTCAGAATCAACCTAGAACATATTAAAAATTAAAAATAAATCATCATCTCCTGAATCCTAGGCATTGTTGTGGCTTTCTATGCCATGGGAAACCTATCAATCTATCAAGTCTTATCAATCTGACCTTAGTAGTGTCATGGCTCTCAATGCTATGTCAATCTATCATTCATGTCATCTGATCTTTGACATTGTTGACACTTTCAATGTCAAATCATGACATCATTAAAAAAAATTTTATTCTGTGTGTTGATATTATTATGATCAACCATATCAATCAATCTCAATCTTGTAGCATTTATGATATCAGTTAAATGTTACATATATCTAATTCATGTCATGTGTCCTTGGCATGTTAAAATTTTTGATCAATCAATCAATTTGACCATGGATTTGGTCTATCTGTCATCATCCCAGTTCAATCCATATCATCATCACATTTTCATCAAAGGATACTGTCATAGTTATTTAATCAATTTGGCCAATCATTTACTAATTTTCTCTATAGAATTAAATAACCCATAATTTAATCCAATCATTCTTACTAATTATTCTTCTTAATTGTCATCCTCAATCAATTAATTAATTTTATTAGTTAATTGGTTTATCATTCACAAACCTTGGAAATTCACAATTTCCTAAGTCATATTTTCCATCATTAATTCCATTTTTACTAATATCTAGTTATGTGGAATAATGGATTTTTAATTCAAATATTCCACAAAATATTGACATCATCATGACAAATGGGTGTGACACCTCATGGATTCTCCTTTGACACTTGGCTAAGATATGTCATATTTCATATATTCTTATTCTCTTATGCACATCCATATTTGGCTTTCTTTGTCATATATTCTTGGCTTTAGGTGAGCTTGAGGTGTCATATGATGCATCATAGATTCTCTTCCACATTTAGCCTTGTTTGACTTGCAAGCATCATAGAATCCTCCACTTGGAATCTTGTGTCATATCCATCATGGATTTATGAAGGAATCTCATGCCAAGTTGCACATCTAAGGGTGAAAATTCGAATGCTCTCATCCCTTGTGTTGATTATAAAATGAGCATTCTTTCTCTCATTTCGGGTCCTTAGGTCCTAATTCTTGAGTTCTTGAGTCCCTAATTTTCTTACATTTTTCACTCCATTTCTCACACTAAAAACACAACTTCAATTATTCTCATAGCACCATCATTATCATAGACTTTTGCTTCAATAATGTGTTGCCTATAGGGAATTTGGAGCTACATAACATGGAAAAGAAAGAAGGACATGGGAGCTACAAATGAAAGAGGGAGTTTTAGATTTGCTTTCTTTTTTTGATTCATTTGGCTTTCATGGTAGACTAGAGGGTGTTAACATATGTTTATTGGGTTTGTGATTTGCTCATAGAATGTTAGATATTAGCCCATTTTCGAGGTTCTATAGGAAGGAAAAAAATAAATGATTCATGTGAATCTATGTAACTTATTTATTTAACTTATTTGATAATGAATAGTGTTTATGTCTAGATGGTTTATTTATGTTATATTGAATGTTCTTGTGAATGTTCTAATGAAGCTTATGTTTTAATATTAATGTGAATGTTCTAATGAAACTTGTGTGTTAATGAATTTTATAAAATGTGATAATTCATGAACATTATATTCTATTAATAGAATAAATGAATTTTAGATGTTAATGGTGAATTTAAATGTTGTCAGGGGGAGGGGTGGGGGGGGGAGGGGGTAGGAAAATGGGCTTCCACCTTCATTTGGTTGGCCCTAATTAGCAGAGAATTTAAAACTATTTTCAAAATGAAGTGAATCTCAAAATTAACCTATGATTGCATGACAACTAACTGTGTGAATCTCTTGGTTTTAGGCAATGTATAAGGAGATCATAGTTCAATATGCAATCTCAATTCGTATGCATATGACATTAGGTGCAGCTGAAAAAATTCAACCAGTTTGGATTTTTGTTATAGGTCTTTAGTTAGGTATTCTATATTATAGACCATCACAAACATTGTAACAGTGACTCTTATATGTAAGGGAAATGTCCTTAGCATTCTAGAAAATCAATCTTTTCTATGTGTTGGCTTGTTGAGGACATTTTCTCATCCATAGAAGCTAGAGTTCTAACATTTATGATGTTTTATAATTTTAAAAAATTAATAAACCTATTAAATAAATATAAACATGGTGCATTTTTTCAGATCTACCTATTGTCCATGCATATAGAATGCTACTACACATGCATTCTCAATTTAGAGTGACATCCACAAGTTTATCAAATCAATGGTATGATGTCATTCACATCTACAATTTTGCATTATCTAATTTAGTTAATTTATAGGTTATTCTTGCAAACTATAAATATATGCTTAAACTTAGTTTTGTGCTGTAAAATATTTTCACAGGTTTCATGATCCCTCATCAGGTAAGCTACCTCATCCCCCATTATTGAATGATTGTCTTATGTTGAAGTACAATCTAACAAGAAGAATGGACAACTACAACTTGACAAATGATTCCTCTATGGGGGAGACAATGTCTTCAGTTCAACCCTATAGCTTGAACACTCTGTAGTCTTTTGTCTTCTCAATATGGATATGTAGAGAAAAATTTAAGGATGACCCTAAAAAAGAAATAGTTAAGTGTATAAATTTTCTAGAAATTATGTCAATTATTTTAATCTGAAACTTATGTCAACTTTTTTAACTATGGTAGTTTTCTAACATGAGATTTTGTTGCTCTAGTTCTTGCTAATGGTGACAAATGGATTGTGCTAGCTAGATATAATGCAAACAAATTTACTATGATTGCATCAAAATATGAAGTACGATATATGTAGCCTTTGACCTACTTTTCTAATCTATATAGATAATAGCCATCAATTTTTTGAAACTGTGGAAAAGTTAACATCTTTTTCTAAATTGATAGAATTGGGCTTGTGAATTTTATTATCATGTTCTCATTAAAAAATTTATTTCTGGTTGATAAGATATGCAAATAATTGTAAGTCTGTATGTGAATGAAAACTATGAACAACTTTATTGCAACCTTGCTTTCAATATTGTAAGTGTTGATAATCTCTTGAAGTTTTTAATTTTAACCTTGTAAGTGGAATTAATTCTCACATATTAATTTTACCCATATTTTAGACCATGTTCTGACCAACAAATTTTGAAAGATCAATTGTAGTCAATTTCACCAAATGCCACATGAACCAATGTAAGCATATTGTCGATGATCTTCAATGGTGCTATGCTAGAAAAGGATTGGTATGTAATCTACTAGAAAATGAGGTGTAGTTCACAAGCTTGTGTTGTAGTACATAGCTAAAGTGTCTCTTTTTCTTTCATAGAATTTTTATTTCATTAGCATCAACGAATTTTTTTGTAAGAATCAGAGAGGTAAGTGTTCTAAACCTATGGATGGAGTGGAAATGATGTTAGATCAACTCAAATATAAGATTTCAACTAAAACCATTTTTCTATTATGTCTTCTACCAGAAAGGAATACAAGTGATCTTGATAGTGATTGGATAATTTGTTTATCAATTTTTTTTCTCAATTATGTCATTTTTCTTTGTATATGTTGACTAAAATTTGGAACACTATTTCCCTTATCCAAAATGGTGCCTAGAAGAAAAATTTCCTTTTAGAGATGGGTACAATATGAATCAGTGCATAGTCACATCAAATAAAATGAATGACCAGTACTATACAAATGTCACCCTAAAAATAAATGCTAAGGTATTCTCTGCTACTTAAAAATATATGGAAGGAGTTAGTGGGTAACATGTGCTAGTGCAATAAATAATCTTTTCAATCATAAAATAGTTTTACTTTCACTTGATATTGTTTTACTAATTATTAAATGATTCCATCATTCATCCAATTTGGTGGGCTCAATTATGTTCTCTCTTTAGAATGTGATTCTTCTATACCATGCATATTATCATAGCCTACAATGATTATTGGTATGGATGTTTCACATTATTCACTAGGACATGATGATACACCTTCAATTACATTTGTAAGTATTTAGGAACATGCTATAAAGGATTCCAATTCAAACATGAAATATTTGGTGAGATTGAGTAATATGGATAATTAATTGTAGACCTGTTAAGGTTTCCATTTAAATTTAATTTTTTTGATGAAATTGAAGGATATGGATGCTTAATTGAAGTGGATTTTTGAATCTTATTAAATTGTTAGTTCATGCTTTTGATTGTGTTATGGTTGAGCCATAATAGATGTGTGTTCAGACATATAATTTACATGAATGGTGAAGAAGTTTGTATAAATATACATGATTCATATATTTTCTACATATCTATTGGGGGTATGTGCAAGATCATGGTGTTCCAAAAAGTGGCGACTTAAAAATTTTGTAGTTCTAAAATTCTTCAAAGTATTTCAAAACCTATTCCAAAATTTTTCCCACTATCCTAATACTAAACAAGAAAATACCTTTATGAGTCCTATTATATATTTGGATAGAAACCCTACATGGTAAGCTTTAAAAATAAGCCAAAAATATGTCCTTGGTTCGTTCTTGTGTCTTTTTTACTTCAAACATGTAGTTGGCAACTTTTTTTCACCTAAATTTGATGAAACCAAAAGGGTTTCTTAAGAATGTTCTTAACTTTTCATAAATGTAATTTCTATCAAATTATAATTTTAGTAAGTAATTGTTACTTATTTTCTAATTGAGTTATGTACGTAAAGTGTTGATTGACACACTGATTGAAAAACAACTATAACTTTCAAATTGTGCAACATTTTTAAACTCTAAAAGATACACCACAATCTAAGCTTCTTCTACTATAAGGGAAAAAATGAAAATTTAAATTTTGCAAAGTTTTGAATTAGTGAAGGTGGTAAGACACAAGATTTTTTTATTCCAAAAATCCTATAGTAGAAATTTAAAAATTATTTATTTATTTAAAATAAAATTATACAAAAATATGCATCACATTCATGAATGGGCCTAATTATTATAACTAGAATCTTATTAAAAAATATTATCATTTGGTTTTGATTAATGTGGTCAAACATACATCTACTTCTTATTCTTGTCCTTAAATTTTTGTACTATTGCATTAAAATTGAAAATTTTGAGTAGTTAGTTTTTTTTTTTTTTTTTTTTTTTTAAATAAGGCCTACTAGTTTAGAACCTAAACTCAATTTCCTAGAGATTATTTTCCATCAAATTTTTGTTAGAAAGTTCATAACAAGTTGAAAATTACATGTCAAGTTGACATAACCCTGATTTGCTAATTTGTCATTGCCACATAAGGGCATAGTTTGGTTGTTGGAAATATTCAAAACTATGCAAGGTTACTGAGAGGGGAGGAATGAATCAGTAACTACTATAAATTTATCAATTATAGATCTTAATTGCAATAATCCAATTACCATTTAGTTCATTCTATCTAATCTATTTGCACGCATGAGAAACTGAAAACATAAAATATTCATGGGTAGAAGCAAGGAGTTGGGTTGCAATTATGCAGAAGTCCACGAGTTGAGATTGTGCTTCTTTAGAAATGGGTACCTATTTTTAAAAAATGGGTGCCCATTTTAGGCTTAGGCACCTAATCCTAAATTTTAAAAATGGGCACCCATTTTTTTAAAAAATGGGTACCCATTTTCAAAAACATGAAAATTTTGTATTTTTTAGAAATGAATACCCATTTTTGAAACCATTTCTAAAAATTTTAAATTTTTGTTTTTGGGGGGATGTTGAATGCCAATTTGACATTTTCAAAATGGGTATCCATTTTTTGAATTTCAAATAATGGGTGTTTGTTTCTTATAACATTGGATGGGATTCTTTTCTCCCACCTCAAACTTTGGTTTGGGATAGGCTTGGTGAGACCAAGCCTATGCCTTGACTTCTCAAGATTTGTCTAAGGCATTGAACTGACAAATTGATGCTTTGCTATAATTTTTAGAGGGTCTTCCCGATAATTTTTTTAATAAAACAAAAACTCACTAGAGCTCTCACTATCCTAATTTTAGAAATATAAATTTTACAGTGCTATGATTTTATTTACTTATTTTGCATTATTTTTTAATGAAAGGTGGTACCTAAATGTAAAATAGTGAAGTTCACTAAGACTTTAATAACTTTCTTATTTTAAAATTTTTCTTAAATTAAGTTATATGTCATCAATCTAGATACACTTATTTTGAGGTTAAAAAAATGTTTTTTTTGAAAAAAGTGAAATTTTGATCAAATTGTGGTGTCCGTACATGACAGGTTTTAAAATTTACCTTTATAGCCAACTAATAATTAATAATAATAAAAATATTTAATAAAAAATTAAGGAAATATATTTTCATCAATCTTAGGTGTATTAGGTAACTCCATTTAAAATAATTTATGAAAATTAATTTATTTCTGTCAAATTAAATATGTCTATACACGAGTGTGGTATGGTCCTGAAACAAGCATTTTAAAAAAGTGGTTTTTAAAGATCCATACCAAAAAAAAAATCTATCATATGGGTATACAAATAAATTAGATATTCAAAAACTAAATTCTGGACACTAAAATTTTTATTTCTAAAGTTTTTTTATATTCCATCTGTATATAACTCAAATTTTGACATCAATTGACAAAATATTTCAAAAATAGGAAAAACACTTCCACTTTTTGCCCAAAAGTGAGACACAACTTCTTGCACTTACCCTCATAATACTTAAACACAATGATTTGGTGACCTAGAAACCTTATAAATAGAAAGTACAAGGAGGGTGAGGATGATACCCACACAAAGTTGGCTTGTTAAGGCTTACACCAATCACTTCTAATGATCTACCTTGTTAGGAGCAATTAGGACTGCTAGGTCCACCGTGTTAGAGGTTTTACAAATACACAATTAAGTATGCACTCAGTAAAGAGATTTTAAGAAAGATTGATAAGTCTACCTTGTTAAAGGATTTTGACTGGTTCATCTATTAGAATGAAACAATAATTTATGACTTACAACTGAATTATTGATAGAGATTCCTTGATTGTACTGATCACCTTTATGTGATGAATATGTCTTTGCTACTTCTCTTTCAATATGGCCTTCACAATTCACTCTCAATCTTTTTCTTAGCTTGAATTATTCATATTCTCATTGATACACACATATCTCTTCTTGTTGGATGTGATACAATATATTACATATATACCAATCCAATTTACATAATTACAAAGTCAGCCATCATACAAGTTAACACACATTTCACAATGTCAGCTCAAATGAAGGCACTTGGGTTCTAAAGACTAACTTGGTGAAGGCTTGAGACTCAGTGCCCATTGTCATTACTCAACATCGTCATGCACTTGATAGATGTAGAAGCTCAATTCATAATGATTGCTTCAAAGTAGTCTTGAACTTAGTTTGTACTATTGAATCAATAGATCTTGTGCAGCTTGGAATAAACTAAATTACTCAATAAACACATAATTTGAGTTTACATTAGCTTCACGTTACATGCATTGCAAACTCGATAGAAACTATAATGCTCAGTAACCACTGAAATGCTTGGGTTAAATTGCTAGATTGAATTTTCTCAATTTGAGCTACTAGACTGAATCTACTTGGTTTGAATTGCTAGACTTCACACTAACTTGGTAACCACTAGAATGCTTAGTAGCCATTGGATTTAGTCCAGAAAACTCAGCAGTAACTATAGAGCTTGGTGGCTACTGATTTGCATGGAAAACAATGTAGACTATTCAATAAGCTTGGTAGCCATACAAAATTTGAATAAGTATGTGTCACTAATAAAAAACTTGATTGATATGTCAACAATCTCCCCCCTTTGGAATTAGTGACAAAAACACTTATCAGCCAAAACTTATATACATCACCATGTGATAGAACATATCTACAAATTCTCCTCTATTATGTTCATTTTCTACCTTTGCATGTTTCTCCCCCATACAATATACATAGTGTCTCTCAATATATATAGCACACTAAGTGTATCTCCCCCTTTTCGACAATAAAGCCAAAAGATTTATTCAAAACTTTATCTACACAGAGACACCAAAATGAGATAGAAAATCAAAATGTACCTTGAGAATAAGTGCCAAGGTTTTACCCGAATTTTCTAGCAAAATCTTGCATGTATGTAGAGCAATTTGAACTTCTGTAGAGAGTTTTATCATGTGATCTATAATAGAGAAGTTGGTGTCATGGATCAAGATTTCTGAATAAACAATATGTTTCTACATTATATCCATGATAGGAAGGATCATATTCTAAATATCTATCAGTGTTGACTGGATCCTTGCTTCTTCTCTTAACAACTCTTCCTACATGTTTGACAAAAATCTGATTTTCATGTGATGTGTAGAGCTTGAACTAGAGTAAAGTTGCAACTGTTGTGCACTGGCTTTCAAATCCTTGTCAATTTTTGTCAATTTTCTCTTTATTTCCTTAGTGAACTTGGTAACATCATACAACTTCCCAAAAAATGATGTCACATTTGTGTAGGATGATTCAAGATTTCTCAAAGTTGACAAAAACTCAACCTAATGGATAGCAATTTGCTAAGAAATGTTCTCAAGAACTTTATTATAAAATTTCTTTTCAGCTTTCTTAATTAACTTTTTGTATCCACTAGTGTCCTTATTGAACTTTTGGACTACTTTTACTAATTGAAACAAAATAGGTTGAGAATAATGTATCTTAATACATATTGCCTGAGACAAAATGTCTTTCACATCATCTATCATTTTATACTCTCTGTGTCTTTCTTCTCTCAATTTTTGTTGTTATGCCTTCTTTTGGAGGATTTCACCAATTATGTGCATTTGATCCATAGTAAGATTATAAATGTCCCATTTGGGAATTTATATTTCCTCACCTAGATCTATATCCTCTTCTATCTCCTTTCCTCTACCCAAAAATTGTGTACTCAGTTAAGCCTTAGATTCAACTGTCCTTGTACTTAATGCCTTTGTATCATGAATGGAAACAATAGTTGATATACTAGGACTTGTAGTGAAAATTGATATAGCATTAACTGATGGAATACTAATATGAATGCTTGTTGAATCCAAAACTGAAGAAGTCATAACTGATGTATCAAAAATTAAGGTAGACAAAATTGAAGTGCTTATTGCTGAAGAACTCAAACTTGTAGAAGATACTATATCCATCACTAATGTTGCTAACTCGATAGCTAAAGAAGAGGGACTTTACAGTTCAATAGATGAAGTGGTAATCACTTTTTTCATTGACACATTAAGCTATGTGGGAGTGAAGAGTGATTGGAAATTTGAAGTATCTGTGGTTGTCGCAATCAAACTTGTTGAAGTTATCTCTGAGCTTGATATAGTTACTAGATTACTAAGAGAGTGAGGAAGTGAAGTAATGACTGCCACTGCTATCTTAACTAGGTTATTCTCCTTGTCATTTTGTTTAGCTTCTTTGATAGCTTCTTCCTCTTTATCTTCTTCATCTTCCTCATTGTCAAAATGTGTAGGCTTAGTATAAGTTTCTTCTTCATCATTATCACTTCCATTATCATCATCTTTTATTTCCCCTAGTTGTTCACTTGGCTTATGAAGATGATAGACATTTCTCCAAGTGTTTATGGCATTCCTCACAACATATTCAATGTCTTTCATCAAAACTAGACATGTATTGAATTTGAGTGTCATCTTGTTTTCATTTTCCTTCAATGACTTATTTACCTCAGCATCTAACATGCTTGGTACCAACTGTCTCAATGTCTATGCATATAAATCCTTGAAATTTTTCTTGGTATTCTCCAATCTTATCTTGATTTTATCTAATAATACATTGGGAATCTGTGATGTCATCTGATCAAGTGAGTACTTCTATTGGCCCATTTTGTCCATGACTAGGCCTTCAATTTGTTTCTACTCAGTCTCTATTCTAGTCTCATACTTGAGAGCCTTGAAGTTGATTACACCAAATCCTCTCAATTCCTTCAATCTATCCTTGAATGTAGGTGGAGGTTGACTAAACATTATATCACCACCTTCTTTATCTGCTTTTTCCTTTGACCTTCTAGTAAAAAATGTAGTGGATAGCTTAGTTGGCTTGGTGATGATCACCTTGCCTTTCTTCTTCATAGGTTCTTCTTCCTTTTTGGATTCCTCTCCATCATCTACCTCATCTATATCTTCTTTTTTTCCCTTAGTTAACATGAGATGTATTCTAAATTTAATTTTAGCTATCCTCCTTTTTCCTTTGTTAACTACCTAAGGAATCTTTATTTCTAGTTCTATCCTTGCCTTAGCTTCATTATAAGTTCCAAAGTAAGGGGCCTTTGGATCAATAGGTTCTTTTACTAGGGCCTCAATAATGTCCTTTTTTTCATCAATATTTACCTCATAAGGAAGAGGCTTCACCCACACAATTTTGGGCTTCACTGCTTGGATGTAAACTCTATCATTCCTTATCTTTTCATTTTCAAATCTTAAGCCCATGATTTCTTGATTTACATTGGAGAGTTGATCAATAAGGTCTACTTGCTGAAGGGATTAATTTTCAATTTCATTATTGTTAACAACAAGTCAAGTTTCTTATTAATGACAAAACTTATTCAGATTCTATATGGTTACCAAGCTTTACAATTATTACTGAGCAGTTTAGTGGTTACCAAGCTTCATAGTGTTTACTGAGTTATCAATTCATGTGAAGTAATGTTAGTGTTAACCGAGTGATGAAATGATTAGTGTTTACTGAGTGCAGTAATGGAAAATGTGTAACTCAATTTCTACCAAGTTGCACAATATCTACCAAGTCACTAGTGTAGACCGAGTTCAACACTACCTCTAAGATGATCAGTATGGACCATGCCTCCACTTCTATCAAATGCATGATGATGTGAGTAACAAAAGTTAATGTTGTGCATCAGAACCTCACCAAATCTATCTTCAAAACTCGAGTATCTACATTTGGGCTGACTTTGTAATATTTTTGTTAACTTGTGTATTGGCCAACATTGTAATTATGTGAATTGGGTTGATATATATCTAATGTATTGTATCATACCCAAGTGTAGTAGTAGTAATGAATTTTTGATGTGAAAAGGATAAAAAACATGCAAAAGTGAATCAACATCAAAACAGAGTGTCTTACGAGATCATATCAGCAGCAAAAAAGTTTCATCTATCAAATACAAGTGATTAGTACTTCAAGATCTTAATTAGTAATTCAATTGTATGTCTAAGATCCACTGTTTCACCCTAATAGGTGAATCAACTTCAAATCCTTTAACAAGGTAGACTTAACAATCTTTTCTTTAAATCTCTTTACCAAGTACATACTTCATTATATGTTTGTAAAGCTTCTAACAAGGTGGACCTAGCAGTTCTAATTGCTCCTAATAGGGTAGATCATTAGAAGTGATTATTATAAGCCTTAACAAGGCAACTTTATGCTGCAGTACTAAATTTTTGTGGGTATCATCCCCACCCTAGTTTTGCTTTCTATTTGGAAGGTTTCTGGGTCACCAAATTATTGTGTTTATATGTCATGAATGTTTTATTTTTAGTTTCTCATGCATGCAGTTAGATTTTATTTCATTAAGTTAATGACTACTAGATTATTGAAACTAAGATCCAAATAGGATAAAGTTTTATGGTTACTAATTTACCCCTCCCCTCTCAGTAACTTGGCTAGTCTTGACTATTTGCAATAATTGGTATCAAAGCTTTGTGGTTCTGAGGATAAAGCTTGATAGCTTGAGCAAAGATCAAGGACAATGGAGACATTCAAACTTAACAAAGCAATTGAAAATTAAAAGCTACATCTAAAAATGACCATTGCACAATTCAAGGAAGGTAAGGAGAAACTTTCCCAATCCCTAAAAAGAAGGAAGAAACCTGCAAATGAAATGAATGATCACCAGTACATTGAAAGAAAATATTGAAGATTTTTTCTCTTGAAGTAGCTCAAATGAAGCAAACAATGCAATCAAAGAACTCCTAGAGTAGAATGGATCTCTACAAGAAGAAATAAGAAAGCTCAAAAGAGAACAAGAAATTCAGTCAATAAGATTATGTGAAATCTTAAAACAGAGAAATAAGGCCAAAGAAGACTTGAATGGAAGGAATAATGAAATTCAAAATCAATTCCTAAGACCTTATTGATCAAATCTCCAATGAAAATGACCAAATCATGAGTCTAAGATCAAAAAAATGAAAGAATAAGAAATGATCTAAATTTTGAAAGACAAATCAATGAATGAGCAAGAAGTGAGATGAGATCTGAAAATCAAATCAGTGAAAGATTGAAAAATGACCTAAACACTGAAAAATAAGTCAATGAGAGAATAATGAAATCCTAAGTAGACATGAATTAGTTGAATCAACTAAATGAGCAGAATTTCTATAGACAAAAGGGTAAAGCAGGACTTGGATACAAAGATAAAGGTGAATCCTCCAAACAAGGTGCTCAAAAAAATTAGAGACCCACTTGCAATCATTGTGGCAAGATAGGTCATACATCAAGAAAATGTTGGAGTAATGGAAAAGAAAAATTCAATGGTAAATGTTACAATTGTAACCAACATGGTCACAAGGCTAATGAATATAAAGAAAAACCAAAATTTGAAGGCAAATGTCATAAATGCAAGAAACAAGGTCACAAGGCATCAGACTGCAGAACCAAGTCATTCGATCTAGCAAAGAAAATTGTAAAAGAAATATTTGGTGGGCACTATAACACCTGGTGTAAATTTAATTACTATGGTGAATATGGATACATTGGCATGGACTATGTTAAACATCATACAAGGAAGAGAGATACTATGATAAGATGTTACACTTGCATAGAACTTGGTCATTTAGCCAAGAATTGCATGAATATAGGTAGAGTTGAAGATGAAAAGAAAGAAAAAGTAGATAACATTAGAAAGAAAATGAGACAACAATGGATTCCAAAATATACTAATGAAGCTAGTTCAAGCAATGATGGTCATGTCACTCAAGATGTGGGTAACTCAACAATTTCCAACTAGATTCACAAGTAAGAACTAGAATTGCATTATCATGATCACATCTAAAATAGTTCCGAAATTGAAAGAAACAAAGATCCAAATTAGTATTCAAGATACAAGGGGTTCATAAAAGATCAGTATCAATTATCGCCAAGTGAGGTTGAGTCATGGACTTTACTAAGCAACTTCGGGAGTAACTAGTCACACATGCTTGGTTACTAAGTTATGATGTATTCACCAAGCGACCTGAGAAGATAGGGGATGACAGTTTATCACACATAATGATGTAATCATAGATACTTTTGTACCAAGAATTAATGGGAACTTTTTATTAAAAAAGGTAGGAATTTGACTTCATTTTCACCACGAATTAAGTACATTGCAAACAAAGAAATTTGAAGAGCATCCTAGCAACCTTGAGTATAATTTGCAACAAAAGTTTTTTGAATATTTCTTTTACCGAGTTATCATGCTATACAACAATAGCAACAAGGAAAAGAAAGGATCTAAAATGTTGATGCAAGGTGTTGAATGGAAAGACCCTAATTCTAGCTTGTACCAACAATTATAGAAGCCCTCAATCTAAATGGAGCACAATAAAAAATCCCTCTTAAGGTACTTCTCATAAATGACACTCAAAATCATTTTATGTGTACAATTCAAGAAATTAGAACCCTAGAGATGGATGAAGCCCTAGGCAAGGTATGTGTGAATGGTGTACTTAAACTTGAGCATAAGCACTTAGAAGATAAGGGTTTAACTCACATTCCCTACTTGCCCTAGAGTTTTCAAATCAAATGGATCGGATATATCCTAAACTAAGTTCATAATGGTCAATTGTAGTTAGAGCAACCAGTTTTGATTACAAATAAAATGATTCATCACATTACCGGCCTTCCCATGCTTGCCAAAGAAAACGTCACAAAAACCCTAGGTTGAGATGAGTTGCAAAAGAAAACCCTGGCCAAATGGGATGGTAGAGGAATGAAAATTAGCAGTTTCTCTAACATAGAACTAAAATTTGGCATTCACATTATAACACATAAAATTTATAGCTTAAGTTGACTCAATAGTGTGTCATGTGAAGCAATTGACTTAGCTTATAAGGCCATAAAGAGGAATTTGTCATATGACTTAGCAGATTTTTTGTTGAAGTAGTTGAACAAGAATATGGAAAGCATTAGAACATCAAAGAATAACCCGTGCAAATGTGGTTCACTATTAACATGTTTTTTCTTCTAAGTTCAAAATTTTTTCCCCTCTAAATGCATAGTTGTATGGAGAAATGACACTCCAATCTATATCAAATCAATGAGTTTATCACTGAAATGGATGAAAATTTTGACAATATCATGGATAATTATTTTGAAACCTTCAAAGAAAAGATAAATAATAGATTTAGGATACCCAAGAAATTGGTTGAAGATTATAAGGATTATGTTTTTGTTATGGTTGATAGTGACAGTATCAATCCAAACAGTAAGGCCTAGACTTGTGTAGGTAAAACCTCTTCCAAATGAACTTAATTTTGATGATGTGAAGGAAATAATTGATGCCTTGGTAAATGAGCTTGTAGATCCAAAGGAACCTCTTTTTGGAACTTATGATGAGGCTAAAGCAAGAATTGAACTTCACATCAAGTTTCCACATGTAGTGAACAAAGGAAAGAGGAGGATATCAAAGTTGAAAACAACAAGTACCCCTCTTTAAATTACCAAAATAAAAAGAGAAGATGAGGAAGAATCTAAAAATGAAGAGGAATTTGAAAATAAAGAAGAGTCAATGAACAAAAAAGCCAAGGTGATTATCACCAAGCCACCCAAGCCTTCCTTAGTAATATTTACCAGAAGATCAAGGAAGAAGGGTAGTGAAGTTGTGTTCAGTAAGTGTCCCCTCACCTTTAAAGAAAGACTAAAATAATTAGAAGTAGGTGCATGCGTAAACAATTTCAAAGCTTTGAAGTCTGATACCAAGATAGAGGCTAAGAAACAATAGGTTGAGGAATTGGTGCTAACCAAGATGGGCAAATGGAAGTATTCCCTTGATCAGATAGCCTGTTAGATCTCTAAAGATCTATTAGATAGATTATAGCCAAGATGGTACTTAGTAATGTAAATAGCCATAGATATCTATGAACAAACTCTAAGGAAATTGTTACTGAGCATTACCAATGCTGAGGTAAAAGAGTCTATGAGAAAAAATGAAGAAAAGTTGACTCTTAGATTTAATAATTGTTTGATTTTGTTAAAAGATATAGAGCATGTAGTCAAAAATGTTACAAATATGTGGAAGAATTTTTTTCAATTGCATAAACAAAGTGACTCTCTAGTAGAAGTCAAGGATGATGATAGTGATAGTGATGAAGGAAATGAAGAAGACTCCACTCCATGTGTTACAATTGATGCTAAAAATTATTATGAGTTGATGAAGGATGATGAAGAAGAAAAAGAGAAAGTAACTAAAAAGGAAGCCAGGCAAGAAGAAGGAGAGAGTGATCTAGTTAGGATAGTAGCGAAAGTTATAACCTCCCTTCCTAACTCTCTAGCAAAAACTACAACATCATCAAGCATGGAGATAGTTTTAGCAGCTCTGATTGTAACAACTATTGTCATAGAGGTTTGCACCCACATCCAAAGTTTTTACCTAAGGACAACCTTGTGAAACATGGAAACAACCTCCAAGTTGTGGGACTTGAACTATGAGGTTGAGTGTCCAGAGAAGGCCGACTTCCTTTACTATCACGGTGCACCTAACTACTCTTGGAGAGGACAAGGGAGAAGGAATGCACAAAAGAAAATCTACCTATTCTAATCTAAGGGGGTGATGCACAAAAATAGACTGTTCAAACCAATCTCTACCCATACATGCGCTATTGAACCATCATGCCACCAAAAAGTATACACATTCAGACTTTCTTTAATCTAACAATCACATGTAGATCAGAAAACCCAAATGAATGACACAAGGAGAGATAAGATTCACTAATATACCATTCATAGGCCAAAAGAGATACAGTCATGCAAGATTGTAGATCTCTACAATACACCAATGAGAGGCAAATAGTTCTTGCACTTTACATCAATTGCTAAAGGAGATAAGGCAGAATGCCATATAGTTTAGAGGAAAGGGAATTTACACTGAAGTTGCAAAGTAATATTAGAGAAGTCAGAGAAGAGTCAACCTTTTCAAAATCTACAAAATTTGCCTTTATAGCTCATGCATAACTAAGATATTTTCTAATTGAAATTACTCTTCAACCACTACCATTAAGCCCTATAGAGAATAATTATGTAGATCTAGGGAAAATCCAACCTTGGCGCATACTTAAGTACAATAAAATCTGATACAAGGCCCTGAGAAGATAGAAACAGTGCCATTAAATAATTATAACTAGGTAGATGGATCAACTAGGGGCGATGGAGTGTTCTCCCATATTCACTAAGTTCAACATTTATCCAACAGTGGTTGGCATTGATCATAAGGATTAGATCATGCAACAAAACTCAATTTTCCCTATTTTTAGCTCATGAATCAGCAAGATCAACATGTCAACCTAACTCTGCCACCAGAATGAGTCACATGGGCCAATAGTCTTATTTTATTTTTCCACCCCACAAGATCTCCACATGGTTGACAAACATCCTCTTTACTAACTACAGCACCTCCTCAAAATCTTGACAGTGATAGTCACATAATTGCCAGCTCAATTGTCAATGCTAACTGTTAATACGTAGGCCAAGCCCACTAGGACACGTGTCCTTAAGGTACTTTCCTAAATTTCTTAAAGTCCTTGCATCTTCATATTACAAGGAAGTGTAGATCATTGATCTTTGAAAGATCAACAACCGTGAAGATTCTCCATATATTACGCCTATCCTTCAAAATTTTAGTGCCCACAAAACACTCAGTATACACCTCAGTGACCCAAGTCAGCAGCCTGGCACCACCCTGGTCTCACCCTATGGCATATGGAACAAACTTGACCCCACAAGGACACATAGTAGTGAGGCACTTGCGTGCATTGCTTAACATCCTTGTATATTCATCTTGTGGGAAAGTGCCAACCCTTGATTTGTTTGGATCGAATGGTGGATCTTGCTGCTCAATAGAATATTGCCTTTTCAAACCCACATGTTCTAACAAGTGCCAAAACATAATTTATTTATCTCTCTTAGGGAGAATGGACCCATGACATCACACCATGCCACACGGTACAAGGGTGCATACCCACATTATTTAATTTTCTTGCAACTCCTTATTGCAGTTATGTGCTAGCCATTGATCCTTGAAGATCTGATGGTGGAAGGTACAATCAAGAACATGTGAGGTCATGGGATAGGTGTCACCAGGGTGCTTGCCCACATTCCTTAATATTCTTGCAACTTCATCTTGCGAGCATGCACCAACCATTGATCAAATTGCATCGGTCGGTGCACATAACCTGTACCTTCTAAACCTTTGTGAATATCCACCATGATGTAATATGGACATGTGTCACTAAGGTGCTTGCCCACATTGTCAAAACGTATGATAGAAGACAAAATGCGAGAAAGTAGGCGCCAATCAAACTTCCAGGTCACTAGCCACCTTGTCTATGCTCTATGACCCACAAGAGAAAAAGGACCCACTTGACATGCATCACAATGGTGCTTACCTGGATTATGTAAAAGTAGTGCACCTTGAGAATGTGGGAAAGCACCCACCATAGATATAGGCAAGATCTGACAACGCGAAAATTTGGGGGAAAGAAGAAGGTTGGATCATTTTTTTTATTTTTTTATTTCTCAGGCATTTTAAATATTATTAAAAATGGAAGGTGACCATTGGGTGGGTTTTTCATTCAAAGTTCAAATTTTGGCGAGAGGCAAAAAATGGTAACATTTCTAGTGACTTAGAGGGGACGCAAGATGACTATGCATTTGACTAGTGACATTATGCATCCATTGGGATATAGAGTCATAAAAGTTGTAGATCAGTGCATGGAAAAACCCTAACCCCACCTCTACAGTAGAAAAGCACCAAAAACTTTGTCTCTACAATTGGAAATGGAGATGAAAATTTATGTAACCTTCAAAACTTCAAAGAAACTGGCTATCTCATAGAGAGAAACCTGTGCTCATGCACTTCTTGGAAAGCAAGAAACCAACAGAGAGAAAACCACTCTACTATATACAAATATTTATAAAGAAAGGGGTCAAACAAACGCATTGACTGGTTTGCTGAAATAGTTGCCCTTCCTTATCAACTAGTTTCTTGTTCCATGCATAATGGTAGTTAGGTGAATCAGCAGGTATGACAAGCACACTGCTACATGGAACACCTCCTTCCCAATGTTGAAGAAAATGAAGCTTTCTAACACTAGGGTGTTTCCTTGTGGAGCAAAACATACCTGCTCCTCTTTGTGATAATCTTCCTCATGCTCTAGAGTGAGCATGACTAGGGGCAACTTGCTGATTTTTTGTAGAGCTAGATACCTTATGGATCATCCTCTTGATGGTGTATCGCCATACGAATCATCCTTGACCACATGACCATGCTTTACAATGATAGTCTTCAATTGGTTTAGAAGTGGCTCCTCCTTTTGTTTTTTTTTCCATGTCTTGTTCATGCTGCCCATGAACCACTTCTTTTAGATCTACTGGTATGGTGTGATCTTCCACTTGTTTCCATTGTGGAACACACTCCTCATATATAGGAGACATTGATTCAATATCCATGGAAGAGAAGAGAGCATCCAACTCATCCAAAAGATCATCCTCATCATTGATCTCCTCTATCACAGTTGCAAAGAAATGCATAGGTTGGGGGGCAACCTCATGCAGGTTAGGATATTCCTCCTCAAGGAAAAAGCTATCCTTGAGGCCTTCTTGTCCATCCTCCACATCATAGAGGGTTGTCTGTAGCAGCAAATGATCCTCTTCCTTCTCTAGCAGCAAATCCTCATTCACTGGAAAGGGCTCAAAAGCCATAACCTTTTCCTCAAGAGGAGGATCAACTCTATTTTCTTCTTCTTCTTCCTTAACAAAAGAGAGAAGCTCTTTAGATAAGAGGGTTGGGTCCTCTTCCTTTGCCTCAGCAGTCTCCTCTTTGTTCTCCTCAGCAGACTACAACTGCTCACATGGAATCTTTGTGATCTTGGAATCACTCTCCCGAAACTCCATATTTAGACCAATAGGAGTCCATACAACCAGCCCACCTAGAAATAGGGAAATAGTGATAGGTCTATGGAATTCATGACTAGTCCAACTTCTCTTATAGGGGGTGGAGGGGCTACAATAGCAAGCTCTTGTGAGCAAGGGGGCTTCTTAAAGCTTGGGATGACATATTTTGGAGAAGTAGAGGCATCTGCCCCTTGGCTTGAAAATGAGCTGACTAGAGCCTCATTTCCTCCTTATTTGTTTTTTATTAGGAAAATAGGTTTTACAGGGATCCTGAAACCCAAATTTTTATAGCAGAAAACAACTTAAAGTAGAAAAGACAAAAAAAAAGCTGCCTCAAAAGACCAGAAACAAAAAGGCTCAAAGCTTGAGAAACAAAGGCTAGGAACAGAGCTTGGCGAGTAGACTAGTGTCCCTTCTTTTCCATTGCCTGCATGGTTTCTATAGTGTCACTTTCCTTTTGGTTGGCCTCTTCCTCCTAGATCATGGGGAGGAAATGCATCTGATCCCCTTGACTTTCCTAGATTCTAGTCTCTTTCTGAGGATCTTCCTAGCTGGTTCTGTGCTTTGTACTCTACTCCACATTCCCCACAAGATCAACATTGGTCAGATAGTCCCCCAGATTAACATTTTTTTCATTCAAGGTATGGAGGGTATCCACAATCTGTTTAGTCACAATCTGGTGGATGGAATCCAACCTTTGGACCTTTTGCTCAAGCCGAGTGATTCTGTCCTCCTGATTGTCTCTGGGGTCCTGGCTTCTATCTTTTTCCTGGCTGCCCACCTGGTCTTCACTACCTCTGGCCTCATGATCCTTGACATCCCCCCTATTATTGGTCCGGTTGGACCTATCCTTCAGAGTCTCAATTTCCTGAAAAAGCCACTTAATGGAGAAAAAATTGTCAATCAGGCTATTCTTTGCATTGTTGAGAAAGTTGAAACCTATTTCATGAACATTGTTAGAGAGAACCAGAAGAGTTGGGTCAAGGAGCTCATCATAGTGGGTTCTACTGTCGAGATCCCCCAACACATGGATTTTAGCAAGTTCTCTAACAATGCCCTTACTGACCCTATCCACATTGAAATTCCTCCAGGCTCTTCTCTTATTTTCCCTGATGGCCTCCCCCCCCCTTTCAACCATGATTTCTATCATCTCTTCTGGGGATGAAATGGGGACCTCCAAGGGGGAGGTGGGCGCAATAGGGCTGGGGGAAAAATCAGCATGGTCACTGAGATGATCATGGGTTGGGGTCTAGTCCAATTTTCTTTTCTTGGGGTTATCCTAGGTTACCAAGGGGGTCACCTCCTTCTTGTCATTATCTTTCTCCTTGTCATCTTCCAACTCACTTTCCTTCTCTACCACCGAATTTTCCTCCTCTGACTCCATATCTGACTCATCACTAGACTCCTTAGGATGAGGGGAAGGGGGGTTAGGGGGAGGGAACCTGAGGCTCTTCCTGCTAGAGAAGCATGGAGAGGGATTGGCTTTTGGGGTTTCAGATTTGATAGATTTCACAACGCACACTTCCCCTAAGTCTGAGCTGGCAGTGTCCTTTGAGGAGCCACCCAAAACCCCAATGGACTTGACTCTTGTCTAGGTTTTTAGAACTCAAAAATGACGAGCAGAAGACCTTCGTGAAGGGCAGGGTTCTTGATAGGACATTTCTTGTAACTCTCTATATTCTTAGTCATAGAAGTATAAATATAGAAAGGAAAGGAGATTTTCACTTTATGTCTAAAATGATTAAGTAGAAAAAAATGATGGGTCCTAACTCTATCAAACCTGGGCTCCAAAGTGACATACTCTATGATGATCCTTAGAACATGCCCCCATATCTTCTTGATGGACTCAATGTCATAGTAGGTCTCAATCTTTACTAGTTTTCTTTTCTCCTTGTCATTCTTGACAAAAGCGTTGACAGCATTGGCAGACATCTTCTTATCCCTAAAGAAGCTCATGCCTTCCTGGGAGAAGCCTATCACCTTTGCAATGAGACTCTCTGTGATTTGGTGGGAGACACCATCAATTTTAACCTTTTTTTTGTGCCAGGTTTCAACCATAATATTGGTAACCCCCGCATCGAAACCATGGAGCCTCTCCATGAAGCTGGTTATGCTGCCCTTCTGGAGTTTTTTCCTCACTTTCCCTTTTTCTTTCTAGCTCTCCATTTCTCCCCATGGCTCTCTTCTTGATGCAGGAGCATCCAGAGGTATAAGGCCAATCTTGTGTCACCCAAAAAAAAATGTACTTAGACTTAGTTTCTATTTGATGTGTTTTCATTTTTGGATACCCATTTGGGTCAAATAAAGGTTCCAACTCTCACAGTTCCACTATCAGTGCGTTTGAAAATCCCAAAAAAATAGGAGCATGTATTTGGGCCATCATTTTGGTAAACTAGAAGGTGTGAATTGGCCAGATGAATTTAATCATGATTTAGAGCATTCCAAAAAAAGAATCAGGTCAATAGTCCCCATGGTTTGAAAGTTATTATAGTTTTTTGAGTTTTGGAGAGCTCTTAAGAATGCTTCAAAGTTAGGTTTGGGGCATTAAATTACCTTGAAAAGGGTCAAAGAATGGGGGACAAGAAAAGCTGGTCCATAGGGCTATAGAGCGCATCGAGAGCTTTCCAAAAATGTAAACGGTTCGTCAATCGGAGCTACGATTCAAAATTTATGCCTCCCGAAAGTTCGGTTACCATTTCTAGATTCTTCTAGATTTGCACTGACTTCTAACGCAACTTTTGGAACCTTCTATTTTTTCGGTGGATGCCTACTAGCACTTTCTAGAATGTACTCCTAGTCCTGAACCCTCTGGGGTCTATTTAAGGAGATTTCTGGCATTGTAAAAGGCAATTCGGAGTAGAGTTTGAGAGGAGGTACTGAAAGGAGAAATTATCTCTAGATTTATGCTATTGTAAGCCCTTAGGGCATGTTTTGGAGCTTATTTTCTCTGTACTATTTGTACTAGCTTATTTTTCTCAGTTAATACAATTTCCCTTTTCTGTTGTGTCCATTCTGTTCTTAGGTTGTGTCCCCATCACTTCTAATCCTTTCTCCCACCATTGCGATATTATGCCTCTCTAACCCTAAACCCTTAACAGAATTGTAGAGCTCAAAGATGAATAAATTGCTAAGGATGAGAGCTTTAATGCGCATGTTATTGGGTTTAACTCTGGCTTTCTTCTGTTCAATGGTGGTGGTTTCACATAACTCCAAATGATTCCCTTTTTAAAACATGATTTAGGATGTCTCATCATCATAAAAAAGATTTTGAGTTGGTACCTTGAATTTGCTCCTTTCAAATGAGCTCCATAGCCGCCGTCAGACAATGATTATTGTTTCCCCACATCATCACTGAATTGAATGTGACCGCTACGTTTGCGAACAAATCAGCAACCATGTTAGCTTTACAGTAGACATGGCTAATGTGGTAATTTTTAAATTTGTTCGAGTCCAATTTTAGGTCCTCAATTATGCTTTCAATGGTCCATGATGGTTTGTTTACTCCTAAAATTCAATTTATTATATTTAGGGAGTCTCCTTCAAGCCACAGTTGTTCGGTCCCTGAGTCCAGGGCCAGCTTAACAGTGAGTCTAGCTGCACTGGCTTCAGCCAAATGGTTGGTTTGGTGACCAATAGGGGAGGAGATAGCAGTAATGCCCCCTCCCAAGCTGTTTCTTATGATTCCACTGCATATGGTGGGACTAGGGTTCCCCTTAGCCACCCCATCGAAATTGGCTTTATGCCAGTTTTCGAGGGGGAAGGACCAAGTAGCCTACTGTCTTCTTTCCTGGTCTTAATTTTCCCTCCATCCTTTATGTTTCCATCTCTAGTTGTGGAATAGTTCTCTTTCATGAGGCCATCAATTTTCTCTGCTATAATACCCTCAGGAGCTTCTCTGTCTCTGAATATCCTATTGTTGTGCTCCTTCCAGATTCCCCAGCAAAAGTGTGGGATAATCTAGTAACTCAAAATTTGGGAGTTCAGGCCTTTGTGGTTACTACTCCACTGTATGAAGAATTCCTAGATACTGGCTGACGGGCACTAGTAGAAGTTCATATTGGAAGTCAAAAGACTCCACACTATAGAGGAAAAGGGGTAGTGAATGAAAATGTGATTAACCATTTCTAGGTCATACTTATAGAGGCAGCATCTGCTGGGAATAATTTGGCCTCTCTTGGCTAAATTATCCAAGGTAAGGATTTTGTCTTGCAAGAGGAGCCAAAAGAAAGTGTTGATTTTGGGAATTAATCCAAGGGTCCAGGCCTTGGCCCAAATAGGTTTCTCCCCTATGCCCACAATGGAAAGATAGCCTGAGGCTACAGTATAATGGACTCCAAAAGAGTCTCCCCAAACTAAGGCGTCGCCTATCTGGTTGATGTTGATAGCATTCAAAGAGGCCATCAAAGGCTCAAGATCCAACAAAAGCTCTGCCAGATTGTGCCATTCATTCCCATTTCTATAGTTCCTAACCAACATACCATATCTGACTATTGCCTGATAAGCCCACCTGCCAAATGATGGATGGTTATTGAGAGGTTCCTGAAAAAGCTAGCTATCCTGCCAAAAAAGGATTTTGTCTCCCATTCCAGCTTTCCATTTGGCCCTAGATTTAGCAAGGGGAAGGGTCTTAAAGATACCATTCCAAATGTTAGAACCCAACGGTAGGTTAGCCCCTTGAAAAATGGGGGAGAGAGACAGGCCTCCCAGGTACTTCTTATCCAAGATGTCCCTCCAAACCCCTATGCCTTGAAAGATGCACCAAGGGAGTTTAGCTAAGAGGGATTGATTGAGGTGAGAAATTTTCCTAATTCCAAGACCTCCCTAGCTTTTGGGCAAGCAAACTTGGTCGCAGGCTACCAGGTGGTATCTCTTGTGGTCATCAGTTCTAGTCTAGAGAAATCCCTCTGAATCCTCTCCATTCTATCTACATACTTAACCGGAATCCCAAAGAGACTGAGGGCATAGGTGGGGAGGTTCTAGGGAATCAAGTTAACCAAGGTGCATTTAACTACTGATTGAGGGTGGCCCCTTTCCAACCAGCAAGTTTCTTGATGGAGTTTTCGATAATTCTTTTCCAAAAGGAGTCTGGGGGTTTGGAGCCTAGAGGAAGCCCAAGATAAGTCGCTGGCAGGGACCTAATGCCACAATCCAAAATTCGAGCAATTTTCCTCTGCCTCTCCAGAGGAGTGTTGAGGAAGAAGACAGAGCTCTTGTCTAAGTTAATAGCTTGTCCAGTACCCCTAGTGCAGGAATTAAGAATGCTTTTGAAGGTCTTGGCCTCCCAAACTGAAGCTTCACCCCCCAAAATCGTGTCATCCACAAATTGTTGATGAGTGAAAGTGGCTGGACCCAAAGAAGGCCTCAAAACCACTAAACACCTATCCTTGATCTTCTTCTGGATGAGTCTGCCAAGGCATTTTTCCATGATAACAAATAGGACTGAAGAGATGGGGTCTCCTTGCCTTAGACCCCTAGAGGGGGAGAAGAAAGGAGAGAGGTGGCCGTTGACCAGAACCGACAAAGAGGGTGAAGACACAAGCTGGGAGATGAGCTTGCAAACCTGATCATCGAGGTCAAAGGCATGAAGAATAGCAAAGAGGAACTTCTAGTCAACCCTGTCATAAGATTTTGATAGGTCCAGCTTAAGAATGAAGCCTTCCTTTTTTCCTGCCTCAAGAGAGTGGATAACCTCATGAACCAAAACAATTGAATCAAGGATGTGCCTGCCTGGGACAAAGCTAGTTTGCTAAGGAGAGATAATAAGAGGGAGAACTTTGAGGAGCCTGGAAGTGAGAACCTTGGAAATGATCTTATAGAAGGAATTGCAGAGGCTAATGGGCCTAAATTTATCCACAGAATTAGCACTCAAGATTTTAGGGATGAGGAGCAGAAAGGTAGCATTAAGTTCTTTAAGAAAATTCTTGGCTCCAAAGAACTCCTAAAACACTTTAACCACATCCTTTTTCACTACATTCCAAAAGATCTGAAAGAAAAAGTTGGGAATCTATCCGGGCTAGGAGCTTTATCCCCTGGGAGAGAGAAGAGGGCCTGATGGATTTCCTCCAAGGAGAGGATTGCCTTCAGCATGGAGTTGTGGTGAACTTGAAGAATGAGGGGAATGGTCGCCAGGATTTCCTCTTGTTCAAACCCAAAGAGGGAAGGATCAACTGAGAGGAGAGATGAGAAGTAGCAGACAACTTCCTTCTCAATTTCATCCTCTTTGGTAACATGAACCTGGCCCTTAACAATGTTGGTTATTCTATTATTAGCCTGGTGGTTAAGGGTGGTCAGGTGAAAAAATCTGGTGTTGTGATCTCCTTCCTTCAACCAACTGACTCTTGATCTCTATTTCCAAAAAAGCTCTTCCTTAGATATGATGTTGTGCAGATCTAAAAGGATGGCCTTTTCTTGCTGGCTATTATGAGCATTGTATCCTGAATGTTGGATTTCATCTTGAATAGAAGAGAGGTGATCAGATATCTCATCTTTCTCCTAGAAGATGTGGCCAAAGTTAGTTCTATTCCATCATTTGATGTTTCTTTTCACATTTCTTAGCTTCTGGGCAACTCTATACATTGCAGCGCCTTCAACCTCAATGCTCCACCAATGCGAAATATTACCTTCCAGTGCAGGGTGTGAGAGCCACATTTTCTCAAAGCAGAAAGGGAAGGCCTTGTTGTTAGAAAGGGGGCAGGCAAAAAGAGAAATTGGGGAATGATCAAAGTCTACCCTAGGGAGGAGGGATAATCTAAAGGAGTGGGAGAGGAGCCATTCAGGGGAGATGAGGGATCTACCAAGGCAAACCTGAATACTATCACCCCTGATTCTTCTGTTAGACCAAGTGAAGCTACTACCTTGAAGGTCCAAATCCAAGAAGGTGAGATGCTGAATGATCAAAGCAAGGTCACGTTTACTATCCTGATCTAGGGCATGACCCCCCCTTTTGTTTGCATCAAATAGAGGCAAGTAGAAGTCCCCCATTATAATCCCTTTATTCAAGTTACAATTAGATAAGATGCAAAGGAGCTTGATCTAGAAGTAGTTCCTTTCTTTCTTGGTATTGGGGGCACACAGGTTAAGGATTAGCCAAGATTCATTGCTTTGGAAGTGAAAAACCTTACAAAGAAGAGCATTAGTAGAGCTGTAAAGAGTAGTTAAGTTGAAAGCTCTGGTGTTATACAAGGTTAGGATACCACCTAAAGCTCCATCTGAATCAGAAGCTTCGCAGCAAAAAATTTTACTGAAAGATATCCTTCTTACCAGGTCCCTTTTCATCTTAGTTTCATGTAACATCAGAAAGTTAGGTCTTTGGTCTCTAATCATATTTCTAATGAGTTCCTATTTGTGAGCCCCATTAAGGCCCCTTATGTTCCATGAGATAACTTTCATTTCTTACTTCTTGAGAAATCCTTGATGGAGCTCTGGCTTCCATCTGCCAGGTTCCTTCTTGTTTCTTCTTGCAGAATCTGATTTAAGTTCTTTCTTCCTACTCCCTTGGGGGGTGACCCAATATCAGCTTTAACCCTACTTCTGGTTGAAGTAGGAGATGGGGGGGGGAATTTTTCTTCTGGTTCTCCTTTTTCTTCTTGACCATGCACCAATCATCAAGGTTATCCATCACACTGTTATCTAACCTATCTTCCCATAGGGTGAGCTTTGTTGGATCAATGTTCTTAATGAGGAGATGAAGCTTGGCCTCAATTCCTATAGGGGCAAAAAAATCTCCCCCCTTGCCAGTGATGACCCTCGGAGAAGCCAGAGTGTCCTTAAGGGGAAGACACTTAGCTTGGCTATCCTTTTCCCAAGCTGGGGATTCCCATTCCAGGCGATTCAACACTGTAGCTCCCAAAAGAGGGACTTCCTCCAATACGGGAGAAGACTACACTATATTTTCCAGAGGGATATTCTACTCTACAACAAGACCCATGGCTATGGAGGGGGAGCTTACCTACACCTTTGGGTCCTCCAATGGGTCTGGGTCTGAGATTTCCTTTTCCAAAATAGGGCCCTGTTCAAGGTGGGGGGGGGGGGGGAACTAGCCTTCTCCTTGGTGGGATCCTTCTTAATAGTGTCCTTCGCTATTATGTCTTTTAGGCTAACAGGCTTTCTCCCCTACACCACAAAAATTTTGCGCCTCCAGAGCAGCTTCATCTTTCCCTTTCCAGAAGGGCATGTAGCAAGCTTCATGGAATGATCAGGGATGAGTTGTTTCATAATCTTCTTCTCTGCCTCATTGGGGCACTGGTGGGCCTTATGACCAGCCTTTAGGTAGAGGAAGTATGCAAAGGGGATCGTTTCATAGATGATTTTTTGGTTGTGCACTCCAAGTTTGGAATGAAGTTCAATGAACTCAGGCATGTCTGTTCCTTCTCTCACCCTAATGCAGATGCATGCAAAATTGAGGCGATGCTTGGAAGCAGTAATCGAATCCATTGAGAGGAGTTCCTCAAAGGTCCTAGCTATTCCCCCAAAGACGTCCACATTCCAGTATTCAAGTGGAAATTTTGGCAGTCTTACCCACACAAGAGCTTGGGCGAAAAAAGAATCATTCAAGCTCATGCTAGATGACCACTTCTGGAGCACAAGGGAAGAATGACCCATGGCCCATTGCCCTTCACTCAGAATGCTAGCCAAGTCTTCTGAGCAAGTGAAATTGAAAGACATAAAGCCTTTCGCCATAGCCGTGACTGAGACCTGTCCCTTGAGAGCCCATTTTTGTTTTATGAGCTGCCTAACTTCATCAATGCTCGATCTAGGCCCCAAAATTTTCCCAGCCAAAGTAGAAGCCATAGTCTAAATATTGTGGTCCATAATCTCATCCGAGATGGCTATCACACAAGAACCTTTCACCAAATTCTGAATAGTTTTAACAGGTGAGAAAGAGGACTTACCAGAAGGTTTTACCCCAAAAAGTGAGGACCATTTTGTAGTTCGTTGCATGTTTGTTTTGGAAACCAAAGGAGACTTGGCTGCTTCTTTGATTAGGATAGCTAGACCCCCAACCATGCTTTCTAATCTTGCTCTAGTCCAGGGACCCAAAACAGACCATCCAGGGAACTCCCACTCTTGCATGAATTCAAATTTTGAAAACACCCGCTCTCTCCGCTCCTGTCGCTATCGCTTCCCATATTGTTGTTAACTTGGCTATAGAATTGTTAACAACAAGTGGATTTGGTCTATTTCCTCCTTATTTGTTGTAGCAAATTACCTTGCAAGATTCTCCTCAAAATGTCTCTGTCTCTCCCTCTCTTCTTCTTTTTGCCACATTTTATGGGGAACATGATGAGCCAACTCAAAAATATCGTAAACCTTAGTCACCATGCTACAAACAAAAGGGTCATCTTCCCATGTTTCCCTATCATTTTGCAACTCAACATTTGAAGTATCCATAATGATTTTAATGTGAGAAAAATCCTCATAATCTGTATATGGGTATGGATTTTCAACATGGCTGAAAAATATTCCAAGTTCAACAAACTTGAAACCCAAGCTATCTAAGCGATCATAGAGTAATCTTTCCTTTGATATGCAAACACTACAGGGTTCTAAGGGAGACTGGATAGGTTGATGTAGAGAGTGAGAGGGATAAGGGATAGCCTCTTCATGATATGGGGGAAAGTGGGAAGGATTTCTATGAAAAGAATCCATGATAAAGCATTGTTTCTGCTTGAAACCAATAGATTTGCACTAGAGTCGCCATGGTGTTTGATTGAATGTCTCCAAAGGTTGGTAGCACTAAGTATAACACCCAAATTATTAGTGTATCAGGATCAACTTGCTAACTAGCAGACTTATATAGTTGAATCTTCTTTGTCCCACTGGGCATGCCAAAAACTATTGTCACAGAGGTTTGTACCCACATCCAAAGTTATTATGTAAGGACAACCTTGTAAAACATGGAAACAACCTCCAAGCTATCAAACTTGAAGTATGAGGTTGAGTCTCTGGAGAAGGTTGACTTCCTTTACTATCAAGGTGCACCTAACTACTCTTGGAGAGGAAAAGGTAGAAGGAATGCATAAAAGAAAATCTATCTATTCTAATCTAAGGGGTTGATGCACCAAAATAGAGTGTTCAAACCAATATCTACCCATAAATGCACTATTGAACCATCATGACACCCAAAGATATACACATTCAAACTTGCTTTAAAAAAAAAATCACATACAGATCATAAAACCCAAATGAATGGCACAAGGAAAAAGAAGATTCACTTATATACCATTCATAGGCAAAAAGAGATATAGTCATGAAAGATTGTAGATCTCTAAAATACACCAATGAGAGGCAAATATTTCTTGCACTTTATATCAATGGCTGAAGGAGATAAGGCAGAATGCCATACAATTCAGAGGCAAAGGGAATTTACACTGAAGTTGCAGAGCAATATTAGAGAAGTCAGAGAAGAGTCGACCTTTTCAAAATCTACAAAATTTTCCTTTATGGCTTAGGCATAAATGAGATATTTTCCAACTGAAATTACTCTACAACCACTGCCATTAAGTCCTATAGAGAATAATCATGCAGATCTAGGGAAAATCCAACCTTGGCCTAGACTTAAGTACAATAAAATCTGATACAGGGCCTTGAGAAGATAGAAATGATGTCATTAAATAATTCTAACCAAGTAGATGGATCAATTGGGGGGGATGGAGTGTTCTCTCACGTTCACTAAGCTCAACATGTATCCAAGAGTGATTGGAATTGATCATAAGGATCAGATCGTGCAAAAAAACTCGATTTCCCCTGTTTCTAGCTCGTGAATCAGCAAGATCAGTAGGTCAACCTAACTCTGCCACCAAAATGAGTCATGTGGGCCAATAGTCTCATTTTATTTTGCCACCCTGCAAGATCTCCACATATTTGACTAACATCTTCTTTACTAACTGCACCACCTCCTCAAAATCTTGACTGTGACAGTCACCTAACCACCAACCCAGCTATCAATGCTAACTATTAATACCTTGGTCAAGCCCATTGAGACACGTGTCCTTCAGGTGCTTTCCCACATTTCTTAAAGTCCTCACATCTTCATATTGTTGGGAAGTACCAATCATTGATATTTGAAAGATCAACAACCATGAAGATTCTCCATATACTGCACCTGTCCTTCAAAATGTTGGGTCCCACAAAACACTTAGCATACACCTCATTGACCCAACTTAGCAACTTGGCACCACCTTTGTCTCACCCTATGGCATATGGAAAAAAACTGACCCCACAAGGACACACGGTAGTTTGGCACTTGCCTACATTCCTTAACATCCTTGTATCTTCATCTTGTGGGAAAACACAAGCCCTTGATCTGTTTGCATCAAATGGTGGATCTTGCTACTCAATAGAATATCACCTTTTCAAACCCATGTGTTATGAAAAGTGCCATGATAGAATTTATTTATCTCTCCTAGGGAGAGTGGACCCATGATGTCACACCATGCCATGCTTTGCAAGGGCACATACCTGCATTGTTTAATTTCCTTGCAACTCCTTATTGCGGGCATGCACCAGCCATTGATCCTTGAAGATCTGATGGTGGAAGGTACAATTAGGAACATGTGAGGTCATGGGATAGGTGTCACCAGGGTGCTTTCCTACATTCCTTAATCTTCTTGCAACTTCATCTTGCAGGCTTGTGCCAACCATTGATCAGATCACATCAGACCATGCATATAACCCATACCTTTTGAACCTCTATGAATATCCACCATGATGTCATATGGACATGTGTCACCAGGGTGCTTGCTCGTATTGTCAGAAGGTTTGACAAAAGAAAAAATGCGAGAAAGTGGGTGCCAATCAAACTACCAGCTCACCAGCTACCTTTTCTACCCTTTGCAACCCACAAGAGAAAATGGACCCACCTGGCATGTGTCGCAACGGTGCTTACCCACATTATGTAAAAGTAGTGCATCTTGAAAATGCGAGAAAGCACACACCGTAGATCTAGGCAAGATCTGATAGCACAAAAAGTTGCAAGAAAGAAGAAGGTTTGATCATTTTATTTATTTTTTTAATTTCTCGAGCATTTTAAATACTATTAAAAGTGGAAGGTGACTATTGGGTGGGGTTTGCATTCAAAGTTCAAATTTTTGGTAGAAGGCAAAAAATGGTATCAACAACCATTGATATATGAAATGTCCAATCACTCCTTGCTACCTCTCAACTAAACACATCATAGATAGAATTTTATATCACTTCATCCACCAAGCTATAGAATCCTTTAGTCACTACACCAGCCACAACAATAGATACAGAGTGTTCCACAATTCTAAGCTCTCTACCAATAAGTATAGTTTTGGATTCTTCATGTTTGACTATTTTAGTTGTACATGCTCCAATAAGTACTTCAATTGTAAATACTTTTGATAGTACTTCACTTTTGAATACCTCAATTTTGGGAAGTATGGCAAATACATTAGTTTTGGATTCTAGAAGTATTCTATTATGTATTTCACCAGTAGACACTCTACAAGTTTTCATTACTAGTCCTCCTATTTCCACTATTGTTTCCATTCCAAATCCTAAAGCATTATCTTCAAAGACAATTGAGCCAAGGACTAAACCAAGACTTTTGATTAGTGGAAAGGAAATAGATATAGATCTAGATGAGGATATTGAAATTCCCAAATTGGATTTTGACAATGCCACTATAGATCAAATGAGATTAGTTAGTCAGCTTATCCAACAAAAATCCAAGAAAAAGAAATTAAGAGAAGAAAGAGACAGAGAATATAGGATTATTGATGATGTAAAGAATATCTTGACTGAGGCTATAGGAATTGAAATTGATTCTTCTCAACACATTTTGTTGCAATTAGACGAGGCAGTCATAAAATTTAAGGAAAATTTTAGTGGCCAAGATAAGTTAATGGAGAAAGCAAAAAAGAAGTTTAATAACCAAGTGCTTGAGCATGTTGCTTAGCAAATTACTATCCAATAGGTAGAACTTTCTAAAATTTTGACAACTATTGAAACTTCTCACACAAATGTGATATCTCTTTTTGTAAAGTTATGTGATGTTACCAAATATACTAAGGAAATCAAGAACAATTTGAATAAGATTGATGAAGATCTGATTGCTAGTGCAAAAAACTTGTAGCTTGACCCCAATTCAAGCTCTACACATCATATGAAGATCACATTCTTATAAGATATGATGGCAGAATTATTGAGAGAGGAAGCAAGGATCCAGTCTACACTCATAGACATCTAGAATATGATCCTTCCCATAATGGTTACAATGAAAAAGCACGTTACCTATTCCAAAATATTGATCCATGACAATAACTTCTTAGTTGCATACCACATGATAAAATTTTTGCAGAAGTACAATTTTCTCTTCAAACTTGCAAAGTTTTGCAAAATAATTGGGACATGACCTTAACTCTTATTCTTAAGGTACATTCTGATTTTCTCTCACATTTTGGTGTCTCTATATAAGTAGATTACATGTAAATCTTTGGCATTATTGTCAAAAAGGGGGAGAGACATGTATATAATTAAGGAGGAGAGATATTTGTATATATCATACTAGGAGATACACTTAGTATGTTATGTATATTATATCGGGGAGATATATGAAAAATATATACATAATAGAGTTACAAAGACAAATTTTGAAAAAGCTCAAAATTAGTATTCCAATACTGAGCCAATATCACTGTACATAAGTTTTGGCTGATAAGTGTTTTGTCACTAATACCAAAGGGGGAGATTGTTGACATCAAGTCAAGTTTTTTATTAGTGACAACACTTATTCAGATTCTATATGGTTAACAAGCTTTATAGTTCTTACTGAGCAGTTCAGTGGTTACCACGCTTTGCATTGTCTACCAAGTTATTAGTTCATGTGAAGTGAAGTTAGTGTTAACTGAGTGATGAGATCATTAGTGTTTATTGAATGCAGTAATGGTAAATGTGTATCTCAATTTCTACCAAGTTACATAGTATCTATCTAGTCACTAGTGCATACCAAGTTTGAGACTACCTCTGAGATGATCTTTATGGATGATGCCTCCACTTCTATTGAATCCATGATTATGTTGAGTAATGATAGTGAACATCGTGTATCAAAACCTCACCAAGTCTATCTTTATAACTCAAGTATGTATATTTGAGCCAACTTTGTAATATTGTTGTTAACTTGTGTATTGGTTGACCTTGTAATTATGTGAATTGGGTTAATATATATGTAATGTATTGTATCATACCCAAGTGTAGTAGTAGTAATGATTTTTGATGTGAACAGGATAAAAAACATGTGGATGTGAATCAACAATAGAACAAAGTGTATTACGAGGTCATATCAGGAGTACCAAAGTTTTATCTATCACATAGAGGTGATTAGTACTTCAAGATCTCAATCAAAAATTTAGTTGTAAGTCTGAGATCTGCTATTTCATCCTAATAGGTGAATTAGTTTCAAATCCTTTAACAGGGTAGACTTAATAGTCTTTTTTTTAAATCTCTTTATCGAGTGCATACTTTGTTGTATGTTTCTAAAACCTCTAACAAGGTAGACCTAGTAATCCTAATTTCTCCTGAAAAGGAAAATCATTAGAAGTGATCATTATAAGCCTTAACAGGCCAACTTTATGCCATAGTACTAAAGTTTTGTGGGTATCATTCCCACCCTAGTTTTACTTTCTATGTGGAAGGTTTCTGTGTCACCAAATTATTGTGTTTATATGTCATGAATGTTTTTTTCTTAGTTTTTCATGCATGTAGTTAGATTTGATTTCATGAAGTAAATTATTATTGGATTATTACAATTAAGATCCAAATAAGATAAAGTTTTATGGTTACTGATTCATCCCTCCCTTCTTAGTAACCTGGCTAGTCTTGAATATTTCCAACAATTATTTCTTCCATCCAATTCTTCTTAGATCTTGATTCTCTATTCCAAGACTTCACATAATCTTATTGAACAAATTTCTTGTTCTCTTTTCAAATTTCTTACTTCTTGTAGGGAACCATTCTTTTCTAGGAGTTCTTTGATTGCATCATTTGCTTCATGAGGGCTGCTTGAAGGGAAAATTTCTTTAATTCTTTCTTCAATGTACTGATGATCATTCATCTAATTTTTAGGTTCCTTCCTTCTTTTCAAATATTGAGAAAGTTTCTCCTTTGCTTTGTTGAGTTGGGCAATGACAATTTCTAGATCTAGCTTTTCATTGTCAATGGCTTTGTCAAGTCTAAATATCTCCATTATCTTTGATCTTTGCTCAAGCTGTCAAACTTTCTCCTTAGAACCACAATTCTCTGATACCAATTATTGGAAATATTAAGAACTATGAAAGGTTACTACGAAAGCAAGGGTGAATAAGTAACCTCTAAAACTTTATCAATTATAGATCTTAATTGCAATAATCCAATTACCATTTAGTTCATTATATCTGATCTAATTGCATGCATGAGAAACTGAAAAAATAAAATATTCATAACACTTGAACACAATGATTTGGCAACCTATAAACCTTCCAAATAGAAAGTAAAACTAGGGCGGGGATGATGCCCAAAAAACTTCAATACTGCAACACAAAGTTGGCCTATTAAGGCTTACATTGATCACTTCTAATGATCTTCCCTATTAAGAGAAATTAGGACTGCTAGGTCCACCTTGTTAGAGGTTTTACAAACACACAATGAAGTATGTATCTAGTCAAGAGATTTTATGAAAGATTGTTAAGTCTACCTTGTTAAAAGATTTTGACTGGTTCACCTATTAGAATGAAAAAGTAAATTTTTGACTTACGACTAAATTGCTAATAGAGATTCCTTGATTGTACCAATCACTTTTATGTGATGAATATGTCTTTGTTGCTTCTCTTTTGATATGGCCTTCCCAATTCACTCTTTATCTATTGCTTATCTTGAATTATTCATATTCACATGGCTATACACATATCTCTTCTTGTTAGATGTGATACAATATATTACATATATACCAATGCAATTTACATAATTACAAAGTCATCCATGGAACAAGTTAACACAAACATCACAAAATTGGCCCAAATGAAGATGCTCGAGTTTTGAAGACTAACTTGGTGAAGTTCTGATACTCGGTGCCTACTATTATTACTCAACATAATCATTTACTCTGTATATGTGGAAGCTCGATCCATATTGATCACTTCAAAGTAGTCTTGAACTCAATCTACACTAGTGGCTTGGTAGATACTATGCAACTTGGTATAAACTAAATTATTCAGTAAGAACATAAGCTCGGTTTACACTAGCTTCACATTACATGCACTATGAACTCGGTAGAAATTGCAACGCTTGGTAACCACTAAAATTCTTGGGTTGAACTACTAGATTGAGTTTTCTCATTTTGAATTGCTAGATTGAATCTACTCGGTTTGAACTATTGGACTTCACACTAACTTGGTAATCACTGGAATGCTCGGTAGCAATTGGATTTAGTCGAGAAAACTTGGTAGCAATTATAGAGCTTGATGGCTACTGATTTACATGCCAAACACTATAGACTGATCAATGAGCTCGGTAGGCATACAAAATTTGAATAAGTGTGTGTCACTAATAACAAACTTGACTAATATGTCAACATTGGTTGACCATGATCCTACACATACCCTCAATTTTCAAGTTAAATCATCTTAGGAGATTGAATACATGGAAGATTAGTCTACATTTTTGAAGATTATTTTTGCTAAAAGGCATGCATAGTCTTTGGGCTATTGTCTATCTTTGCACACAATTTTTGAATCTTTAGTATTATGATGTTTTCAGAATAAATTTTGTTGATAGGTTTTTTCTACTAGAAAATGGCCTTTAATTTAGATATATAGAACCTCAGTAAGGACCCAATCTCAAAATTTTGGGATGATTGAATCTCTACACAAACCAAAACCTTCAAAACAAGATGGAAAAATGATTTATGGTGACATGGTTAGGTACTTCCTATGGCATATTAATCATTATCACTAGATTTTATCCTCTTAATAATTTAGTGTTTTGCACTTTAGCATTTTTCTTTACAATTTTCTTCAATTTTCAATATGATTAAAATATTAATGTTGATATTATTCATGTCATTGTATTGTATTTATAGTGAGTTACAATTTTTATTGTGGAACATGCAATTCATCATCTCTTCGACACAAGCCATAAAAAATGGCAATTTTCTGGTATAGATGTTTTACTACATCATATTTCTATGGAATAGTCCAATTGAGTTGCATACCTCAAGGAAATAGTTCAGGTTTGAACTTCTTCATCTAATTCTTAAGGTAATTTTGTTTTGATTGGTTCTTCATGATCAAAAGATCAGGGACCTCTATCATTTAAAATGTGGGCACCCTTGATCAAGGTTGTAGATTCTAAATAACTTTAATGTTTGAATAGGGTATAGTCACTTTGGATGTATTTGTGAAATCTAAATTCAAAAGAAAATTAGACCTTGCTTCATATTTTTAAAGTTTTTTTTAGATGTTTAGTTGTGTGTTTCCTCATAATTATAAGATCATGGACCCTACTGTGTCACTAAAAAGAAAATTGTGCTCACTATTAGGATCATGTAGGAATAGAACATAGAAAAATCTAATTGAATTTTATGGTGTACGAAACTTGGTTACATTTTTTCCCACTTCTCTAATTGAGATGGTATCGAGTTTCTATGATGATAAAATTATGAATAAGTTTTATATTTCAACAGCGTATGCTTGTTTTGGCTTTTCTTGTAGATTTTAAATATATAATAAAATTAGACCTTGGTTCATATTAGATCATGTTATCTAGGTGTTTAGTTTTTGTGATTCCTGATCACCATAAGATCAAGGACCCTACAACATAGACCTTGCTTCATAGAACTGCAAAAGTCATTTTTATGTATTTAGTTTTGTGTAATTTTTCATGACTTTAATTTAAAGGAACCTACCAAGTTGCTTGAAAGTAGACTGTGCTTAATAATAAGATTGTGTAGGCATGAAAGGAAAAATCTTATTGAAATCTTTTATATAATTATATTTCTCACATTTATTTTTATCTTTTCCAATTGAGATGGTATCAAGTCTCTCTTCTAATTTAGGAAGCATAAAGAATGGTCTATGTTATTGGTTCCCATAAATGGAAAATGAGTCAAATTGATTTTAAACTCTCTTTTTTTTTACCAGTTCTCTTTTAGGATGTGCTTGATATTGGAAAGACAAATCAAATTAGAGGTTTTCATGTAATTATTTTTGTTGTAATTATGACTGATACATCTCATCCAGAATATGACATTACTTCCATGACATTCAATGTTTAGCACAACCTTCAAATTGTTTCGACAAAGAGGTAACTTATGGAAGACATCTTAACCCAATCGATTGTGGTGTAAGGGAATTTTCATAAAATACAATTGAAATACATCTTGATGTTATGTGCTACTGAGCATTATTATAATCTGATAAGATATTAAGTTATTCATTTTCTTTGTCATATTGAATTTATTTAGAGTATCTTTGTATGTAGTTTATAAACTACATATTTAGTTTAACTTGTATTCTGAATAATTCAATAACATGCATAGGGAATATTATACATCATTTGGAAATGAAGCTGCAATTGAAGCTATAAAGAAGAGGAGGTTGATAATTTTTTGTCCAACATTTGAGTTACTAGTATCACTGGCAAGTGAACCATAATTTAAATGTGATTTCTTGTCTGTGAGAGAGATTTTTTTTGGTTAATAGTATATAGTATACAGTATACTATTTTATTTTATTGTACTTTGGATGTTGAGGGGCTTTAAAAAGGATACATGTATAATTTCTATTTCTATATAATTTTTTGATCAAAAGTTTCTATGAAATGAAACAAAATTTATCCTTGTAGGTTAGATTTCGAGTAATGCATCCACATAATTATGAATAATTGACGAGAGAAGATCTTGTTGATTTCAAGAAAACTAGATATGGTGAGAAGTTGAGAATATTATCTATTGTTCATTTTTCTTGTCTTTTCTATTTCAACATTGTGACTCTTTTACAGTTGGAATATTTATGGTTGATAAAAGATATAAGAAATGAGACTTTTAAATGTCTACTAAGATTTCATGTAGGAGTTTGGATTTTTTATTTTCCACTTGTGTGATCAACATATAAGTTTTATAGTTCAAACTCTTGGTGGGTGCTCATTAGACACACCATTTTCTATAGTAGAAAAGTAACACACCATGCTAGTTACTTACCTGGTCTCTACTAAGACAAAATTAGACTCAAAAAGTTTGTTAAGATAAATAATTTGTTGAAGCAAACCAAGCCTCCTTTTTATGGTCATTATTTCCATTTTTCTTACACAATTTTAATTAAAGTGAGTTGTTGGGTGCTTCGAAGGAATCATGAAATGTGTCCTAACAAGTAACTTATCTAGAGGGATTTCCTTTGGATTCTTTAAAGAATATGTCTACACCTAGATCTTGTTGGGGGTTAGCTCTAACATGAAATATCCATTTTCCTAATTGATTAGATATTATGGATTACAATGTGTAATATATACTCATTCTATTTCTCTGTGTTCTAAGTTTGAACCTAGATATCAATTACTGATTACAAAATGTGAACTCCGGAGTAGTAAAATAGATAGGAAGCCTATTAGGATCTAATTGACAAGAGGATTATGGATCATAATCTTTTAGGGGAAGTATTTGTAATACCTAATATTTTTAGGTAGGAGAGATTTCCAATATATAGAGGGATGTTACTAGAAATGGTATTGGAGTTAAGAGAAAGCAAATGGAGATTTGTAAGAAGAACAACTATGAAGGAATTATTCCAATCAATCAATTGTCAACTAGTGACAATTCTTGATTTTGAAAGAAGTTAAATTCATTTGAATGGAGCCCTATAATAGATAGGTGTAAAGATTTAAGAAAACTTGAAGCTTTGAAGTATCCCCATATCCAATGCAATTAAACATAGAAAATTGTTATTTTTCCAAAGATCAAGTTGTGTGAGGAATGAGAGACTACCAATTGAAGGGGAAATGGAATTGTCTAATTGTGTATCTTGCAACTCAAGCAATCATACCCTATTTCTTGTTGGATACATGTAGCACCAGTCTAATTAAAAAAGTGAACATTAGGGACCCATTTTTGTAAGGAATGAAAAGGATCTGATACGATGGACTTCTTAAATTTTGTAAGTATTTTTTTATCAATGATTATGCAAGTAAAAAATTATATGCCAAGAAGCAAAATAAAAAACATCCTTAATAGGGCTTGTATCTTTCTTAGCTAGGTGTTATGCTATTTACTAAAGATTTTAGGGAAAAACTCTAGAACATGTGACCATCTTCTATTTTATAATAACCATCTACCATTGAACAACTCCAATTTTTGGAGTCCTTTTAGATGCACTAGTTCCCCATGAATGTGTGTGCACTACTCTAGATCTAAGATTTTTAGTTTCGCAAGGCCCATAAGGGAAAACGAGCCAGCTTAAGTTATTGCATCGCTTCTTCCAAACTAAGAGAGGATAAGTTTGTAAAATAGCATTGTAAAACCTTCCACATATCCTAGACTAACATCGGAAATGTTGTTATACTAATTGGAGTTGAGAAGCTACAAATTTTCCCACAATTTATTTTCCTAGTGAGAATCATAAGGTAAATTTGGTTTGTGGAAGATGATTTGAAATTTTTTGTGTTGCCTCAAAATTGGAAAAATGGAATTATAATACCAGACTTCTAATTTTGTCTCAAAACTATCTTTTTCAACTTCCTACTAGCAAGTAGGAATTAAAAATAAAAACTTGGCTATGTAATATCTTTGAGAGTAGGTTGTGCAATCTTGGCATGCTTGATTAGTCTAATCTTAATGTATGACATTTCATGATTGCCAGCATCACCACCTTCAATGTAGTGGTTGTGTTTCTTCCTCAATACACCGAATGGAGCACCAAGTTTAAATGGGCACAAAAAGTTATTTTCTTTCATGAATTTGGGTCCAATAGTAACAATCTCATGTATAAGTCCTTCAATATAGATTATGTCATATCTACCTAAAACATGTTCACAAGAAACAAGGTAGAACTAATAAGCACTAGGAAAGCATACTAACTTTAACGAAAAAGTGATGTAGGAGCATCCTAGGTGTAAGAGCAATCTTGTATCACCCAAAATTATTTTATTTTCAGTATTTTCTATTTTAATAAAGACTAGTACATACGGTGGTTACTATTTTTAGGAAATTTCTATTTTTAATAAGTTTGTCAGATGAGCTTGGAATGTTCTCATTTTCTACAAGAACGTTCATTTTAGAGATATAAGCCTACCATTAAATCTCATTGCTCTAGGTTAAGTATTTGAGAAGTTATTATAGATTTTTGATAAAAATATTTTTAGAAAAATATTCAGGCTCACCATTGGAGGCATTAGAGTGCTCAGATGAGGTCCAAAAACTCAATGGAAGGGGGAAAATGCTTGTAGATTAGGAGTTGGTGTTTCCAAAAAGTAGTTATGATAGCCAATCAGAGCAACAATTCAAGAGTTATGGCCTTCTAGCATTGGGCTGCCCAAAATATCTAAAATAATTGTCAAAGATGTATTTGACTAACTCTTTATGTATTGTTAGGGTCCTTCGGCCCAAGGTATTAAGTTTCAATGTCTACAACCTTCCCGGGAAGCATAAAATTACCTATTTAAGAAAAGCCCAAACATTATCTATGAAAACTCTGGGTGGTAGTTTGCATCTTAGTCTTGCATATTACTTTAATGAAGGAATCCATGTGCTTATGGTATTAAGCAAAGCATTCTTCATCAAGTGGTATCAAAGATAGAGTTCTTGAGTGTGTGGAGAGATTGCCAACTATGAGGTAGTTTGTAGTAGGACCATAGTTTGGGCTGAGTGTGTAGACAAATAGCCATTTTTGAGGTAGTTTACACTAGGGTTTTACTAGAAGCATGACAATGCCTCCATGAAGAGAGCATGGCAAAAGAGTTGGAGGATTTACACCTGAGGGTTTTTGAAACCTCCAAAGACAAATGAAAGCTTGGAAGAACAAAAGTGTACAGGAATAAATCTTCTTGTAGGAATTGAAAGTGATGATGAGGATGAAGTAGACAAAAATGTCAAAGTAGGGACAATTCTAAACCCAAAGGAAGAAAGAATTTTTAAGGACATCTCCAGGATTGGAAAAAGATCTAAGTTTGAAGTTCCAAAATTTTGGGGAAATCTTAACCCATATGAGTAGATCAATTGGATCAATGAATTGGAGGAGTGCTTTGAGTATGAAGATATTGATTATCCTAACAGGGTCAAGCTTATGAATGCAAAACTGAAGGGACATGAAAAGATCCAATGGTAGGAGGTTTAGTTGGAGTAAACTAGAAAGGGAAAGGACAAAATCACTAGATGGGAATGAATGATAGCTAAATTGAAGGCACAATTTTGTTCCTATGGATCATAAGCTTTTCCACCTCCTCAAGAGCTAATAAGGAGAAAGTGGCTCATTTTTTTATGGGTTAAGGCCAAGCATTCAGGATGAGTTGTGTCTAGTTCAAATGAATAGTATTGAGGAAGCATACCAGTTTTCCCTAAGAGTTGAGGAGAAACTAAGAAAGAAGTTTAACAACAAGAATAATGGAAGAGGTGGTAGTGGAAGATCTAGCAAATGATCTTAGGGTGACCATAATGATGATTACAAGAACAAGGATGAGGTTGGAAGTAGGAGTCAGAACTAAAGGGGAAACAATTTCAATCATTTCCATGATTAGAACAATAGAGAGAGAGAGGAAGAAGTAGAGGACAAGGATCTAGATGAGGAGGCTTCCATGGGAAATGTTTTTGTCATGGAGAAGAAGTGCATAGAGAATTTCAATTTACCCAATGTCAAGGAAGGATAGATTAAGGAATAGAAGGCCATGCTGGAGTTGTACATGTTGATGAAGATGCTAGATCATCATATTCTGAAGATGCTAAAAGAGGAGAAGTTGTAGTTAACAAAAGAGTCCTACTGAGTGGTGAGAATGAACTTGATCAAAGAGGCAGTTTGTCTCACACAAGGTATAGATGTGAAGATAAGTGTTGTGATGTGATCATTGATGGTGGAAGTACTTAAAATCTAGTGTTAGAAATAATGGTCACCAAGTTGAAGCTAAAGATATGGAAATGCTCACATCCATACCATATTGCTTGGGTGCAAGATGACCACAAGGTCATGTTCCATGATAAATGCTCTATGAAGTTCAAGATTGGAAGCTACCAAGATGAGGTACTATGTGATATCATACCTATGAAAATATATGTCATATGTTGTTGGGTAGGCCATGGTAGTTTTATAGGCATGTTATGCATGATGGGCAAGCAAATACCTACACTCTAACCAAGGATGGATTGAAAAATAAGTTGAAACTATTGAAGGATAAACAAGAAAAGGTATGCAGTGCTACTAGAATATGTTTTATTAATGGAAAAAAGGTTTTCAAAGGTATGAAGCACGAGCATGTCTATTTTTCTACCAAAAGATGGTAAAGAAGAGGTAGAGAAGGTACCTATAGAAGTTGTAGGTATATTGGCAGAGTTTTTTATATTGTATCAAATAATGTACCTAATGGATTGCCCCCAATGAGGAAGATTAGTCACCAGATGGATTTGGTTCTAAGAGTCAATTTGGAAAGCAAGATAATGTACAAAGTGACACCAGTAGAAAGTGAAGAGTTGAATAGATAAGTTTATGAGTTGTTGCAGAACTAGTTGATTCGATAGAGTCTGAGTCCATGTCCTATACCAATCATACTAGTACCAAAGAAAATGTAGAATGGAGGATATGCATAGATTCTCATGCTATCAACAAAATCACAATCAAGTATAGATTTCCATTCCCAATAATGGGTGATATTATGGACTATTTGTGTGGGATTGAGTATTTTAAAAGGATAGATCTGAAGAGTGGATGCCATCAAATTCATATTATACAAGGTGATGAGTGGAAGACTACTTTCAAGACCAAAGAAGGATTGTAGGAATAGTTAGTCATGCCTTTCAAGATAACCAATGCACTAAAAAATTTCATCCATCTTATGAATGAGGTAGTGAAGGAGATTTTGGGTAAGTTTTTCATTGTTTACATGGATGAAATTCTGATCTTTAGAAAGACATTGGAGGAGCACTTGATCCATAATCGTGAGGTGTTTGATAAGTTGAGGGAAGAAAAGTTGATTGTCTAAACCTAAAAAGTGCAATTTTCTAAAGAAGGAATTGGTGTACCTGGGATTGTAGTCTTAATAGAAGGTCTAAAAATGGAACAGTGAAAGTGAAGGCTATCCTTGAATGACCTACTCCAAAGAGTGTGATAGAGGTAAGATCTTTTCATTGATTGGATAGTTTTTATAGAAATTTCATAAGAGGTTTTAGTAGTATTTTTGGACCCCTAACTAAAACACTTAGTGGGTATAGGAAAGAATTTAAGTAGACTCTAGAGTAGATAAGAGTTTCAATCTATTGAAATAGAAAGTTATTGAGCAACCTTTTTAGCACTTCTTGATTTTAACAAGGTGTTTCAAATAGACTATGATACTAGTGGTACTACAATAGGAGCTTTTATGAATGAAGAAGGTAGAACTGTTGTTTATTTTAGTGAGAAGTTGAATGATGCAAAAAAAAAAAAAAAAAATTGTTTATGATCATGAATGTTTTGCTATAGTTCAAGTATTGAAGAAGTGGAGACACTATCTTCTTCTAAGGAGTTTGTTTTTTATAGTGATCATCAAGCTTTGTAATATTTGAATAGTCAAGGAAAATTGAACCAAAGGCATTTAAAGTGGGTTGATTTTTTGCAAAATTATACATTTATTTTGAAACATAGGAGTGGGAAGTCTAGCAGAGTTGTAGATGCTCTTAGTAGAAGAGAACTTTTATTGACAAAAATGTAGATAGAGGTGGTTGGGTTCAAGGAACTCAATACTTTGTATCTAGATGATCCTGATTTTGGTGAAGTGTGGAAGGCTTGTACAGAACCTATTACACTTGACAAGACAAAGTGGTTTGATTTTATGATCCAAAATAGTATGTTGTTCAAAGGAAGCCAATTGTGCATTCTTAGAAGTTCAATGAGAGAGAATCTCATCAGAAAGAAGCATAGTGGAGGATTACCTAGACATTTTGGAAGAGATGAAACCATTGCTTTGGTTGTTGAGAGTTATTACTAGGCACAATTGCACCAAGATGTGAAGATGTTTGTATAGATTTGTAGAGTGTATTAGATGGAGAAAGGAGTGAAGCAGAACATAGGGTTGTATCATCCATTACATATACCAGAGAAGCCGTGGGTGGATGTTAGCATGGATTTTGTTCTTAGATTACCAAGGACATAGTGCGGGCATGATTTTATTTTTGTAGTATTTGATAGGTTTTCAATGATGGCACATTTTATTCTTGTCAAGAAGACTAGTGATGATGTTCATGTGGCAAAGTTATTTTTCAGAGAAGTGGTGAGACTACTTGGTTTGCCAAAGAGTATGGTTTCAGATCAAGATACCAAATTTGTTGGGTATTTCTGGCATATGCCATGGAAGAAATTGAAGATGGAGTTGAATTTCAGTTCATTACATCATCCACATACTAATGGATAGACAAAAGTTGTGAATTGTGGTTGGGAAATTTGTTAAGATTTTTGGTTAGGGACAAGCCAAAAGGATGGGATATAATTTTACCATAGGAAGAATTTGCATATAATAATTCTATCAAAAGGAGTACTAGTAAATCACCATTCTAGATTGTATATGGGAATATTCCTAGAAATACTTTTAAATTGGGGCATTTGGATAAAGGAGAGATAAGTCATGTTGAAGCAGATGCATTTGTTGAACATTTGAAGAACATCCATGAGGAGTCAAGGAAGAACAATATAAAGATGAATACATAGTACAAGACTAAGGAAAATGTGAAAAGGAGGTATAATAAATTTTATATTGGAGATGAAGTCATGGTTCATTTGAGAAAGGAGCATTTTCCAGTGATTACATATAATAAGCTGAAGATGAATAATTTTGGACTATGCAAGATAGTGAAAAGACTTGATTCTAAAAATGCTTATGAAGTGGAGTTACCTACTAAATTGAATATTTCACCATTATTTAATATTTTAGGTTTGATAGAGTATTATGAAGGAGGTGATGGAGATGAAATTATAGAAGTGTAGTGGAGTATTCCAATAGCTAGTTCAACTACAAAGGAGATTGAGGAGATATTGGATAGTCATGTTGGAAGAAGTATAGGCAACAAAACTTATGAAGAATACCTAGTCAAGTAGAAATGAAGGCCAGTAGAGGATTCATCATGGCTAGCAAGGGAGGAGGTTAACCATCTTGGTTTTCCTTTGAACACTTGAGATGTGAGGGGGTCACTTCTCAAATTGCCCTAGGTGTCTTATGTAGGAGCATCTTGGGTGTAAGATAAATCTTGCATCACCTAAAAATATTTTATTTTCATTCTTTCCTATTTAAATAAGGACTAGTAGATAGGGTAGTTACTATTTATGGGAGCTTGCTATTTTTAGTAAGTTTTTCATATGACCTCGGAATGTTCTAATTTTCTACATGTAGGTTCATTTTAGAGATTGAAGCCTACCATTAAAATCTCATTTCTCCACCTTAAGTATTGGAAAAGATATTGCAGATTTTCAGTGAAAATTTTGTAGAAATATATTCAAGATCACTATTGGAGGCCTTAGATTTCTTAGATGGGGTCCAAAAACTCGACGAAAGGGCACTTACATTGTAGTGAGCCTATAGATCAAGAGCTGGCATTTCTAAAATATGGTTATAATAGTCAATCAAAGAAATTGTTCCAAAGTTATGGCCTTCCAAATTTGGGCCACCCAAAATATATAAAATAATTGTCAAAGATGTATTTGGCTGACTCTTTATGTATTGTTATTTTTTGTGAGCCCTATGTATTAAGCTTCAACGTCTAGAACCTTCCCGAGTGGCATAAAATTGCCTATTTAAGAAAGATTTGAACATTGTTTAGGATAGCTCTGAGTGATAGTTCATAGCTTACTCTTGTAGATTACTATAATGAGGGCATCCATGTGGGTTAGCATATTGTACTTATGAATTCTAAGATTCTACACTTGCAGCACAAATAAGAAGTCTATATTTTGTTATTGCATTTGTTGTTGTTTCTTTGTTTCTATTATGTGTTTATGGTATTAAGGGAAGTACCCTTCATCATGTGGTATCAGAGCTAGATTTCTTGAGTGGGTGGAAAGATTGCTAACTTTGAGGTAGTTTGCACCAAGACCGTGGTTTGGGTTGAGTGTGTAGAAAAATTGTCTATTGTGAGACAATTTGCACTAGGGTTTCAGCAAAAGCGCAAAAATGCCTCCATGAAGAGAGCATCGTAGAAGAGCTATAGGTGTTATGCCTAAGGGTTTCTAAGCCCTCCATAGATAAATGCAAGCATTGGAAGAACAAATGGACAAAGGAATAAATCTTCCTATAAGAGATGAAAGTGAGGATGAGGATGAAGTAGACAAAAATGTTGAAGCAGATGTAGTTCTAAACCTAGAGGAAGAGAGGATGTTTAGAGCCATCTCCAAGATTGAAAATAGACCTAAGTTTGAAGTTCCAACATTTTCAGGAAATCTTAACCCAAAGGAGTTGATAACTTGGATCAATGAACTGGAAGAGTACTTTGAGTATGAAGATATTGACAATCCCAACAGGGTTAAGTTTACAAAGGAAAAATTGAAGGGACATGCAAAGCTCTGGTGGTGATAGGTTTAGTTGGAGTGAAATAGAAAGGGAAGGGACAAAATCATGAGATCAGAATGAATGATAGCTAAACTAAAGAGATAATTCATTCCTATGGATTATGAGCTTGATTTGTTGAAGAAAATGCAAGGGTTGAAGAAAGTAGGAAAATCTATTCAAAAGTGTATCGAAGAATTCTACCAAGTTCTTATTAGAACTAGCCATCAAGAAGTTGATAAGGAGAAAGTGGCCCATTATATTTATGTGTTAATGCTAAGCATTCAAGATGAGCTGAGTATGGCTCGAATGAATAGTGTTGAGGAGGCATACTAGTTTTCCCTAAGAGTTGAGGAGAAACTAAGCAAGAAGTTTGGCAACAAGAATAACAAAAGAGGTTGCGGTGGAAGATCTAGCAGATGATCCTATCATAGCCATAATGATGATTAGAAGAGAAAGGATGAGGCTTGAAGTAGTAGTTAGAACCAAAGGGAAACAATTCCAATCATTTCCATGATCAGAAATATAGAGATTAGAGAGGAAGAGCTAGAGCCAGAGGGCAAGGATCTAGATGAGGAGGCTTCCATCGAAAATGTTTAAACTATGGAGAAGAAGGGCATAGAGACTTTTGATGTACCTAGTGTCAAGGAAGGATAGATCAAAGAATAAAAGGCCAGGCTAGAGTTGGACATGTTGATGAAGATGCCAGATCAACACATTCTAAAGATCCTAAAAGAGGAGAAGTCCTAGTTAATGGAAGATTCCTACTAAGTGGTGACAATGAACTTGATCAAAGGAGTTTTGAGTGTTGAGTGCCTAGATGAGGTGTGAAAATGTGATGGTAGGGCACTTGCATTATTTTGAGTCTATAGTTAACAAGCTAGCATTTTGGAAAAGTGGTTAGAATAGCCAATTAGAGAAATGGCTCGAGAGCTATGGCCCTCCAAAGTTGAGATAACTAAAATATATAGAATAATTGTTAAAGATGTATTTGGCCAACTCTTTATGTATTGTTAGGCTCTGTTAGCCCTAGGTATTAAGTTTCAATGTCTAGAACCTTCTCAGGCAGCATACAATTGCCTATTTAAGAAAGGCTCAAACATTGTCTAGAACAGCTCTTGGTGATAGTTTGTAGCTTAGTCTTGCAGATTATTGTAATGAAGGTGCGCATGTGGGTTAGCATATTTTACTTAGGAATTCTATGATTTTGCATTTGCGGTGCAAATAAGAAGTTCATATTTTGTTTTCACATTTGTTGTTGTTTCTTTGTTTTTGTTATGTGTTTATGGTATTAAGGGGAGCACCCTTCATCAAAGGCATTATGAACATAACTACCTTTTCAATGATAGAGATGTTAGTCAAAGGAGTCACCTTCTTGTCAAACTTTCCATAACCTCTCTTGTAAATAAGCTCTCTTATGTTTTCTAAATTTGAATATCTAGAAAGAATTAAGCAAGCAAATTAAATAAAAGTAGATGAAAGAATATATGAAATAAGAAAAAAAATGATCTAAGTAATTCTTATAACTGACCAAGAATGTACCCAAAGGTCACATATGGTTCAACTTGATCGAACATTTTCATTGTTCCTTTGTTCACTTTTACAAGCAAGCCATTGAAGATCTGAAATGAAGTGCCACAGCAAGTCAATATCACAGGAATATTTTATATGCATCCAAAAATGATCACTAACCACTATTTTAGAAACAAAAGGTTCAAAAGAGACTATTCAAGCTGATAAAGGACCAATCTACCTCAAACGTAAAAGTTGCAAAATTGTTCTTGTCTTTGGATGCATATCATTGATACTAAATAGAAACTCAATAAACAAAAAAAATAAAAACTACTTACTAACTTATATTAGAATTTGGAGAATACTAATAATTTTGTGTTCCTCTTTATTTAAAATAGAAGAGATGTAAATATATTATAATAAAATCTAGAAAATAAAAATGTTTTCTCCTTTTAATGAAAAATAGACTACAAAGGTAATAGTGTACCAAATCTATCACTCTATAAAGATTAAGAAAGTAGATGGTATTTAAATACTAAGACTAGCTACTTACCCATAGATACAAATAATGAACAATAACTTAGATGTAGATAGAAGTTTTCCACAATCCATTAGAATTTTTTGCTCTATTTTATGGGCAGATTGTGTTAGAAGATTTTAATGCACAAAATTATAACATAATCTTCCTAGAAAATACAAGAGAGAATAGCTTAACTTCTAGCTCAACATAAAGCCTCCTTTCATTTTTTCCTCTCTCTTCAATCTGATAACCTCTTTTTCCTGATTTTTGTCACAAAGTACACAAGAAACTTAGTAAGGTACATTCCTCAACCCTAGATTGCATGATGACATATCAATCAAAACCCATTAATTTATTAAAGGATCCACATACTCCTTGGTGACTCATAAATTGATATAAAACTTGCCACAAAGAAACTAAGGTACACACTTAACACTGGATGGAATGGTGACATATCACTCACACAAATCAACCAATTTATTACTTGCTCTGTATAATCATTTAAATATTCCTCGGCCTTCTTAAATATTAGTTTGTGGTTTGTAGCATTTTAAACTAAATTGCAACTTCCAACTACCACTTTGTTTTGTTCTCCCATTCTTCATTTCTTTTCATTTTCTTGAGAATTGACTCAAGCACAAACTTTTACTCCTCCAAACTCATAGCTGAAATGACTTAAAAAATAATTTAAAATGAATATATTTGGCTAGTCATGGAAATTGTGATAGCATGTTTTGACAGCTAGTCATAACTTGCATAGCACAACTATCACAAAACCATCACAATTACGATGGCTAGTTCCAACAGATCAATGTCACTTCCAAAGTAGAGTTGTTGCATTGACGTTGCAATTGCGACAAGAGACTAGAAGCTTAAGACATTGTAATTATGATGGCTTATTGTCACAATTATAACAATGTCAACATGAACTCTTTCTTCTTCCTTCTTCTAGGTTACGACATCTATTTCCATCACAATTCTGACAGATGCCCTTGCCATTGCAATTTGTGATAACAAAAGTATGATTCCTGTTCAATGGGAGACAATTTGTGCTTCTATTGCTTGGGCGATGGGTGTCATAATTTGGGCCGAAATGTATTAGTGACAAGTTCTTTGTACAAATCCCTTAAAAGGGTGACACATTAGCTTGTGTTCTAAAGTCTTCTAACTAGGTTGATCCATGGGGTAAGATCTTAATAGATCTTATACAAATACCCTACTAAGGTGGTACTTCTTAGTGTTGTAATATTTTAACAAGGATAACATCTTGAATAAATCCATTTTAGAAGAGTGCAAATTTTTTAGGGTTGACACACACACTGCCATTTTTACCCTAGTTGGGTTTCCCAAAAGATAAATATTGTGTTGTGTGTTGTTATTTTCATCTGACATTTTTTTGACTTAACTTGAACTGTTTAAGATATAGTCTACACTAAACCATAGGTAAGTGAGGAGGGTGATTTGAAGTAAAAAGTTAAACCTAATAAGTGTATTGATTCACCCCCCTCCCCTACACCCTCTTAGTACAATGACTTGCAGTTGGGACCAATTATTGGTATTAAATCATAGGTCCTCAAGAGATGAGAGTTTAATAGCTCAAGAAAAAGATCAAGATATTTAAAATGGATGCACAAAAGTTCTCGAGGGAGAATTATAGCTCGTGGTGTAGAAAGATGTCCCTACATCTAAAGACACATGGAGCAGGAGATACACCTGACCACAATCAATTATATAGCAAGCACCCTATGATTAAGGGAATATAAGGATGTGGAGGAACTAAAGATATGCTATGAAATGTGTGAGAGGCTAAAAGTCATCCATGGTGGAGATAAGCATGTCATGAGGGCTAAAGCTTAGAGCCTAATAGGAAAGTCTAATGACATGATAATGCAAGAGGATGAAAATATTCAAGGCTATCGAAAGAGAGTGGAGGACATCATGCTATTTATCGATGCATGTGGTGGAGTGATATAAGAAGATGAGTGGATAAGTAAGATGATGAGAACCATGTTGCCTAAGTATGCCATAAGGGTGTCAACCAATCAAGAGATGAGAATGATAGATAAGATGGAGGTCTCACTTGATGCCTTCATAGGAAAGTTCACTCGCTGTTTTTTAAATTTGAAACTTTGCCGATAGATAACCACCAAGGGTTGAAACTACACTCAAAGCCTCAGTTGCACCAACTGCAATGCTACAATTACATTGACACACACATCACTTCGAGGATATTTTTGTTGACTAAATACTTATGACCATTTGGTTATTTTTTTAAATTCATCTCCATTCCCAAGTCTATTACTTCTTGTGGTCTTAGGTGGTCTATAGGTAATGGGTAGAAGATCCTCTTCTGGTAATACTTGTTGATTCAAGATTGTCCTCTTTTCCTTATTCTACTTAGCTGGCTAGTTTAGAACATCTTTGTTTACGAATTTGAATTATGATTAGCAAGTTATAAATCTAGAACTCTAATTGGGTGAATATTTTTACTATCAACCAAATGAGATATGATCTATTCAAGAGACACTTTCTAAGGTTTATATGCCATAAGTACATATTAAGGACTCTTATTTTTAGGAATATTCTTCTAGTGGGTCTTTTCTTATATCTTGTTCCATCAAGATTTAGGTCAGTTTTGTCTCATAAATCTTGTTAAGCCTCCATTTAGAATCTAGTTGTTATCTTGAATGTTTATATTTTCAAGTCTATCTACAAGTTTAGAGTAAATCTAATCACTGGTAATATTCGTAGGAGGGGAATCACTATTCTTGGTGGAGATTTTTGTGTAATTAGCCTACGTTGTATTCCTTTCATTTTCTCTTTGAATTTTCTCTTTCTAGATATATTTAGGCTCTTTTCTTAAATCTATAGTTTATAACTATGACATTCCCTTCACCTTTTTTTGGAATATTAGCATATGTTGTTTTTTCCTTTGTCTAGTTCCTCTTTATTCAAACTTAGGTAACTCATCATGCCACATTTAGGATTATTTTGTTTCAAGGAGAGGAAAAACAATATTTTCTGGAATGTTGCCTACTCTACAAAAGGCATGACTTTATAGATCCAAGTTCAAACTAATGAATTTTTTTGGTATCATATATTAATTTTTAAAAAATTGGTTCTCCATGGTGTTCTCAATATGATGCCCATGTGGTTCATAGATGATTCAACGGGGCATTCCCTTCCTTATTCTTAAGCCTAATCTTCTAAGAGTTGGACTAGTTTGGCAAGCACCTCCAGTAGGAAAGATTATAATTAACACAAGTTTGGTAGAAAAGGGGAATCCAAAACTTGCAGATTGTGGTGGTTTGAATTGTGATGACAATAGTAGGTTTGGCAAAAACCTGCTAGTTGGAATCCAGAACTTGTAAGAGGCCTATAAGATGTCATAATCTAAATGCAAAGAAATAAGGAACACAGTATCCTATAATATGCGTATAAGATGCCATAGAATCCAACATTAATTAGTCTTCCCATTGTGAGATGCTAATGCCTAGTCAGCGGTACTAAAATTCATAAAAGAAACAGCCAAACAACCTAGTTTCCTACAAATAGTCGATATTTATCTAGTGCAAAGCCCAGGACAAACTAACAAGAGATATCCGGACCAGAGTCGACATGCAACCTTTTACAGAAATTCTTGTACAGACGAACCCGATCATGCTCCGTCGATGTTGTTTTTGCACGCATTCTTCATCGTGCTCTGATCATGCTGGTGAATCCTTTTCTGTCACCGGTGGAAGTCATGGCATCGTGACAATCTCTGCCATCCATCCAAAACCAAATCGACGTCTTCACCGCCAAATCTAACTTCTAGGCCACCAAACTGGGTTATTCAGAACACATAGTAAAAAATAATCGCCCGCATCTCCTTAGTTTTAATTCCTGCATGTACATTGACACACGTATATATTCATTGGAATACCCAGGGAATGAACTAATAATCAAATACATAAATTAATTGATATACAAATTATCACCGTCTTAGCTGCAGAGGCCCTCGTCCACAGTATTGATTTCCACTTGTGCAGGGATAGTGTTGGAAATCTTTTCAATAGACAGACAGCACAAACATCACACACATCACACAGTAAGTTTCATTTCAATATTAAAAGTGTTAAATAGTCAAAGTTGACTTATTTTTTCCAAACTTAATTTTCTTCTTAGTATGTGATGTTTAAGGATGACCCAGAATAAAAGTCTTTTTCAACTTCTTCTACATCACACGGATCTACAAAAAAAAAGTTCTCATTATTCCCCAATAAAAAGTTTGCAGTAAATTTATTTACAATAAAAGCAAACCATCTATTGCATACTTCCAGTGTTACCAAAGGTGGGGAAATTGCTATCTATGACTGCCTTGATAAAGCCATCATATATGTAGAATTTGTTTCCAACACAAGAGGAAGGGTTTTCTAGTTAAAGAATTCATTGGTGATAATGGATTCATTGGATGAAGATTTATTATTACATGGGCCCTGCTGATAGCCCTTTCCACATAAATCATTTGTAGTTCCACAATAGCCATATTGGCTGTAGAACATTTCTTTGGGGCACCCACAAATTTTTTCTGACCCAAATTGCATCTCTCCAAAGACTCCTATCATTGTTGTAGTTTTTCTTTTAAGCAAAAGTGGGTGAACCACTAGAATATTATATATATAAGATATCCTAATTCAAGGGCTCTACTGGAAAGAATCAAGAAGAAAACCTAGTATCCTTACCGAATGACAACATAGAAAGAGAGAGAAGAGAGAGAAAATATCTAAACACACAATTGTTGGATGGGGATGCATGTTTTTCACAAGACCTAGACCTAGATATGCTCTAGTTAAACAATAATTTGTGAAAAGTTTTACAAGAGAGGGACTGAAATAGATAACCAACACTTTTAGGATGATTTATACTAGTTCATAATGTATTAATTTCCCCAATTTAGGAATCAAGTTTCAAATATGGTTTGCTGGAAAAGACTGAATTAAGTTACCATCACATCCTTGTTTTGATAAGCAATTAGCCACCTTGTTACCTTCTCTTAGAATGTGTGTTATGCAGGTATCTTGAAATGATTGATAATTACCATCGTCAATGTAATTAACATGATTATATTTGTATATCTCGCCATATTGGCTGAAAAATATTCTTCTTTTGATTTATCAATTTTGTGTCACTAGTGAGGTGGTATGAATAGGTCAATAGGGGCACCTCTACACATCGACTCTGGTCTAAAATTCTTGTTTTTTCTGACATCGAGTAGTTATATTTGATGGTCTTATGGGCCTCTTTAGATTCTTGGGATCTCGTAATAGTACAACTAATGTGAAAATTTTGTCACTTCAAGGTGGAGGTTTCACACACACACACACACACACACAAATAGAGAGAGAGAGAGAGAGAGAGAGAGAGAGAGAGAGAGAGAGAGAGTATTCCAAAGGTGACATGGTGAGAAGAAAGAACATATATTTTTCAAAATACTTAATTAAGGAATACATATTTAGAGCTTGTAAAATTTTAAATTAGATACATGTTTTCTATATGACTTATTAAACAATGGTTTCGATTGAGGAACTCATCCTTCTCACACACAACTTCTATAAAATGACTTTCATATTTCATTCCATTTTAACTTTCATTTAAAAATAAAAGGCTTTCTCTATACTTTTCAATTTCTTCATCACAAAACATCTTCCTAGGCCTTGATTTTGATGTTGTCTTAGTTTTAGTTTGTGTGACATTTAGACATTGAGGCATAATATGATCATGTTCAACAATCCTAACTACCTTAGGAGAGAATTTTTATTTTGATGAATCTACCTCTATGAAAAATGGTGTAATGTTATGAAGAGATGTTTCATATGATTTACTGTAATAAAATCTACGACACAAACTATTAGGACAATGAACAAAATCTTGATCATATTGTTTAAATTATTTGAAAATGTCGATGCTAGCACATTCCTCATCCAATTGTGAAAAAATTGTCTCAACACTTATATCATCTTCATGAATAATTTTTATGTCATCCATATTATCACCAAACTTGTGCACAAGGTGACATCAAACACCTAAGATTTTCAACCCTTCTCATGGAAAAGAGATTTCTAAGTTAGAATGCAAGGCCATTTCATAAGTATTTTCCTCAATGTTCAATGATGATCCTTGATTTTATATTAATCTTTCAGACTCAAGAACATCATTTCTTAGTAACAACATGGAAGAAGAAATGGATGAGTTGATACCTTGCATTTTAGTGGTAGAAAACTCATAGAAATCTCTTCTTCAACAAATAATGATGAATAAATAAGAACATTCTATCTACAAAGCATATCATTAAGTTAGAAGCCTCAAGATACCAAGTGGAAATAAAAACTATTTGAGGTTCATCTTAATGCACATGTACTTCACTTTTACTTACATAGGTTGTATGCTTGTTTGAGAGATAGTTGATACCTCTTCTCCAAACTAATTGGTACCAAGTTGATCCATTTTTTTCTTTTTATTATCAAAATCATTTTGATTATGATCTAATACTTCCATAAGTCCTTCCTTAGACACCATTTTTTCATAATCTTCTTGAACATACATAACTATTTCATTTTACTTTCTGGATACATGTTCTAGAGAACACCTCCCAATATTTGGATTATCAAATGTTTCATTAAAAAAAGAGTGATTCCCAACTTGTTCACATTTCTCAATTTCTTGCAATAGGCTAAGCGAACAAGTGTATACCTTGCCTAAATTTCAATGTGCATTAATGTAAAAGCTTCTTGAAATTTTAATCTAATTAGGATCACTTGCAATATGATTATGTTAAGCATCAAATGCAAGTGTTGGACTACATTCTTGATAATGATTATCCAACCTAGATTTACATTAATCATGCTTTTAAAAAAAATCTTTTGAACTTCTTTCTCACAAAGAGTAGATAATTTTGTAAAAATCACACCAACATGAATCACACAAGAAGTAGAAGCCCCTTCCAAAAATGTAAAGTTCCATAATATGAAGGAAATGGAAATTTTATTGTATGCAATAGGAGATATCTAAAAATATTTTATCAAAAACTTATCTTTTTATGAAAATCAAAACTTCAAAGGTTCTTCCAAAAAGCATCATAGGTTGGTACTTTGAAGATTACCATTTCAGAAGGGAAGTCAAAGGGTAGTGTAATGAACAAGTAAACTAGCCTAGGTGAAAAAATATCTTAGATTTATTTTGTATAATTGCAAAAAAAATCTAATTGCATGACACTTCTCATGCTCTTATACATTGAAATAACATTTTGAAATCATAGAGAAGTCTAATAATATCTTTAAGGGAATAGCATCAGGCTTTCAGTCTATAAATATTTTATATTTTCACTTCAAAGAATGTACGAAATAATAATGGTCCAATAACCAATTGCCTCAAATTATAGGGACACATCTCTAACTAGAGGAACCTTTCAAGTAGAATGGGTGGCCCAAAGCAATACATAACATCTTCTATGTTGTTAGACTTGTGTGATAAATTAAAAAAAAGTGTATTATATTTTATTTCCTAATAGTATGATTAAACAATAAATTGGACAATGCTCCATTAAACTATATGGTTCTATACTTCGTGTGCCAACAATTAAAAAGGTATAAAACATTCCTCACCTAGTACATCCTCTTCATGTTGATCATGAAAACCTTGCACATCAAATGTGAGTCATACAAAAATTTAAAATTCACATTGTTACAATATTAAAAAATTAAAAAAATTAAAAAATATTCATGTAATCATAGTCGTCATCATTCACAAGTTTATGTCATACCACATGTCAAGGAAGGAAAAGAGCAACAAAATGTTCAATATCATATTGATCAGATAGGTGGGAATTTTATACATAATATTGTGAGGCAATTTAGTAGTTACATAACTATTTGTACAACTGCAATGTAATATGTCAAGGTTGTGGTAAGAATTATATATTTTTCTTTGATACAATATAACTTTTAGTAGATATTTTCTTTCTTTCTTTCCTTCCTAGAATATGTACATTTTAAATTTTTTTCAAGTTATGTGAGATTTAATTATGCTTCATTTTGTCCTAATTTTCTCCTAGGATCAATGAGTTCACATGGATCCTTTGATTTGATTTCTAGAAAAAAAGCATATCTAAACTGATTATGTTTTATAAAAATAATTATCTTTATTTCTTTGGTCACATGCTTGCCTTTCTAGAACATGTTGAGTTTTTAAATTTCTATAATACTAACCCATGATTATTATGAGTGTTGAAGTACTTTTTCATTTTTATGCAATAAATAGATTGAGAATTATCTTTGGGAATGATAAAGGTGATAATCTTATTAGATATGCAATTTTATTTTAAATGAACCTTTGAGGATTAAGTATAGATCTTAGGACATATCTTTTGAAAAGGTTAGTTGACAAATATTGTATTTATTCCTATAGATATAGAACTAATGGAATAATATCTTCTTCTTTTGTTGTCTTTCGATAAATGTTATTAGAATGCTTTGATTGACTAACAATATCTAAGATGAATCAATATAGATATGAAAAGAAATTGTACTCATACTACTTTATCTCATTTGATGGTAATTTTTTTTGGTTCCTTATAGACAAGAAGAAGGAATATTACTTATTGATCCATTTATTATATTAAAATTTTGATAAATTTACTATTTTAATTTTAAAATTAGGTGGTGAGTACTTTATTCCATATGTGCCATTCATTCAAAATAGATCATTGTCTTATATATATTCAATCTATCCATCACATTAAATTTAATTCATATAATATATGTAACTATTAAGTTTTGGGTGATAAAACCTTTTATTAGAATCATTTTATCTATTTTAATATAGTGCTTGATGTTACGATTGAGATATAACTAGGGTTATCAAAAAATATATTCATCTAGTAAAATTTTGTAATTGAATGATATGCATTCCCTTATCTCTCATGAAGCACATACATTAAAAATTGACTTATACAAGTTAGTAATGTAAATACATTTGAGATTTGAAGTTTTGTCTTGTGTTTATACTCAAATATATATGAGAATTTCACTATCAAGAATGATTAAAAGAAAAAAAACTTGTTTCCTAAACTCTTTAATCCTTTCTTTAATAAATTTTAATAGACTCTAATGTGACTTTTAAATATTGTATAATCACAAAACCTAAATTATAGATTTTCACACAATCACTATATTTATTACTCTAAAGAAATTTGTATGTAAGAATTTGAAATTAAAATTTCACTATCAAATTCCATATAAAGAACTTCTAACATATTAAAATATAAAAATTACATCATCAATTTTCATGTAAAGACAATCTAACATTTTAAAACTTGACTATTTGAGTACAAACTACACTATTTGGTTGCTCTTGCAATATTATGATCTACCTTTGATTCATCTCAAACAACTTGACATAAACTCTTATCTTCAGGAATGATCTCAATTTCATCATAAGCAGTCATAAAATTCTTTGCCTAATAAAAGTAGGGTTTTATCCAAACCCAAACATGTAGACAAAATCTATTGGCACTATGAATGTGTTAATGATGGTTTCATATTTTTTAGTGAAGTTCACAATCTATAGAAAATATAGAAGAGAATAAATTGAAGAAAGAAAAAGATATATTTAAGACAATAGGCTTCACTCCTTCATAAACATTGGCCAAAATGTTAAGATTTTTTGATAGCCATACACTGCTAAATGCAAAACTGATGATGCTAATTAAGGAAATGGTTTATCTCAAAATTGTTAAATTTATGAAATGCAATCAACTTGAAGCTAAGTCGATAGTTTGTTAGCAATGGTGATTCTAATCAATGGATTTTCAGGTAGTTTGTTTGGAGGAGAAGAAATTGAACCCATCTGCGCATATCTGATGTTGAGATAATGGGTGTTGCACACATTACATGATATTATTATATTGTATTATTTTATTTTCTTATGTAATGTTGCACCTAGATGGACGTGCAACATGTAAAGATTCCCATGGGATATACTTAATGAGTTGTATTGTAACATTATGATAAACTTTCATGTAATTATTTAATACTAGAGTAAAGAACTAAATATCCAGTATTAAATGTGGGGTCAATGGGTTAGGTAGTACATGGTTTATGTAATACCACTTAGTGGTTTTGTGGGACTTGCTACTATATAAGTAGCCACAAGGGTAGTTATTGTGTAAGTGAGAAGAGAGAAGATAGAAGGGAAAAAGGCAAGAGTTGAGTGAGATAGGGCTTGACAGGTTAGCCAAGGGAGCATTTGTGAAAGTTGGAAGCATGGCATGGGATGTGTGGATTTTAATTGCATATTTATTTCAGATCTATTATGGGTTATGTGGAAACAATTATGTATGAGTTGTTTATTGTAGATCATAGGGTTTTGGGTTTGCTATTATGATAGGATGTTGGTAGATTTTGGGCATGTGAAATTGTTGGACAAAAAGATTTTTTAGATGTTTTATTTAAATGAGGGTTTTAGAGGGAGCTTGCAGAAATGACCTCCTAGGCAATAACAGACCTCACCATTGGATCTGAGTCAATGTTTCCATAAATTTTGATATATAATATGCCCTAGTTTCGCCATGTTCAAAGGAAATGAAAGAAAATGGTAAAATGTCTGTCTTAGTAAAATGGCCATAACTTTCTCTCTAGTTATCAAATTTCATACTTCTTATAGGTGTTAGCTAATTCAAAGCACTATAACTTAGTGTAGGACTGATTCTATGATTTTGATATTTTGTTGGTTTTTAAGAGCCTAAAAGTAATATGTTATTTATTTTAAGCATAGATTAGGGAATAACTTGGGTATATGAAGTCAGATTTTGGACTTCAAATAGTCAACAAAAAGCTCTTCGAAAGCTTTAAACATTGGTTCAAATTTGGTGCAAATTCAGCATGGTTTATTTGGTGATATATTAATCTAAACAATTTATTATTGACTATGGTAACATTGTGAGGTTATAAAATTGTATGTTTAGAGATTTAAGATTTGATGTGATTGTATACCTAGTTCATATTTCAGATTGCTCTCATGATGATATGGTTATTAGCATTTGGTTTGTATATGTATGATGACTTGATGGATCTACAAGTCGTGCAGTGTTGTAAGTGGTATGGGTTCTCTTTGCCCATTGATCTTTCATGATTGATGCATATTCAGATTGGTGGCTTGGATTTGGGTTGTCTATGCCATCAGTCACATGATTTTATAATTTTTCTTCATGTAGAAGGGATGAGATGTTCTTACCAAATATAGTTATGGTAGTGAATTGGGGTTGACTATTTTATGCTAACATGTTGGACATATTGAAAGTTAGTTTCTTGGTTCATGGATGTGATCATTGTGCCATGGATTTTGGAAAGAAATGATTGGATATATAGGTACATCATTGATGTTCATTGGTTCGGATTCCTAATATGGTTATGGTGATATATCTTCTTGGTTGAGGATCATGATTATTTCATTTCTTTTGAGGAGCTCATGATGTGCACTTTGAGTTCTTTGATGTATTGATGCCTTGGTTGATTCTCATGGTTAGAGGAAGGTTTTTTCATCATGATGTCATGGATAACTTGGATACATAGTTTAGTGGGAGCTTGTGGCACTGATGGGGTTATAGTGCAGGATTAGTTCTTGGTTTGATTTGTATCTTCTTGGTTTAGAGATCTTGGTTTCACTTAGTATTGACACTTTGGTTGTGTGAGTGTAGACCTAGAGGATGTTCACATAGGAGATGAATTTTATGATACCATGGGTAACTTGGTACTATAGTTGAGTGGGAGATTTTGGCATTCATATATTTATTGAGTGTTTGCAGATGTTGGAGGTTTTTCTTAGATCCTATTCCTACAAAACTGTCTTTGACATTTGCATGGTGCACCTATTATCTTCATGGTGTGTGGAGATGGTTGTTCATGGTATGTGGAGATGGTTTTTCTTGAAGGTGTGTAGAAATGGTTGCATCTTGAGGACTCATAGGGTTCTTGGTAAAGGTGTGGTTCATGCTTTCATTTGACACATTATCCTTGATGTGAGGATGGTTTCATTATTATGTCATGGTATACTCTTGATATGCATTTATATTTTTGACATGTTATTGTATGTTCATATGGAGCATGTTATCTCTTTGTTTGAGATAGTTTAGATCATGTTGTCATGTTTATGTTCTTGAGGCCATGGTTGGAACTTTGACATTGATCTTGGTTTAGTTTCTTAGTATTGAGTACATTGATCATAAGCTAGATACTTTATGGTATTGCTATTTTGTATTTGGATTTGCAATGGATTGATTGGTTATAGGTGCTCATGGATACTTAGAGATAGTGGTGATGTTGGTTTCTCTTAGGTTAGAGAAGTATTTGTTGAAAAGGTTGATAGTTTCAGGAAGAGAGTCTGAGAGGCATTCATCTAATATGGACTTGAGAGGATATTTTTCTTAGATTATTCTTGGTTGTAGACTTGGATATCTTGATGAAAATTCTCATTCCCACTCTTGGTCTACTCGATGGTTTGCTACTTGAGAGGTATAGCCCATTGTTTCTCTTAGGTACATTATATTTATGTTTTTCTTTCATGGATATGGATCTTGAGCTATGGTACATGAGTTAGTTCTAGAGGGTTCATTTGAGAGATGATTTAGTATTGGTTATCTCCATTTTCATATGTTGTTATGCTGGTTGAGTTTTGGAGATGCTTTAATAGTGGGCATATTCCTTGGATTAGGAATGATTATTCCTTGATTTAGGAATTTTTTATGAGTTTGATCTTCTTGTGAGAGGCTTACATCCATGATTAGTTATATGGTATTGTTTGGGTGTTTTTGAGGCTTCTTGTTGGGGTTTTATGGAGGAGATCATACTTGCACAGTTTACATCTAGAGGTGTGTGTACAAGGACATGATACAGGTTATGATTTGTATAATTTCTCTCTAGTCTTGGTTCTCTTCTTAGATGTTTGATTTTTCTTACATTGGATTTGAGATTGGTTAGAGATTGTGATCATAGGTTTCTACTCATTTATGTCATGTGAGAGATGGCATGATTATCCCTTTATCTCTTTCCTTTGTTGGTTGTAAAGAACTTGGGAGAGCATTGGAGACTTGTTATGAGAGTTATTCTTGCAGGATATTGGTTTATGTATTGTGGATGTCCTTGATACTACATGGATTCACTTCTTTGAGATGTTGTGAGTAGATTGGTTATATATTTGACATTATCTTTTGTAGTGGGAGCTTCATGGTATATATGTGGCAAGTATTTCTCTTGAGGCTTGTGATTGCAAATTACAAATTGGATATGTTGATGATGTGATATTCACTTGGTATACCTTTAGAGGTATGGATAGTTGGATGAGTTAGGCACTTGCTATGGGCGGCATTTTAGCTATGGATATTTTGACAACTATAGATGCATGTGATTACCTTTGGAGCAAGTTTTTGTGCTTGGAATTTTAGTTGGTATAGGATTTTATGATCTTGTAATGTGACATGTTGGGTGGCTTTCTAATTGGATGGCTTCTATGTATGTCTAGTGGTAGTGGCATAATAGGAGATGAGATCATTCATGTTTGAGATGATGGATACTTTGATTTTGTTGTAGGTACCAAGATGGAGCACATGGTCTGATTTGATCCATCATGGTGGATGTGCTATGAGAGGAATTGTTCCCTTCTTCATTTATGTGGCTACAGATTGACCCTATACAATGTATACAACAACTGGGAGTTTGTTGAGATAATGGGTGTTTCACACATTACATAAGATTGTTATATTGTATTATTTTATTTTATTATATAATGTTGCACCTAGATGGACGTGTACCATGTAAAGATTCCTATGGGATGTCCTTGATGAGTTTTATTGTAACATTGTGATAATATTTCATGTAATTATTTACTATTAGAGAAAAGAAAATTAAATTTCCAATATTATATGTGGGGTCAATGGGTTAGGTAGCACATGGTTTATGTAATACCACTTGGTGGTTTTGTGGGACTTGCTACTATATAAGTAGCCACAAGGGTAGTTGTTGTGTGGGTGAGAAGACAGAAAATGACAAGGAAAAAGGCAAGAGTCGAGCGGGACAAGGCTTCATAGGTTAGACAAGGGAGCATTTGTGAAGGTTGGAAGCATGGCATGGGATGTGTGGATTTTAGTTGCACATTTATTTCGGATCTATTATGGGTTATGTGGAAACAATTATATTTTTTGTTGCAAGCTTCCTAACATCTAATTGTTTCCAGTCTCTGTATAACTATTTATATGTCTCTACCCGTAAAAGACATGATAGAAGAAGTTAGGGAAGATTGGTAAATAATGTATTTATATTACCAAGCTCTTGAGTCATAGTCTCTATCGCAGATGCATTCAAAGAAAAGTTTGTAACTTATGCAGAAGGGAAGACTAGGAAAATTGTCAACCTGGTTGATCAAAAGTTAAATTTTTATAAAGATGCCAACATATTGGAGGCTGATCTTTCTATGCTCAAATGAAAAGGAACGACTTCTCAATATGATGGCCAATGTTCGTTGACAAGAACATTTCCTTTCAAAAGTCAATTGCACAATAATTCACTAGAAGGGATTGCGATAATAGGTAAACTAGCCTCAAAAGGAGTTTTGAAAATGGCACAAAAATATAAAGTGAGAAAGAATGGGAAAATTGAAAATCATCTTGAAAGTGATCAGATGACACCCTTTTTTGAAATAAAATATTCTAAGACAGATTGTAAATTCTTATCTGCATTCCCACATATCCACAAATGGGAAGTGCATGAACTTGTTGAAGAGGCACCATATACCACATGTAAAACTAGAAGCAGGACAAGAATCAATGGCTTAGAAACATCTTTCAATAACACAAAAGAACATAGATGATAGTTTTATTCGGTTTCCATTTGTGTAGGTGAGTCAGGATCTATTAGAAGTGTCATTTATGAACATAGAGGTATGGAATGGGAAAATCCCCATAATGATAGATCAATTCTACTATGACAAAATGCTAGTAGTATTGTCTCTTTCATCTTCTCTCCAATAAAAAATTGTCTATACTAGTACATATTCTCATGTAATATGTCATTCTTAACTCTTGCCAGCTAATCAGAATGCACCAATATCTCATGATGTATCAATTTTACCTCATAATAATAATGAGCCATTGGAGGCAAGAGAAAAATGAAGGATTCCATGAAGCAGATTTACCTAGAAAATTTCACAACAAAATGGATGGCAAAGTTATGGTTAGCTAATGTTGAGATATTAAACTTTTGTGTAAATGTTCAATTTCTTTATCGTGCATCAATCAATATCACAATCAAGGGAACATAAATTGCTATCAGTTCATCAACGAGGTATTGCACCACTAAAATATTCAAATTTGTTTCAAAATAATTACAAAGAATGAAAGAATAAAGACAATCAATTTTGGAGGATATAAATAATGCAATATAGTGAGTGGTCTCATTGTTCCAATTTATATCTAGTATAATTTCTTGACTTCCTATCATAGCCTAATTTTTCGATTTCTATTATGAAAAAATAAAGATATAAAATTAGAAACGCACCCTAAAGCATCAACACACCTTAAAGTATCAGGGTTCTAAAAACTAGAGATCATGTTTTTTTAATCCTTGGTCAATCCAATGATTTTTTAAAAACTTAGTCAACCTAATTTAATTAAAACCTATACTGGTGAAGTGGATCATAGCAAGGTTACTTGTAACCTTTGTAAATGTAGCATCTACCATTGTCTTAAAATAAACATAATAATAATTTTAATTTTTACTATTGTTTATCAAATAAACATTCTTATAAAAATATTTCTATATAAATTGGTGTTTTAAAAGATTTTTGTGGTACAGAACTTTGAAGTGTTTTATATAAAATTATTTTTTAATAGTTAGTAGCATGTTGATTAAATAAAATAGAAAAATAAATTTTCTTAACTATATACTTAATATCAAAATTATTTTCTTGTCGTTAACATTTATTAATACTATATCTTTTTTTTTTTTTTTTTAAAGTTGATAACTAGAAGAAATTTGCTACAACTTGAGTTAAATTATTTTTTTGATATCAAGATTCAAATATCGTATTTCATGAATAGCGGTTCATAATATCCAACCTCTCATTAGAACTAACGGAGCAGTCAATACTCATTCCACTCATGTTCAATGTTCATATTGGTGAAGCACACATTTGATTTTTTCGGAATGCATTTATAATGGAACCATTGAAGATTTCACTCAATTTTCCATTATTTGCCTTATTTTTATCTATGACATCATTTATAGCAAAATCACAATAGACAAAGAAATGATGAGATAGAGACAAAGGGCCAAGAGGAAATATAGTAAATATAAGAAGGGATAAGAGGAGATGGGGGGAGAATGACTAAAATGAATAATAGAAATAGAAAAGAGAGATAAAGAGGTTGAGAGATTGAGAGAGATAAAAATAGGGAGGGTAAAATAAGGAGAGAGGATATGTAAATAGATGAACCAAAATCAAATATAAAAGTGAGGGGTAATTATAAAATGAGATGAATAGGAAGAAGAGTGGGTGGAGAGGAAAAGGTAGAATGCTATAGATCTATGGGGTGATAGATGGATAGATATATAGATATAGAAGATCAAAGAGAAATATAGGAAATAAGAAATAGATAGAGAGAGGTGAAATGTAAAGAAGAATATTAAATAAGATAGAGACAGGAAGGGAGAAAAGAACATCAATGTGTGTGAATAAAAAAGATCCAACATTGACATAAATCTAGAATAATCTATGATTGAATATTGTCTTAGCCATAAATAGCAATAAAAAATCATTCATTTAAAGTTCCCATCATGGAAGGAGGGGTTTCCTCCACCAAAGCAAGTGTTCATTGTCAAATCTCCAAGCCAAATTAATCAAACTAGCGCTATAATTTTCCTTTTTAATTTATATTTTTTAATATGGAATCCTAATTCTCATGTTCTTCAAACCAATACTAAAATTTGACAAGGGAGGGAAAATATAATGTCGAAACTTTCCACATCAACATCATTTTATATATATATATAAAACTATTGTGCAACCCTTGCACCCTTCAAAGGTACAAGTGTAGAAATAAAAAAACAACTAACCAACTAACCCCCCTTTCTATTCTTAAATGATTTAAAAATGATAACAGCGGCAACAGTCAAAAGGAGGAGTTTTCCGTTGCTCTTTATTCGGTTCAGGGTCTTTATTCATCGAATGGAAGCACATATAACTAACAGGAGAGGTTAGGTCCGGGGGTGACACGCAGCCTTTTACAGAATTCCGTGTACAGATTAACCCGATCCTGCATCGCCGACGGTTCTCCTCCGTCGCATTCTTCACCGTTGATTGCTCTGATCGTGTCGGCGAATCCTTTTCCGTTGCCGGTGGACGTCATGACGTCATGACAGTCGCTGCCATTCATCCAAAACCACCCGAAGTCTTCACTGCAACATCTAACTTCTTGGCAACCAAATCGGGGTTATTCAGCAGAGGTAGTCCAAAATAATCACCCGCTACTCCGTAGTTGTAATTCCTGCAAGTAGACTGGCACCCATTTTGTATTCATTGGAATCTCAGGGAACGAACTAATTAATAATCAATTGATAGATATAAATGAATGATAACCAGCTAGCTGCAGAGGCCCTCGTCCATAGTACTCCTGGCCACTTGCACACGGGTATTCTGTGGAAGCCTCGCAGTAGCTGCCTTTTTCGATTTCTTCCACATAGCAAAGATCTGCCCATAGATTTGTCACAATTCCCAAACGATGGTGCAGCCAAATATTATTGTTCAAGTAAAGATAAAAGTACGTTTATTACTTATAGTCTCGTGGGCGACGTTGGCAAAAAAAGCAGCGAGCTCCCTTTTGCGAACTTCAAGGTTTCCCGTGTTGCCAAAACCGGTGAAATTGGTAGCTTCAATTGCGCTCATAAAACCATCGTAACTGTAGAAGCTGTTTCCCACACAAGTAGCAGAGTTCCCTGATTTGATTTGATTTGATTTAATCTGGTTAAAGAAGTTCAGGGTGACAAGTAGCAGAAGGGTGTCAATATTCTTTGTAGTTTGATTTGTGAACTATGTTCAGCACGAGCGGTATAAAGAGATAAACACGGAGCTCTGTACACGTCGATCCTCGTCTATATTTCTTGGCCTTGCTGAATATTTAATGGTGCTGAAGATATCATTTTTTATGGTGAAGATTCTATCACATGATTATCGGAGTTATCAGAGATATTGAGATATATTATAGAAGGTATTGATCCTAATGAAAGAAGATCAACCAATTAGAACATTAGAAGGGAAAAAAAAAAGGAATGAATTATGAACTTATGATTATGATCCATAAATTTTGAACATTATCTATTTAATAAAGGATCTAATCCTACAATAAAATGAGAGAAAGTCTGAAGGAATGGTAAATGAGTTATCAATAATGAATGGCTGAATGTGCAAGAGAAGGAGCAAAATAGGAGGAAGTAGAGAAATGAAGGCTAAGTTTGAAAGGATATTAGATAGGGTGATCTAAGTAGTGAAGGAAAACATAGAGATATCAGATTAAGATATTGAATAGAGGAGATCTAAAATTAACATTAATAAAAAATTGAGGGTCAGGTACTGAATCAGTTTTAATAGATTGAGTCAAGGAAAATATCTTAACAGAGTGACCCTAACGTATCTATTTAGAATCTCCTAACAGATTCCTTACTTGATTGTGAGTATAAAATCCTTCAACAAGGTAAAACCTAACAATCTTAAAGATTTTAACAGGGTAGACCATTCACTAACATGTTAACTTTATAGCTGCAATAGTGAAGATTTATGTGTTTCATCTCCACGGCACTTTTACCTTCACAATGAAGTGTTTTTAGGTAACTAAATTATTTTTGTTATGAGTTGAAACTTTTCATGGATGTTTTAATTTACATTTCAGTGTTATGGTTTTGATGTTAGATATATATGTTATGAAATAGGTGCAAAATCAGTAATTTGTTTTTGTAAGTAAAATTTTAAGATACCGATTCACCCCACCCTCTCACTATCTTGTTTCCTATTAAATCCTTCCAACAGTTGGTATCAGAGCATAGTTCTCTTGAAATAAGTCTAACAATTTGACATGATCAAATCTTGGAAATGCAATAATATAAAATGAGAAAAATCATTAAAAACCAAATGATTGAAATCTAGATTATATTGCGATAACTTGAAGGGGTGATAGAAGAGTTAAGAAAATCCTTGAGGAAAAGGAAAGAAATGACAAATTAGAAAAATGACTTTAGAGAAAACTTGAAACCCAATTAGTAAAACTTTGTGAAGTGGCAGAGAAAAAGAAAAAAGTTAAAGAAGAAAAAATCATGATTGAAGAAGATAAAAGATAGATAGCAACCAAACTTAAAGAAAGATCATTTGAATTACAAAATCTCACAACTAATGATTTGGATATGATGATTCAGTTGATAATGGCCACTCAAGAAGTAAGCAAGAAGGACATGTAGATCACAAGTTTAAGGTCATGGAATTAGAAACTGATAAATGAGTTAAGGACAGAAAAAGAACTTCTGGAAAGAGTGAAAAAACCAAGAAAAGTTGTCAAATACTTTGAAGAACTAATTAGATCACCAAGATCAATAAGAGTTACTTCTAGACTGGGTTATAAGAAGCACTTTTTATCTACTAAAGTAGGAAAATTATCAAAGAATAGAGAACAAAGACATGCAAAATCCAAAGGCAATCCTACATGTCATCATTGTGGTAAACTTGGACACACAACCAACACATGCAAAAGAAAGAATGGTATGCAAACTTCTAAACCTAAGTCTATTGGTAATTACTTTAATTGCAAGAAGGTCAGACACTAAGAACATGAATGTAGATAAAATAAAAGTGATCCACTCACTACATTTAGATTTAAAGGGAATTTCTATAACTATCAAAAATATGGGCATAAAGATCATGAATGCATATCCAAAGAAAAAACCTAACTCAACATCTAGAAAACAAGCACATACACCAAGAGAATGTAACTCTCATAATTGGAATTATGATACATAGTATAATTGTCATTATTGTGAGAATATGGGCACATTCCAAAGAATTTCAAAAAGACACATTTTAGAGGAAATTATAAGAAATAGTTTATTGGAGAATTAGTTTGTTTTAGTTGTCCAAATTTGGACATGTTAGTAGAAACTACAAAACTAGAGCACTGACACTTAGCAGTGAAAATGTCAAAGGTAAAGAAAACATGGAAAGAAATATTGGAAGTTTGAAGGAATGGGTCAAGTAAAGCTGAGATCACCTAATAAAATGGATAAGGTGATCACACCACAACTAACTAAGTGAAAGAGGTATGTCGGAACTCTATATTTAATGATATCTTACATTAGTTCTTAACATAAAATATGCTAAAATCTCATATCTGCATAAGAAAATATGCATCAAGAAAAAATATATAGAAAGGAAAATGAAAAGGAATCAGTTACAACATGAAGTATCGAGTGTCAATAATATAGTCTTTATTGATCGAGTATTACTGTATATACCAAAAACTTAAATTGACAGAAGTAATGGGTTAACTGAATGAATTGTTATTGGTCAAGTATGGTAACAATTATCCAATTTTTGTAAGAAAGCATGGACACCGAGAAAGTTTTAATACACCTACCAAGTATGAACACATTTATTGCAAACCTAAATGGAAAATTGAAGATATTTATTGAATTTTGGCATTCATTTTTATTCACCAAGCAATTTCAAAGTTCACAAGTGATTCAAAGCTAATGAAGGGGAATTTAGTGACCAAGCAAGAAAATCACAGTGAATCATTGGAAGATTTGACAAAGTTAGTAAGAGTTAATTTTAATTTCAAGCTAATTATTTAATGAGGTTATTATAGAAGAAATTTTCTTTTTTGAAAACCCTAAATTTAAATGTCATCAGCAAGAGAAATGATGAAAGAGAGAAACACTCAAATCACGAGGAACTACTAGTGTCCTCCACCAAATTTTATAAATATTATAAATTTTGAGGAGACTGAAATTGATATTGGCTCCCTATCATCAATTCCACCTAGCTTTTAGATTGTTCAAGATGTGAGATCCTATTATATGTGCAAAATAGGAGAAACTAGAGATTTCAAGATAATGACAACTTAAGAGAAGTTGTGTAATAATGGATTACTAAGGGAGGAGTACAAGACCATTTTTGAGAAAGAGCTTATGCATGCGCTAGGTTTTCATAAAGTTTCCAAAATTGAGTGGATAAAGATTTTCATAAGCCATGTTCATGATATGAAGGTATGGTTAGAAGGAGAACCAATCAAAATTAACAAGACAATAATATACTGAGTTACTAGATAGCCTACCTTGGATAGATTGAAGAGCATAAGGAGCATAGCCTAAAATAAAATTGAGAAATTAACTAAAGAAAAGTGGAATGGTCAAGGGATGCCAATTGATAGGATTGATTATCCTATAACTGAAATTGTAGTATGAGCAATAACACACAAATTCTTTGAGTACAATAGATTGAACAATGTGTCATGCATTACAGTAGACCAAGGCTACAAAATTTTCAAAAGGTATCGTACTTATGATCTTTCCTAGCTACAATTGCAACAATTGAAAAAAAAAAGTCTTGGAGCAATAAGAAAAGTAAAGAACACATTATGCAAGTTTTGATCTATGTTAGTTTGTATATTCTTCTATGTACAAGTGTCTTTCCCTATAGTTGGCATAGTAGCATGGGATAGGAACAAGAAGCCTATGGAAAAGATAAATGACTTGATAAGTTAGATATGAGAGAATTTTGAAGCAATTATAGATAACTATTTTGAGGATTTCAAAAATAAAATGTGAAATTGAAAGAGGATTCCCAAATCTATTATAGATAAATATTTTGATGGGATATGTTTCATGGTAGACATAGATTTTGTTTATGCATAAGAAGTACTACCTATAATTGCATGGTTAAGGTTGATGTCTTATGAAGTCAATGTTGATGAAGTCACAACAATAGTGAATGCAACTTTTTTAGAAGAAGTTGATACAAACTTTGAGCCATTTGGCACATATGACATAGTGAAGGATCAAATGAATGTAGAGTCAAGTGAATCCAAGATAGAGAATAAAAGGATGAAGGAAAGTCTTGAGGAAAAGGATGGTGAAAAAGGGGAAGGACTAGAAAAAACAACTAAAGTTGTAGTTCAGGAAAAGGCAAAGATCTAGTGATTGTCAGGCCTAAGGCAATTAAGAAAAAGAAAGTGATAATTGTTGATCCCAAAGTTAGAGATGATCTCAGGAAAGGTGTGTGGAAGGTTACTATGCCTTAAGAGCCTAAATGAAGAATAATAAAAAGATCTGAGACAACCTAACCCCCAATTGTGAAAGAAAAAGAAAATCTAACAAAGAGGAAACAAGCTAGTTTGCCTAAGAAGAACATTCCTAAGGGGTTGAAGAGAAAATTAGTTGTAGTAGAGGAGGAATAAGAGGATGAAGAGACCGAGTCTGATGATTTGAGAAAATTTTAGATTGTGCCAAGGCCACCTCCTAAAATTGTAGATAACGTATGTCAATAAATTATTGAACTATCAAGCTTGACATTATTCAAAGGTATCAATTTTAATTCTTTATATAAAGAAGATGAGGAAAAACATGAAAAATCTATGATTGAAATGATGATACAATTTAAAACTACACCCATAGAGTGAGGAAACCTCATTATAGAAAATTTGTACAATAAGGTTGATGCTAAGTGGAAGTAGGTGTTATCCGCTAAAAGAAAGATTAGGGAGACCACTTTAGTGCAAACAATGCCAAATTTATAGAAGACACATATGTTTATTTCCCTAAAATATTTTGTGAAAAAAATTATGCCAAAAGAAAGGGCATATAAAATTTTGAAGAATAAAGTTCATGAAGTTGACAAAGAAAGTACAAATATATGGAAGGAAGAATTTGAGTTACTCAATCCATTATCTAATAAAGGATATGAGGAGGAAGAGGAAAGGGATGGAGAAGTCAAAGAAGATGAGGATGATGCAGCAGAAGTTGCAAAACTTGTAGAGGAAATTAGGAAACTAGTAGAAGGATGTGAACAACAAGATGTTGTCACCATTGAAGACATTCTAGTTTCGTCATCACATGACCATAATGTGTTAATAGAAGAAGCCTTGAAAAATGTTCAACCTGATACATCTCTACCTAATACCAATCTAGTTTTGTTACAAATCATAGATAATCCAAGGACTAAAAGTGGAAAGACTAGTAGTTGTGAGGTTACATTAGTTATTGAGGATATAAGTCTTGAGCAATAAGGAAAGGCTATAGTTGTATTTCTACAATTAACTTGTATTGCTATATCTCAAACTGAGGTGAAGATAGTGGAAGTCAAGGGAACATAGTTAGTAAAAGAAAATAAGAAACCAAAAAGGCAATAAGATACACATGCTATACAAATGTTGAGTGTAAATCCTTCAAAACCATTGACTAGAATTATTGAACAACAAGTGACACCTTCTCCAAAGAAGCAGTAGCAAGTATCTAGATTGATTGAAAAGTATATAAAAATACAAATATCGCTACCTAGTGATACAACCCCATGATCTTACACTATGACTCAATCAAAAGAAATGACAAATGAATCAGTAATTCTAGATGAGGTAATCACTTTACCCATGCACGACTTAAAAAAGTTGACATTGGAGACAATGAAAGAATTGGAAACTTTGTTGAATCGAAAGGAGAAGCAAGAACAAATAAGGAGAGAGGAAAAAAGAAGTAAGGGTTACATACTAGTAAAGGTATTTTTGTTTATGCATTCGGAATCACTAACTCAAGAATAATCAACATCAAATTTTGGATTAGTTAGTATAAATGATTGATAAGGTTCAATCAAAAGATATTTAGACCAATGAAAATATGATGTAGTGGTCTTAGATAAAATTTGAGCACAAATTTTTAGAGAAAGTCTCTCAAGAACTCGTTAATAGACAAATAGAGATTTCTAATTTTTTCATATAGCTAGAAATTTTTTTTAGACTATTCATTCTTTGTATATGAAGCTTTGTGATATCGAATTCTTCACATTGTAGAATCAATGATCTATTGTTTTAATACAAGCTAACATGAGGGCTTGTACTATTTCATTAGGAAAGAATAATATTTTAAGCTCACCCACATACAATAGGTTAATATTTGGTGAGTAGGGGATAGTTGAGCTCATGGTTCAAGATAGTGAAATGAGGAAAAAACTAATATTAATTCAATTCATGGAGTTACCGCATTTGGAGATTATTTAGAAGGAATTGTCTATAGTGCATAATATCTTGAAGAAAGATACACATTTATCAAATATTAAAAGATAATTGATCTAGATGCCTGGGTAGAAATTTAAATTCACATTTTGGAGAATCCTAGTGTTAGCATGAACATTAGATATGACCGAGCATCAGAAAATTTAGATGTTGAGAAAAGTAGTTTTTTCATATGAGTTTGTAATCACACAGAAACCTATGTAAATCATTTTTGGCCAACTTCTATACAAAATTTAATGATTGTAGAGATAGTTAAGATTGAGCTTAGATGTCTTTATAGAAGGTATTAATCTTGAGAAAATCATATCAATGAATCATAAAATTGGAAGGGAAATGATAAAAGAGATGTATTGTTAATTGTTGATTATGATAAAAAATAAATTGAAGATTATATATTTAACAAGGGCTCTATCCCTAGGATCAAATGAGAGAAAGTGTGAAGGATTAGTGAATGAGAAATTAGTAATCAGTGGGTGAATGCACAAGAGAAGGAGTGAACAAGGATAGAACAAAACAAGGAAGGTTAAGTCTAAAAAGAGATTAGATAGAGTGATCTAGGAAAAATGAAGGATAGATTGGAGATATCAAATAATGATACCAGATTGAGACATTGAACAATGGAGGTCCAAAATAAGGTTTCAGGGAAAATTGAGGGTAATGTATTCAAGCAGTTTTAATAGATTGAGTTAGGATTAATCTATTAACAGAGTGGTGCTAATAGATCTATTGAGAATCTCCTAACATAATCATTACTCGAATCTAAGGGTACAATCCTTTAACAAGGTAAAACCTAACAATCTTAAAGCTTTTAATAGGATATATCCTTCACTAGGTAGATCATCTATTATGGTCAACATTTTAACACTAACAAGTTAAATTTATTGTTGCAACAATGAATATTTGTTGGTTTCATCCCCACCCTATTTTTACCTTCACATTGAAGTGTTTCTAGGTAACCAAATCATTTGTGTTATGTGTTGAAATTTTTTAAGGATTTTTTAATTTACATTTCAACATTAAAATTTTGACGTTAGATCTAAGATATGAGATGAATTAGGTCTGAAATCAATAACTTATTTTTGCAAGTACATGTTTGAGATCTTGATTCACCCCCATCTCAGTATCTTGTTCCCAATTAAATCCTTCCAACAATACACACACACACACACACATATACATATATACATATATATACACATACATACATATACATATACATACACACATACATATATATACATATACATATATATATATATATGTGTATATATATATATATGTATATATATATATGTATACATATATATATATATATATATATACATATATATATATATGTATACATATATATATATGTATACATATATATCTATATATATATGTATACATATATATCTATATATATATGTATACATATATATCTATATATATATGTATACATGTATACATATATATATATATATATGTATACATATATATATCTATATATATATGTATACATATACATACACATATATACAAACATATATTTACATATATATATATATATATGTATATGTATATATATATATATATATATATATATATATATATATGTATATATATATATATATATGTATACATATATATGTATACATATACATATATATGTATACATATATATGTATACATATATATGTATATATACATATATATATATATATGTATGTATGTATATATATATACGAGCACACACACACATATGTAATAACTTTAAATTGGTCATCTAGACTATGAGCTCCCTTTTAGCAATTTTGCATAATTTATCCAATAATTATTCTTGATCAAATTCTCAAAAATTCATTTATTTGATTATAACCTATGGTTTGACCACTTTATCCTAAGTCCTTTATTTAATTGAAAGAACATGTTTCCTTTTAATTAAATAAATAGTCCCACTTCCCACTTATACTATGTATGCACACATAAAGCATTGTTCTTATTTTAAAAATAAACGAAAAGGGATTTTTGTCTCACATGAGGTGTACAATTTTTAAGGTGGGTGAAATCTTCATTCTTCTCCATATATCTCTTGCCTCCTTTAACTTCACAATTGGACTTGATTAGGTGAGATTCTTCTGCATATGGATCACTCAAGATGCATCCTCCACCCTTGATTAAAACTCACTTGGCTTTTGATCTCAACCATCCATTTATCTTTAAAAGATAGGAATCTCTCCTCATTATACATCTTTTATGTTCATGTTAATTTTATCCTGCATGATATCTGGTTGCTTCGAAGCTTTTAAAGACTTGGAACGTTGGCATTCTCATAATTTTATGTTCATTTTTGCTTCTACACACTTGCAATATGCTAGTTTTTTTAATATTTGGTTTATGCTTTAGCTCACATATTGAATCTCATTTAATTTATCTCTCATCTTTGATTTCATCACATAGTAATTCTTGGATGCTGACAGTCTTTCTCCCATCTTTGAATCTTCCATTCTATGGTGCACCTTGCAAGGGTTGCATAAGCTAGCTTCATTTGAGATCCATCATCTCATAATCTTTGCATGTCATAGATAAGAAGCTATAAGCCACCTCTTGAAATTCTCTCTTTCAAGGGTATTTTCAAGATTAAGGGTTTATAGAAATGTGACACATTTTAAGCACCCACCATGGGGCTTGAACTATGTTTCTAGCTCCATTTACACACACACACACACACACACACACACACACACACACAAACACACACACACACACATTTAATCACTTAAAAATTGTCATCTAAACTACAAGCCTCCTTTAAGAAATTTTTTATAATTTATCCATTGCTTATTCTTCATCAAACCCTCAAAAATCTATTTATTTGATTATAACCTATGGTTTCACCAGTTTATCCTAACTCTTTTATTTAATTGAAAGAACATGTTCCCTTTTCATTAAATAAACAGTCCCACTTCTCACTTATCCTAAGTATGCACATATAAAGCATTATTTTTATTTTTAAAATAAATGAAAAGATATTTTTGTCTCACTTGAGATGTACACTTTTCAAGGTGGGTGAAATATTCATTCTGCTCCATACATCTCTTGCCTTTTTGAACTCCACCATTGATCTTTATTAGGTGAGATTCTTCTCCACATGGATCACTCAAGATGCATCCTCCACCTTTGATTAATACTCACTTAGCTTTTGATCTCTACCATCTATTTTTATTTAAAAGAGAGGCATCTCACCGCATTCTCCATCTTTCGTGTTCATGCTAATGTTATGTTGTAGGATTTTTGGGTTCTTTGGAGATTTTTGAAGACTTGGAACATTGGAATTCTCATATTTTCATATTCATTTTTGCTTCAACACACTTTCATTATGGTATTTCTCTTTAGATTTGCTTTATGCTTTAGCTTGGATAACCTTGTCTAATTACGAGGTTTTGTAATCTTTCATAGATGTTAGCTTACATCTTGCATCTCATTTAGTTTATCTCTCATCTTTCACTTAATCACACAGTAATAATGGGATACTAGCACTCTTTCTCCCATCTTTGAATCTTCCATTCTATGGTGCATCTTGCAAAGGTTTCATAAGCTAGCTTCATTTGAGATCCAACATCTCATAGCCTTTCTATGTCAAAGATAGGAAGCTATAAGATACCTCTTGAAATTTTCTCTTTCATGAAAATTTTCAAGATTAATGTTTTATAAAAGTGTGACACATTTTTATCACACATTTCTGCCTCCTACCATGGGGCTTGAACCATGTTTCTAGCTCCATTTTCTTGTATTTATTTGTACTTATTATCTTGGTTTTCTTGTATTATTGTTGAATTTATTATTTCTTGTCTTTTATAACCACTCATTGGATCTAATCAAGTGGAATTGCAAGGTTCTTACTTTGATTTTTAAGGTTGAACCTTATGTAAATTGACTTGAAGGAAAGAACTATAGGTTTTCAAAGATTTGATCGTAACTTACAAATAACTTGGTTTTCAGATCTGAATTTTTCTTTGAGGTTGGTGATGCCTTTGGCATATCTCCATCCAAAATTCAGATTTTGTGGACCCGATGAGTTATAAAATTTATTTATTTTTACATGGGAAACTATTTCTAGTCACAAGTCAATGATTTTTTTAGCCAACTCTACATTTTTTGAAATCTCTTAGAAATATAGATAGGGTTTATTCTTTGTGATTTGAATTTATATGCAATATTAGGGATTAATAACACGATTTGAGAAAAAAAAAGTCTATTTTGAGAAAATGGGTCCCTAGGGCACAAATTAAGAGATAACCCTAAAATTCTTAAATTTTTGAGAATATATTTTATTTTTACTATAGTTATCTTCCTTTTATTTTTATTTTGAAGGCTGAAATCATGTCATATAGACCCAATCTTGTTGACAAGGTCAAAAGTGAAAAACAAAACAATGCATTTTGTGATTACCTTGCACTTTGTTTGCACAAATTTTAAAGCAAGAAATGAGTTTTCATTTTGTATAGAATGAACTATTTGAATGTATTATATTTTAATTTTCTTTTTTCTTCATTTTATTTCATGCAGTTGATTGAAGTTTTTGAAGGCAACTCGGTTGTCGAAGGAGCACAAATTGGAAAGATTGGAAAGTGTGAAATTAAGGTGCACACATTCTAAACCTTCTTATTTGAATTGTAAAAAGTGATCATTTTATTCCTTTTTCATTTTAGAATGATTTCTTTGTTTTGGTCAACTTGTTTAGTGTGTCTTTCCAACATTAAGAAAAAGAGCTTAAAATCAACCATTCACTTTTGAATTTTGGCTTAAAGTGAACCCATTTGTCTTTTAATCCTCAAGATTTTGTTATTTAAGTTTTCTTCTTGGATCCTTGTTAAGGATTTTGAGGGGAATATAAATAAGTGATCTTTATTTTTATTTTTATGAGGCCTTCCTAGAGAAGTGATCATTGTAGTGGACAAGTAGGGTTTGAATCTAAAAACAAAACTTCTTTGAAGTAACAATATTGTCAATCTTGGCTAAACCCCAAATTTTTTTATACCTTTGAGAAGTGAAGGTGGATATTGGGTTATCATTTCCTCCTTTTTATTTAGTAGTATTCTTTTTAATCTATGGATTTGGGCCTCATGTACCTTTTGTATATCATGGTCATCCTCTAGTTGAGCTTGTGCATCCTTGTAGAAACCTAAATAGGTTGTTAGCTTGTTTGATGTGCCTTAATTTTTTAAATTCTTCCCCACTTGGAGCAAAGGAGGACACATCCATCGAAATGAGCCTTAGGATTTGTTTCCTTTTGCATGCTTTCATTTTGTATTTTTATTTAAAAAATTCCAATAAAATAAATTATAAAACTTCAAAAAAGAAAAAATATCATAAAACTTCAAAACCCCAAACAAAAAAAAAAAAAGCACTCAAAAAGTCCAAAACATTTTTCTCCATGTCAAAACATCAATTCTAGACATTTTTTTGTGTGAGTCATCTTATTCAAGGTTCGCATATTCTAATCCAAGATATCAATTGTCTTCCTCTTCTATTGGATCCAAAGACCTCTTTAAAGAGCAAGCAAGTAATACCTCCTTCAATCCCCTTCCAAGATTTTATAATGGACCTATCTTTGATGAAGATGAGATTGGAAAAAATGATCCTAGAGATACATTTGAGAGAACTTTTAGTCCTTTAGGAAATTCATATTATGTGATTCTTAAGACCTTAGTTTCAAATAAGATCATTAGCTTACCATACAAATGTAGACCTTATGAACATAAGGTAAAACCTTCATGGTGGAATGATGATCACTATTGCAGCTACCATAGAAATAGATGTCATGAAACTAAAAAAAAATTAATGTCCCCACTACTAGGGTTAGTAAGCAACAAGTAATGATGGAAAAAATATTTAGTAAATCAAATCAAAATGATATATAACACTTAAGAGACTATTGGCCTTAACTAGTTTATGAATTTATATATTTAACTTAACACTCTCCTCCAAGATTATATTGGATCATGTTATTGTTAGCATAATATCACTATTACGTTGTCTACATAACTATTGGCTTTTCAGGTGGTTACGTTGGTTTCTATAGTTTCATTTTAATTGCCAACTGTTGTGTTAATTCCATATAGTATTTATATTTACTTTGTACTTTTTTCAAAATAATGAATGTTTATCTTCTTCTTGTGGCTTACCATTAAACAATATTAGAGCATTATCTAATTTTTGGGTGTTTCCTATGTGAAATGCAATATCCTGTGAGCATTGATGGGTAACAATGCTAACTATGACGAGTAGAAGATACACTCTGGTGATGAAATTGCAATGGTGAAGCTTCAAGATTGGCACATGAATTTTGAAGTTTGGCACTATGTAAGTCTATAATCCACCTTTTTTTCCCTTCACTGGAATAAGACATGTACATGGCTAGAGGAAGACATAAGGTGCTTGAAGACTAAGTTGAGGTGTCTAGGAGACACTTGATGAACTTTGGCATTGTTTGGTCAATTATAGACTGTAAAACTCGACAATCAAAGAAAAGTTGATGTCGACCATACTCAATGCTAGTAGTGGGGCTAGTAATCATGCTAATGAGCCACCTCAAGGTAGATGTGTTATTTCAGAAAGCTCAAGCTTCTATTTTGCTCTTCTAGATGCTTTGCAAAACATTGGTAATCTCCAATATGAATTTTTTAGGCAAGGATTGCTAGATTACTTTCTATTTGATGTATAATATCAAGCAAGGAAGATTAGAGAAAAAAAAGATGAGGGTTGTGATGTTGATGAAGAAGATGAGGTAGAACACACATCAAATTGACCCCATCTCATAGCATAAGCCTATCGTGCTCATCTTTGTGTTACAATTTCCTCTTAAAAGTGAATGTATTGTCAAATAATATAAATAAATTTGTTGTCTAGATTTTTAAATTTTTTTAAATGTTAACCTTGAAATTGCTTCTCTCCGATGCTCAAATTTTGGAATGGCCAAATTATGCCACCTGGAAGAAAAAGATGCAGACAATTCTCATTTTTTAGGAACTATGGGGAAATTTTAGTGGTGGCATAACTAGACTGACAAATCTAGATTATAAGAAAAAGTTTGACAAGGTCGATGCCAAAGCATTGATGTTTATAACACTCAGTATCATCGATGAAGTTCAACCTCACATTCGAGACATAGAAACATCAAAGGAGGAAAAGGGATTCTCTCTCTCTATCCATCTACAATCCAACACACATACATTTAGTATAAAGGCATGTAAGAAAGATGAGGAATTCTTATGGTGAGTATCTGAAATACAAGCTAAGCTTGTTGCACTTTGAGAAAAGGTGGAGGAAAAACTACTTGTCTTAATGATGCTAAGAGAATTGCCATCTCAGTTCAAAATCTTTGTCACCACATTGAATATCACCAAGAAAGATGTTTCATATAATGAATTGGTGAATATATTGCAGCAGGAAGAACCCATTCAGTCTATTCAAGGTGAATTACAAGATAAGGCCCTAATCTCCAGACAATTAAAAGGTCAAAATCCTCATAGTAAACAACCATAAAAACAACAAGAACATTAATAGTTGAAGCCTCCAAAGAAAAACCAATGGTTTCATATATGCAATAAGAAAAATCATGACACTATTAATTATTGGTAAAATGCCTTAAAATATGACATTAAAGTAAATAAGGTTTTTTCGGTTGCAAAGATACTCAACTATCCAAATGCCATCATCATTGTAGAAGGTACAAATGAAATGTAGCAGCCCAATAAGATGATGCATCAGAAAAAGATGAACCATAAACAACCAATTGTGGCACTCATCACAATCTAGTCGTTGTCTCCCAAACCTCATAGCCCACAAGGGATATTTCATTGATAGACTCAGGTGCTAGACAGGATATGACAGGCAATCACAAGTTGTTCAATGCACTAATAGAGAAACCTACTAGAGATAGAGTTCATATTGCTGACAATAACAAATATGTTGTAGAGGGTATAGGAAAAGTCATCATTCCTATCAGGAAAAGCTATTGTACCCTCCCCAAGGTGTTGTATGTTCCTAGTTTGACAAAAAAATTACTCTCTATTAGTCAACTTCTGAACCACAAACTAAAAGTTGAGCTCCAAGTGAAGCACGGGGTCAAGACCTGTCTAATCTCCAGAGGACCTACGATACTTGCTAGAGTGTTTATAAAGGATAGGCTTTTTACATTAGATGTTGTCTCGTCCCCTATAGTAGCTCTATCCACCTCAACAATAAAATCTATGGAACTTTAGCACTATCCCTATGGGCACCTTTTAGTTAGCTCCTTGCATCAACTCAGCTCCAAACAAATGGTAAGAGATATTCCTTCAATTTCAAATTCATTTCCTATATGTCTTGGATGCCTTGTAGGTAAAAAACACTGGGATCCATTCAAGGCTAGTAGCTTCCATGCCACATTGCCTTGAGTTGGTACATATTGATCTATTTAGACCCGTGCCTACTTTATTTTTAGGCCATAAGTACTTTGAATCATTCATGGATGGCTTCTCTATTGGTATAAGATTGGTTTTGACAATTGAGTGTCAACACACTTAACCAATTTCCAAGATGATGCTGAGTATAATATAAATGTCGAGCTTTAGTATGTGTCCAGTCAGAATTCAATGAGTGTCAAGGGAACTTTAGGTTCCAAGTGAGATTTAGATGTCAAGTCACTATAGGTGTCAAGAAAAGTATTGATGTCAAGTGAGACAGAGTTACTATAGGAGTCGAGTGAGACAGAAATCCTATATGTGTCTAGCATCAACAATTAGTAAGTGTTGAGTAACACATAATCAACATATGGGGTTGTGCCTTCACAAACTCAGATGTAAACCATTTTTTAGCCCGCTTAAGATGAATATTGAAGGATCTTAAAAATAAGATCGAATCTTTTACATTCCCTATGTAATTAGCATGCAGCCAATAAGAAAAATGGAGAAGGCATGCAATCATTAAGAAAAGTGTAAATATTTGAGTAGGAAAAGAAGGATGAATATTGATTGAGTCTTCAAATCCTGTAAAAGGAGTACAATACCTTGTAATTCGTGTGTGTAAGAGAGATATATGGGAGAATACTATCAAGGTTTAGAAGGGTATAAGGACTAAGAAGGAAGAGCAGCACTGCAGAATTCATTTTGTGGGAATAGAGCATCAACACTTTGAGTAGAGACATATCAAATCAAGGAAGAATCATATCAGATTGAGTAGAACAAGGATCTAGAATCAGCAATCAAAGATTGTAAGTCATCAGGTCATCAGATTCTAATAATTTCTAGCCATTGTACTAGGAATGAAAATCCTATGATGATAGGTTTGTTTAATAGCCATGATTGTAAGCCTTTCAACAATGTGCTAAATCCTTTAACAAGGTAACATTCCATGTGAGTGTTTGTAAATCCTCTAACCAGGTAACTTTTAACAAGGTGTAAAGCCTTTAACAGGATAGACCTTTCATAGGGAAAACCATTGGAAGTGGTCAAACTTTGTAATCTTAAATAGTTATATATTGCTATAGTGATAATTTGTGGGTGTCATCCCCACCCCAGTTTTACCTTCTCATTTTTTAGGGTTTCTAGGTGACCAAATCTTGTGTTATCTATTTTCATGCATGTCTTTATTTTCATGGTTATTAGATATGGTAGATGCATGTGAATGATCTTAGTTAAAAACATTTAAAGGTTAAAGTTAGTTACTTCTAATTCACCCCCCCCCCCCCCCTCTCAGAAGTAAATCTTCCCATTTGTAAATTCCAACAATTGGTATTAGAGCCAAGTTCTCACAAGGAGGAGCCTTAAATCTTGCAGAAAAGATCTAGAAATGGAAGTCTACAAAGTTGGAAAGGTCACAAAAAACTAGGTGATTGATATATAACTCACTCTATATACTTTGGAAGAAGCCAGAGAAGAATTAAGGAAATCCTTAAAGAGAAGAAGAGAGATTGCCATAGTTGAGAATGATGCACAATGCAAGGATATTGACACCTCAAAAGTCTTTGCAAATGGATGTTCCAAGGAGTTTGATGCAATAATAGCAAACCTGATGGGGAAGAATAGAGCCCAAGTAGAAGAGATCAAAACTATCGAGCTTAAACAAGAATCACAAGCCATGATGCTTTGTGAAGTGACTAAACAAAAGAAAAGAGTCATTGAAGATAAGGCTATGTTAGAAGAGGACAAGAGAAACCTTGCCAAAAGATTGGAAGAAAAGTCAATTGAGCATGCAAGAATTTCCAAGATGTAGTTGGACACCCTAAGTCAGTTGATGAATGCACATCATTAACTGAATGTCAAGGACATTGAGATCTCCACACTAAAGATGCAAAATGAATAATTGAAAAATGACCTAAAAAGAGAGAAGGAGATTGCTAAAAACAACAAACCCAATGAGGTTATCAGGTACTTTGAACAACTATTGAAATCACCAAGAGCCAACAATGATACTTCAGGATTAGGATACACCAGCACTGAAAAAGGAGAGTCAACCAAGACTATAGAAGAAAGAAGTGACAAAGGTAAGAACACTAAATCCACTTTTCATTTTTGTGGTAAAAAGGGACATACCTCTAATGTGTGTAGGAGAAAAAATGCCCATCAGCATGACAAACCTAGGAATATGGGTCACTGTCACAAGTGCAACAAGAAATGACATCAAGCACATGACTACAGAACTAGGACTATCAGAACACCAAGATTTGAAGGACACTACTATAATTGCAAGAAGTATGGACATAGAGCTTTTGAGTGTAGATCAAAGCCTATGTGGACACCTAATCAACCAACAAGGGGAAATAATCATGAACTACAATTTGAACTATAACACTAGGTATAGCTATCATTATTGCCAAGAATATGGAAACATCCATAAAAATTGCATAAGAATGCATTTTAGTTGAAACTACAGCAAATGGTCAAGCCAAACCATATGCTTTAGTTGTTTAAAGACTAGTCATATGAGCAAAAATGCCCAACAAGGTCAAAGGCACCAAACTTAGAGATCAACAAAGGAAAAGGAAAAGTAGATGTTGAACACATCAAAGGAGAAATGAATAAGACTTGGAAGAAGAAAGATAGAAACAACACATCCAATGAAGGGATTACTTCACCCAAAAGGTCATGTGGTCACACTTCATCCAATTAAGCAAAAGAAGGTGTGTGGGACTAATAGAGAGAGCTTTATCATACATCATTTCTAAGACAAGAAAGTATTGAAAAGGAGAGATCAACATGAATAGAGATGCAATGTTAAAACTTCAAGATTTCACCAATACTTTTAAGTTAGAAAAGTTACCTTCATATGTTGAGTAAAATCCCAATTCATGTTGAGTTGCTTGCTAAAGTCAATACAAGCCGAATGATTAGTTACAATCAAGTTGGTAGTGGAAGTCGAGTGAAGGGAAATTTCTATTGAAGCTGAGTAAAAGAAACTCTAGTGGATGCCAAGTGTTTGAAAGACAATGAAAGTTGAGTAATGTAGAGATGCTTAAGAAGTCGAGTGGATAGTTGTAAATGCACTAAGCATTTGATGCTACAAAATAAGGGTATATGATCACATTTTGAATCATTTTTCCTCATCATGGTCAAAGAGAAAAGAAGAAGAAGAGTGTAGAGAAAATTCCAAGTAGAGAATCCAACATTTGAGCCAATTTCAATAGAGATTCAATTTAGTTTCATTGATTCCAAGGTATTTACACTAGTGCCAAGCTATGCAATTTTAAATTTCTTCATGTTTAAACCCGAGATTGCATAAATGGCCTCCAGTTCTAGGAAACCTTAGGAGAAAGAGTTGTTTGAGTTCCAACTCATGTCAAATGAAGTTAAGCAACCTAATTTTAGGCCAATCCCTGAAGTTGCATTCAAAAATGACCTAGCCAGAGTCCTATCTGATATTCCTCTCAAGGTAGTTATGCTCCAAGATGTTAGGAGGTATTATAATTGTAAGATTGGTGCTATTGGAGACATGGAGATGAGAGAAGCTTATGATAGGTTGTGTGAAAATGAAGTTTTGAAGGGAATGTACCAAATCATTGAAAGGAAGGGTTTGACTCATGCCTTAGAATTCCCCACTATATTTAAAATTGAATGGATTAGAATTGTGCTTAGCAGGATTCATGATGGAAGTTTATGGTTGGAAGATGGCCCAATCAAGATATCAAAGAGGAGCATCCATAGAGTAATAGGGTATCCAATCCTAGATTAGCCTAAGACCCTCAGAAGTGAGTCAAAGGAAGAAATTGAGAAAAATATAGGAGCTAAATGAAACAATAGAGTAATGACTATAGATACCATTCAGAGTCCTCTTGTTGACTTTTTTCTTAGAGTCATTCCACAAAAATTTTATCAATCCAACAAACTTACCAATGTTCCATGCATTATAGTGGATGTTGAGTTCAAACTTGTCAAAAAGGATCATACTTATGATCTTGCAGAATTGCAATTGCAACAAATCAATGAAAACCTAGGAGCAATACAGAGAACTAAGGGAGCATAGTGCAAGTTTGGTGCAATTTTGATTTTTATATTTTTCTATGTAAAAAATGAATTTCCATCTTTTGGTAAAGTTAGCTAGAAAACCAATAGGTCCATTGTAGCTCAAGTGATTGAGTATATTGAACAAATGGGAGCTAATTTTGAAACTCTTAATACAAGTTATTTTGAGGATTTCAAGAAGTCCATGAAAAAAAGGTTGAGGATACCTATTTCATTGGTTGAGAAACATCTAAATGAGGTATGTTTTCTTGTTAATATTGATTATACCTATATTCAAGCAACCATACCAAGGGTAAGATGGTTAAGACCTCTTGGATATGAGATAAATATATATGAGGCATTTGTAGCTATAACAACATTATTACTAGAAGAAGTAGATAAGAAAACACCACATTTTGGGACTTATGATGTGGTAAGATCAAAGTTGGACATGGAGTTGAATATTGCCTCCACATTAAAGAAAAAGGACAAACTGGTAAAGAAACTAAAGGCCAAATTTGGGGAACGGGCAGCTGAGGCAGAGGAAGAAGAAGATAAAGAAGCTAATGATAATGATGAAGAACAAGGAAAAGAGCCATTAACACTAACCCAATGCATGGATGAAGATGTAGATGAAGAAGAAGGTGCTGACTAGGAAGCACCAAAGAAAAACCTAAGAAGAGGAAGGCACAGAAACAACCTATTGCACAGCCCAAAGGGAAGAAGAAAGTAGCTAAGTTGAGCCCAACCAAGCCTACCACAAGGGCAGATACAAGGGCAACAACATAAGTGGCTAAGGAATAGGAAAGAAGAAAGCCATAGAGAAAGGAGGTCCACCAGAGAAGAAAAGAAAAAAATATGTAGTGCCTCTAGATTCAGATAAAGAGAGAACAAAATTTGACAATGAGCAATTCAGAGTGGTAAGTCACACCACCAAATCTGACTTTGAAAATGTTTGTAATTACATTAGGGTTAATGCAGATTTAACTAGATTAAAGACAATTGATTTTAATAACTTAAGTAGAGAGGAGTAGAACATAGTGGAAGAATCTATCTACACTATGATGGCCAAGTTCAAAACTACTCCACTTGAACTTGATAATGCTATGCCTAAGGAGCTAAATTTAATTGTTGAAAATAAATGGCATTATTTCCTAAACATGGAGAAGAAAATAAGGGAGTCAACATTGGCTCGTGTAATCCTAGACCTTACAAAAGGTCAAATAAGCAAGGTTAGCAAGAAACATGGTAGAAAATTTGCACCCAAATACTGAGCCTTTAGTATTTTGCAAAATAAAATAGAATATTTTGTTAAGAAGTCCACATAGATGTGGAAATTGATTTATGGGTTGAAAATAGTCAAAGAAGGTCAAGAAGATCCCTTTGAGGGAAGAAATGACAATGAATAAGAAGAGGAAAATGAAAAGGAGGAATAAGGAGAGAAAGAGAAGGAAAAAGTAATAGTGGAGAAGGAGATACATAAAGGTGATGAGGCAATAGTTGAAGAGTAGCAACAAGAACAGAGTGTCAAAGACACACAATTGCCACCACCTAGTCCTCCACATATAGCACCTACATCTACAAAAATTGTAATTGTGAAAGATGTTCCCAATACTTCAGGTTAGAACATTAATCCATTGACTATAGAGGATCTCAAAAAGATCCTTCACCAAACAACTTTATAATCATAGCTACGTACAAATCCTATTTTGGTGAGTGTAGAAGAGTTATAGAAAGCTATAGCTGAAATAACCAAGGAGAAGGTGAACACACAAGAACCACCTTCACAACCTCCTACAGCTACAAGTGGCCAACCACAAGAGCAAGCAACACAAGACTCATTTGTTAAGGTTGATTCCATGGATACAATAAATTCAACTGCCAAGGAGCAAGATAAGGAGCAAACAGGACAGAAAGATACCACTGATCCTACAACACAAAGCCAAGGTGCACCTCCTCTAATCACTGTAATTGATCAAGTCTGAACAAAAGAAGACAAGGAAGAGGAGAAAACCCCTAAGGAGACAGAGCAAGAGGCAATCTAAACATTAGTTAATTTTCCTACCACAGGGACTCATACTAAGTAGCCAAGCACTAATGTAGTACCATTGCAAATATTAGCACCAGGCTTGAGCTCCACCAAGGTAGCAAGGGTACTTCATTATGGAGACCGTGCACTTGATAAAGAAATAGTCACACCAAACTATGACTACAAGAAAATGAACTTAGCATAGATCAATGAAGTGCACGAGGCACTAAAGAGGATGAAGAAGTGAGAAATACTAAAGAATGAGCATAGGTAGAGGCAAGCATTAATAGAAATCAAAGACATTTTTCTTAATGCATTTAGCTTGATAGTACCTAATGAAACAAAGCCCATTATGGAGAAATTGTCCAACATAGTGGACCAGGTACAAAATGAAGACCTTGATACCAATGTTAAATTATTGGAATGGTTTGAGAAGAAGATTCAAATGAAAGTTAATGAAAATAAATCTAGTGAAATAGCACTATCACAAGTAGAATTGGTTAAAAAGATTGGGAAGGTTAAAATAGTACTTGAGAACATATTCTCATTGTACTCCAAGTTTTGTGATTCCTCATATTTCACACAGGAGACTAGACAGAGAATATTAAGCTTGGAGAGGAACCTTAAAATATCAAACACATAGCTACCTAAGGATCTAGCTCAAAGTGAGAAGCATTTTTCCACAACCCTTCACAGTCAGAATGAATTAGTTGTATTAACAGTAGAAGAGGCTAATATTAAGGCCAAATTGATATAGATCCCGTCTACAATCACTCCACATCTAGAAGCATTGTATAAAGAGATGGCCTATGTAGAGAATTTTTTGAAGAAAGACCTAAATCTTTCTATATTAGAAGGCCTAGCACATCTTGTAGTAGAGACAATCATCCAGCTCAAAGCACTAGAAATTGCTTTAGACAATTGGGATGCTTCTCTGAAGATAATAACATAGTTAAATAAAACATTTTTGGCTAAATATTCAATTCATTATTAGGACCCTTTGACATAAGTGTCAAGAAGGGGGAGATAATACATTATGTAGATATGCGGGAGAAATACATTTTTGTGATGGAGATAATAAATGTAACCCAAAGGAGAAAGAATATTCAAAGTGAGAGATAATCCAATTTTGAGTTTTGAGGAGAAATAAGGAGATACAACCAAAAGGATACAAAAACTGCAAGGAGATGTGTGAAAGGGGGAGTAGAAACAAAGGGGGAGTAGACACAGAGTAGGTACATACCAAAAATAGAGCAGACAAAAATAGAGGCAAAGGAATGATAAGGTAGACAGAAATAGAGGAAAAGGAATGATAAGGCAAATAATGGAAATAGCATGAGACAAATCTAGCTTAAGAGATTTTGGATACAAAAATGGCACATTAGCTCAGGGGGAGTTACAAGGTTTTGAGGTATATAGTCTTCTATAAAACATTTGAACAAGTTTTTGAATTTTTGTACATATGTCAAACAAGATGCATATTATACTCATAAAGACTAGATTCATAATGTTTAGATAAGTGTTTTTTCCACTTATGTCAAAGGGGGAGATTTTTGGTCTTAGATTGGTTTTGACAATTAAGTGTCAACACACAACCAATTTCCAAAATGATGCCAAGTATAATACAGATGTCGAGCTATAGTATGTTCCAAGTCAAAGATTCAATAAGTGTTGAGTGAACTTCATGTGTGGAGCAAGATTCAGATGCCAAGTCATAAGTGATGTTGAGTCAATATAGATGCTAAGTCACTATAAGTGTCGAGAAAAGTATAGATGTCAAGCGAGACAGAGTTACTATAGGAGTCGAGTGAGACATAATTCCTATATGTGTTGAGCATCAACAATTAGTAAGTGCTGAGTAAAACAAAATCAGCATATGAGTTTGTGCCTTCACAGACTCAGATGTAAACTATTTTTGAGCTGACTTAAGATGAATCTTGAAGGATCTTAAAAATAAGATCGAATCTTTTACATTCCCTATGTAATCTGCATGCAACCAATAAGAAAAGTGTTGAGATTTGACTAGGGAAAGAAGGATGAATATTGATCGTAGATTCATACCTAACCATAAGTCTTTGAAGCCTTTAAAAGGAGGATAATACCCCATAATTCATGTGTGTAAGAGAGATATATGGGAGACTACTAGCAAAGTTCAGAAGGGTATAAGGACTAAGAAGGAAGAGCACCATTATAAAATTTAGTTTGTGAGAATAGAGCATTAATACTTCGAGTAGAGACATATCTGATCAAGGAAGGATCATATTAGATTGAGTAGAACAAGGATCTAGAATTAGCAATCAAAGATTGTAAGTCATCAAGTCATCATATTCTAATACTTTCTAGCTATTGTATTAGGAATGAAAAATCCTATGATGATAGATTGCTTTAACAACCATGATTGTAAGCCTTTCAACAAGATTTTAAATCCTTTAACAAGGTAACATTCCAAGTGACTGAGTGTAAATCCTCTAACTAGGTCACTTTTAATAGTGTGTAAAGCCTTTAATAGGGTAGGCCTTCCATAGGGCAGACCATAGGAAGTGGTCAAACTTTTTAATCTTAAACAGTTACATATTGCTGAAGTGATAATTTGTGTGTGTCATCCCCACCCCAATTTTAACTTCTCATTTTGGAGGGTTTCTAGTTGACCAAATCTTGTGTTATGTGTTTCCATGCATGTCCCTATTTTCATGGTTATTAGATATGTTAGATGCATGTGAATGATCTAAGCTAAAAGTTTTTTTATGAGGAGTTGTGTGCGAAGCAATTTAGTTATGTTGCATTCTGGTAGATCTAGACTTTCCTAAAGAAAAGTCACTAGTTCTCTATTGCGATAATCAGGGTGTGTTAAAACTTGTGAAGAATCTAATTTTTCATGAGCACACTAAGCATATTGAGGTCGAATGTCATTACATTAGGGATCAATTTTTGAACCACCACATCCAGCTCCAGTACTTCCCTGCAAACACTCATATAGTTGATATCTTCACCAAATCTCTTGGTAGGATCAAATTTGAACTCCTTAGGGGGTACATTTGTACAAACAATGTAATAAGGGGGCGAATGTTAGCATAATATTGCTATTACATTGTCTACGTAATTTTTGGCTATTAGATGGTTATGTTGGTTTATACAGTTACATTTTAACTACCAACTACTATGTTAAAATTTGAACTCATTAGGGGGTACATTTGTACAAACAATGTAATAAGGGGGGGGAATGTTAGCATAATATCGCTATTACATTGTCTACCTAATTGTTGGCTATTAGATGGTTATGATGGTTTCTACAGTTACATTTTAACTACCAACTACTATGTTTATTTAATCCCAAAGTTATTTTAATCGAAGTTGGGATTAATGAAAATAAAAATAGGCGCCTCGAGAACGATTACTCTCGGAAAAATATATATAGAGGTATATATAAGCTATTGGCAGTCGCGGTGCAATAGGAAAAATATTTACTTTTTATTTTTTATTTTGATAAGGTTTCTATAAAATTGTTAATTAATTTTTAATTAGAGTTGTATGAAGTTACTATAAAATTATGCTTCAAAATATTTTTTAAAATTTAATATAAGGAGTTTAATATAGATTAAAAATATATATTTTATTTTTGGGGTATTGTAATGTAAAAGGTTATAGTCATACATAGATATATGGTTAGGGACAAAGTTACCATTATAGTTAATGTTAACCTTAGGGATAGAATTAGGGTTAGGGTTGGAGTTAGCGTTAGGGTTTGAGCTATGGTTAAGGTTAGGGATAGAGTTATGGTTATGGTTATTGTTAGAGTTATGGTTAAAGTTTAGATTAGAGTTATGTTTATGGTTAAGGTTAGGGTTAGAGTTATGGTCATGGTTAAGGTTAGGGTTAGAGTTATCATTATGGTTATGACTAGGGTTAGTGTTAAGGTTATAGTAAGGCTAAGGCTAGTGTTAGGGTTAAGGTTTGAGTCAAGGTTGAGGTTAGAGTTAGGGTTAGGGTTTGAGTAAGGATGAAAATTAAGGTTAGGGTTAGGGTTAGAATTCAATTATGGTAGAGTCAAATCCAAAGTTAGAGTTATGCTCATGGTTAAGGCTAGGATTAGAGTTATGCTTATAGTTAGGATTAGGGATAGGGTTAGAGTCCAATTATGGTAGAGTTAGAATTAGGGTTAGAGTTAGGGGTGGAGTTATGTTTATAGTTAAGTTTAGGGTTAGAGTAATGCTAATGGTTAAGGTTAGGGTTAGAGTTATCATTATGGTTATGGTTAGGGTTATAGTGGGGATAGGGTTAGGGTTAGGGTTTGAGTCAAATATTTTTTAAAAATTAATATAAGGAATTTAATTTAGATAAAAAATTTTTTTTTTTGGGATATTGTAATGTAAAATGTTATAGTCATACATAGACATATGGTGAGGGACAAAGTTACCATTATAGTTAATGTTAACCTTAGGGATAGAATTAAGGTTTGGGTTGGAGTTAGGGTTAGGGTTTGAGCTATGGTTAAGGTCACGGATAGAATTATGGTTATGGTGATCGTTTGAGTTATGGTTAAGGTTCAGATTAGAGTTTTGTTTATGGTTAAGGTTAGGGTTAGAGTTATGGTCATGGTTAAGGTTAGGGTTAGAGTTATGGTTATGGTTATGATTAGGGTTAGGGTTATAGTAAGGCTAGGGTTAGGGTTACGGTTAAGGTTTGGATCAAGGTTAAGGTTAGAGTTAGGGTTAGGGTTTGAGTTAGGATCAAAATTAAGGTTAGGGTTAGCTTGGTTAGTGTCCAATTATGGTAGAGTCAGATCTAGAGTTAGAGTTATGCTCATGGTTAAGGCTAAGGTTAGATTTATGCTTATAGTTAGGGTTAGGCATAGGATTAGAGTCCAATTATGGTAGAGTTAGAATTAGGGTTAGAGTTAGGGGTAGAGTTATGTTTATGGTTAAGGTTAGGGTTAGAGTAATGCTCATGGTTAAGGTTAGGGTTAGAGTTATCATTATGGTTATAATTAGCGTTATAGTGGGGATAGGGTTAGGGTATGAGTCAAATTTTTTTTTTTTAAATTTAATATAAGGAATTTAATTTAGATATAAAAAAATATTTTATTTTTGGGTTATTGTAATGTAAAATGTTATAGTCATAGTTAGATATATGGTTAGGGACAAAGTTACCATTACATTTAATGTTAACCTTAGTGATAGATTTAGGGTTAGGATAAGCATTAGGGTTAGGTTTGAAGTTAGGGTTAGGGTTTGAGCTATGGTTAGGTTAGGGATAGAGTTATGGTTATGGTTATTGTTAGAGTTATGGTTAAGGCTCATATTAGAGTTATGTTTATGGTTAAGGTTAGGGTTAGAGTTATTGTCATGGTTAATGTTAGGGTTAGAGTTATGATTATGGTTACGATTAGGGTTAGGATTATAGTAAGGCTAGGATTAGGGTTAGGGTTAGGGTTTGAATCAAGTTTAAGGTCAGAGTTAGGGTTAGGGTTTGAGTCAGGATTAAAATTAAAGTTAGGGTTAGGGTTAGAGTCTAATTATGGCAGAGTCAGATCTACAGTTAGAGTTATGCTCATGGTTAAGTTTAGGGTTAGAGTTATGCTTATAGTTAGAGTTAGAGTCCAATTATGGTAGAGTTAAAATTAGGGTTAGAGTTAAGTGTAGAGTTATGTTTATGGTCAAGGTTAGGGTTAGAGTAATACTCATGGTTAAGTTTAGGGTTAGAGTTATCAATATGGTTATGGTTAGGGTTATAGTGGGGATAGGGTTAGGGTTAGGGTTAGGATTTGAGTCAAGGTTAAGGTTAGAGTTATGGTTAGGGTTAAGGTTTGAGATAGGATTAAAGTTAAAGTTAGGGTTATGGTTAGTGTCCAATTATGGTAGAGTTAGATTTAGGGTTAGAGTAAGGGGTAGAGTTATGTTTATGGTTAAGGTTAGTGTTAGTGCTAGGGTTAGGGTTAGAGTTAGAGCTAAGGTTAGAATTAGGGTTAGGGATAGTGTAAAGGTTAGGGTTAGGGTTAGAGTTAGAGTTAGGAATAAAATTAGGGTCAGGGATAGGGTTTGAATTAGAGTTAGGATTAGATTTAGGGTTATTGTTAGGGTTAAGGTTACAATTGGAGTTAGATTTAGGGTGAGGGCTATACTTAGGGTTAGGGTTAGAGTTAGGGTTAGGTTTAGAATTAGAGTTAGAATTAAGATTAGGGTTAGGGTTAGAATTAGGGTTATAGATATAGTTAGGATTAGAGTTAGGGTTAAGGTAAGGGTAAGAATTAGGGTGAGGGTTAGAATTAGGGTTACAAATACAGTTAGGGTTAGGGTTATATTTAGGGTTAGAAATAAGGTTAGGGTTAGAATTAGGGTTAGAGTTAGGGTTAGTGTTAGGGTTATGGTTAGCATTAGGGTTAGGGTTACAATTAGAGTTAGAGTTAAAATTAGAGGTAGTAATAGTGTTAGTGTTAGTATAAGAGTTAGAATTAGAGTTAGATTTAGGGTTAGAATTGGGGACAAGATTAGGGTTAGAGTTAGAATTAGAGTTAGAGTCCCAGTTCAAGTTAGAGTTAAAGTTAGAGATAGAGTTGGAGTTAGGGTTAGGGTTAGAGTTACCTAGTTAGATTTAGGGTTAGGGTTATAGTTAGGCTTGGGATGGGGATTTAATTAGGGTTAGGGTTGGAGTTAGAGTTATATATATTGTTAAGGTTAGGATTAGGGGTAGGTTTAGAGTTAGAGTTAGGATTAGGGTTAATTTTAGGATTAGGGGTGCAATTAGAGTTAGAGTTAGAGGTATAGTTAGGCTTAGAATTAGGGATAGGGTTAGAATTAGAGATAAAGTTAGAGTTAGGGTAAGAGATAGAGATAGATTTAGGGTTAGAATTAGGGTTAGGATTAGAATGAGCATTATAGTTAGAGTTAGAGTTAGGGTTAGAATTAGTGTTAGGGTTAAGGTTAGGGTTATGGTGAGAATAAGAGTTATTGTTAGAGTTAGAGTTAAGATTAGAGTTATAGTTAGGGCTAAAATTAGGTTAGGGTTAGGGCTAGAATTGGGATTAGAGTTAGAATTAGGATTAGAGTTGGGGATATATAGGTTAGGGTTAGGGGTAGAATTAGAGCTATAGTTAGAGTTAGAGTTAGGATTAGGGTTACAGTTAGAATTAGGGTTAGAGATTGAGTTTGAGTTAGGATTAGGGTAAGGGTAAGAATTAGTGTTAGGGCTAGAATTAAAGTTACAAATAAAGCTAGGGTTAGAATTAGGGTTAGGGTTAGGGTTAGATTTAGAGTTAGGGTTTGAGCTAGGGTTAGAGTTAGAATTAGAGTTAGAAGAAGGGTTAGAGATAGAGTTAGGGTTAGCACAAGGGTTATAGTTAGAGTTAGGGTTGGCATTAGGGTTAGGGTTATAATTAATGTTAGTGTTAGTATTAGTGTTAGTGTTAGAATTAGGGCTAGAATTGAGGCTAGGGTTAGGGTTAGAATTAGAGTTAGAGTTAGGGATCAAGTTAGAGTTACAATTAAAATTGGAGATAGTGTTGGAGTTAGGGTTAGATTTAGGGTTAGAGTTAGGGTTATATTTAGCATTAAAATTAGGGTTGGGGTTAGGATTAGAATTAGTGTTAGGGTTAGAATTAGCATTATATATAGTGTTAGGGTTAGGATTAGGGGTAGGGTTAGGGTTAGGGTTAGGGTTGGGGTTAGGGTTAGCATTAGGGTTAGGGTCAGGGTTACAATTAGAGTTAGAGTTATAGTTATAGTTAGGGTTAGAGTTAGAGTTAGTTTTAGGTTTAGAAGAGTTAGGGTTATAAAGAGTTAAGGTTAGGGTCAAGGGTAGAATTAGAGTTAGAGTTAGAGTCAGGGTTAGGGTTAGGGTCAGGGTTAGAGTTAGAGTCAGAGTTAGAGTTGGAGTTAGAGTTAGAAATAGAGTTAGAGTTAGGATTTGTGTTATTATTGTAGTTAAGGTTATTTGTAGGTTACTAATCATATTATAGTTGATGTTAGTGCTATTATTACAGTTTATCTTAGTGTTAGGGTAATTGTCAGGTTAAATTTTTATGTGGGTTAGTTCTATTATAGTGCCCATGATTAGTGCTATTGTGATACAAGTTATTAATCTTTTTAATAATGTAATCCCTACCTCTCCCATCCTCTCTCTCTCTCTCTCTCTCTCTCTCTCTCTCTCTCTCTCTCTCTCTCTCTCTCTCTCCCTCCCTCCCTCTCTTTATCCCTACTCTCTAACTACACCTGATAATATCTCCCCCTGTCTAAATACACCCTCTAATCTCTCTTTGTCTCTAGTCTCTAGATACGCCCCCTAATCCCTCTCTGTAATCTTTAGATACACCCTCTTATCTCTATCATCTTGCTCTCTAGATATACCTCCTAATCTCTCTCACACTCTCACTCTCTCTCCCTGCTCTCAAGATACACCTCCTAATCTCCCCCCCCCCTCTCTCTCCCTATTCTCTAGATACAACTCCTAATATATATATATATATATATATATATATATATATATATATATATATATATATATATATCTTGATACACCCCCTAATCTATCTCTCTCTGTCTCTCTAGATACACCCCCTAATCTCTCTCTCTCTCTCTAGATAAACACCCTAATCTCTCTCTCTCTCTCTCTCTCTCTCTATATATATATATATATATATATATATATATATATATATATATTAATCAACCACACTTCAACATGGTCATTATATGTGGAATCATCCCGAAATGAACATTGAGTTGTTCATCTGAAAAAATTCAACAAGCTGGCTTGTTGCCTCCTAATTAGATGAATTTTTCTATTGCTCTTAGAATGAGAAGCTAGCAACTAGACCTCTAGCATAAAGGATTTGATTAAGCTATATGAGAATGCATATTAATCTAAATGAAATGCATATTAAGTTGAGAAATAAAAGAGCATACTATGTGAAATGAATGCATTTCAATCACTAAGATGATATTATAATGCAATAAATTTAAGCTATGGATGTATGAGAAAATGAATAGATATTTCAATATAAATTTGATACAAAATCAATTCGACCTCTGTAACAAGGAATTGAAGGCTTCTTAAATAGAATTCCAAAAATCAATCAATGATTGAGATCAATTGGAACATATATTTTCATTAAAATATCAATTTATTTGTTTGTAAATAAGAAAAAAATAAATTTATACATTCAATTTTGTTATTTGAAAATTACAGTAACCATATATTCATTTAATTTATGCTTATTATTTATGTGCAATTTTAAAAGTATCAAAATTCATTTTTAGGCATCAATCTTTGAAAAGTGGAAGGCAATGCCGCCATTTTTTAAATATTATAATAGTAAGCAATTTATTATACTATTAGTTGTAATTAAAAATATATGTAATTTTACAAAAGTGGATGACAATGTTACCATATTTGAAACTTTAGATTGCAAATATTTCGTAGAATAATAAATATTACTTTGTTTACATTTATGTGATCATATGCATTTTATTATGAACATTTTAGAAATATTTAACTTTGTGTTGAGGATTTATTTATATGTTTATAATGAAATAATCAAATATTTTTTATTTATTGCGTTAATGCTAAAGGTATACATAAAACATGAACTTCAATTATGGGACAAAAGTTGAAGTTCATTCTAATGAGGATGGTTTCCAGGGAACATGGTTCCCTACCACTATTATATATATATATATATATATATATATATATATATAGAGAGAGAGAGAGAGAGAGAGAGAGAGAGAGAGAGAGAGAGAGAGAGAGAGAGATTAGGGGGTGTGTCTAGAGACAAAGAGAGATTAGAGGGTGTATTTAGATAGGGGAAGATATTACTAGGTGTAGTTAGAGAGTAGGGAGAGAGAGAGGGAGGGAGGGAGAGAGAGAGATAGAGAGAGAGAGAGAGAGAGAGAGAGTATGGGAGAGGGAGGGATTACATTATTAAAAAGATTAATAACTTGTATTATAATAACACTAATCATGGGCACTATAATAGAACTAAGCCACATAAAAATTTAACCTGACAATTACCCTAACACTAAGATAAACTATAATAATAGCACTAACATTAACTATAATATGATTAATAACCTAGAAATAACCTTAATCATAATAATAACACAAATCCTAACTCTAACTCTAACTCTGGCTCTAAATCTAACCCTAGCCCTGACCCTAACCTTAACCTAAGCCTAACCCTAACCCTAACTCTAACTCTAATTCTACCCTTGACCCTAACCTTAACTCTTTATAACCCTAACTCTATACCTAATTCTAACCCTAACCCTAAGCCTTACTATAGCCCTAATCCTAACTATTATTCTAACTCTAATGCTAATTCTAACCCTAAACCTAACCCTAATTTTAACCCATATTCAAACTCTAACCCTAACTCTAACTCCAACTCTATCTCTAACCCTAACCCTACCCCTAATTCTAACCCTAACACTAACTCTAACTCTAATTGTAACCCTAACCCTAACACTAACCCTAACCCCAACCCTAACCCTACCCCTCATCGTAACCCTAACACTATATATAATGCTAATCCTAACCCTAACACTAATTATAATCCTAACCCCAACCCTAATTCTAACCCTAAATCTAACCCTAACTCTAACCCTAAATCTAACCCTAACTCCAACTCTATCTCCAATTTTAATTGTAACTCTAACTTGATCCCTAACTCTAACTCTAATTCTAACCCTAACCCTAACCCTAACCCTAGCCTCAATTCTAGCCCTAATTCTAACACTAACACTAATGCTAACACTAACATTAATTATAACCCTAACCCTAATGCCAACGCTAACTCTAACTATAACCCTTGTGCTAACCCTAACTCTAATTCTGACCCTAACTCTATCTCTAACCCTTCTTCTAACTCTAATTCTAACTCTAACTCTAGCTCAAACCATGACTCTAAATCTAACCCTAACCCTAACCCTAATTCTAACCCTAGCTTTATTTGTAACTTTAATTCTAGCCCTAACACTAATTCTTACCCTTACCCTAACCCCAAATCTAACTCAATCTCTAACCCTAATTATATTTGTAACCCTAATTCTAACCCTAACCCTAATCCTAACTTTAACTCTAATTGTAGCTCTAATTCTACCCCTAACCCTAACCTATATATCCCTAACTCTAATCCTAATTCTAACCCTAATCCCAATTCTAGCCCTAACCCTAACCTAATTTTAACCCTAACTATAACTCTAATCCTAACTCTAACTCTAACAATAACTCTAATTCTCACCCTAACCCTAACCCTAACCCTAACACTAATTATAACCCTAACTCTAACTCGTACTCTAATGCTCATTCTAATCCTAACCCTAATTCTAGCCCTAAATCTATCTCTATCTCTTACCCTAACTCTAACTCTATCTCTAATTCTAACCCTATCCCTAATTCTAACCCTAACTATACCTCTAACTCTAACTCTAATTGTATCCCTAACCCTAACATTAACCCTAACCCTGACTCTAACTCTAAACCTACCCCTAATCCTAACCTTAACAATATATATAACTCTAACTCCAACCCTAACCCTAATTAAATCCTAATCCCAACCCTAACCCTAAATCTAACTATGTAACTCTAACCCTAACCCTAACTCCAACTCTTTCTCTAACTTTAACTCTAACTTGAATTGGGACTCTAACTCTAATTCTAACCCTAACCCTAATCTTGTCCCCAATTCTAACCCTAGATCTAACTCTAACTCTAACTCTTATACTAACACTAACACTATCGCTACCTCTAATTTTAACTCTAACTCTAATTGTAACCCTAACCCTAATGCTAGCCCTAATGCTAACCATAACCCTAACACTAACCCTAACTCTAACTCTAGCCCTAATTTTAACCCTAACATTATTCTAACCCTAAATATAACCCTAACCCTAACTATATTTGTAACCCTAATTCTAATCCTCGCCCTAATTCTTACCCTTACCCTAACCCTAACTCTAACTCTGATCCTAACTATATCTATAACCCTAATTCTAACCCTAACCCTAATACAAATTCTAACTCTAATTCTAAACCTAACCCTAACTCTAACCCTAACCCTAAGTCTAGCCCTCACCCTGACTCTAAATCCAATTATAACCTTAACCCTAACAATAACCCTAAATCTAATCCTAACTCTAATTCAAACCCTATCCCTCACCCTAATTTTAATTCTAACTCTAACTCTAACCCTGACCCTAACCTTTACTCTATCCCTAACCCTAATTCTAACCATAACCTTGACCTTAACTCTAACTCTAACCCTAACCCTAACACTAACACTAACCTTAACCATAAACATAACTCTACCCCTAACTCTAACCCTAAATTTAACTCTACCATAATTGGACTCTAACCAGAACCCTTACTCTAACTTTAATCCTATCTCAAACCTTAACCCTAACCATAACTCTAAAATTAACCTTGATTCAAACCCTAACCCTAACCCTATCCCCACTATAGCCCTACCCATAACCATAATGATAACTCTAACCCTAACCTTAACCATGAGCATTACTCTAACGCTAACCTTGACCATAAACATAACTCTACTCCTAACTCTAACCCTAATTCTAACTCTACCATAATTGGACTCTAACCCTAACTATAGGCATAACTCTAACCCTAACCTTAACCATGAGCATAACTCTAACTCTAGATCTGACTCTACCATAATTGGACTCTAACCCTAACCCTAACGTTAATTTTAACCCTGACTCAAACCCTAACCCTAACTCTGACCTTAACCTTGATTGAAACCCTAACCCTAAACCTAACCCTAGACTTACTATAACCCTAACCCTAATCATAACCATAACCATAACTCTAACCCTAATATTAACCATGACCATAACTCTAACCCTAACCTTAACCATAAACATAACTCTAATTTGAACCTTTACCATAACTCTAACAATAACCATAACCATAACTCTATCCCTAACCTTAACCATAGCTCAAACCCTAACCCTAACTTCAACCCTAACCCTAATGCTAATTATAACCCTAATTCTATCCCTAAGGTTAACATTAAATGTAATGGTAACTTTGTCCCTAACCATATATCTACCTATGACTATAACATTTTACATTACAATATCCCAAAATAATTTTTAAAAAAAATCTAAATTAAACTCCTTATATTATATTTAAAAAAATATTTGACTCAAACCCTAACCCTAACCCTAACCCTATCCCTATCCCCACTATAACCCTAACCATAACCATAATGATAACTCTAACCCTAACCTTAACCATGAGCATTACTCTAACCCTAACCTTAACCATAAATATAATTCTACCCCTAACTCTAACCCTAATTCTAACTCTACCATAATTGGAATCTAATCATATCCCTAACCCTAACTATAAGCATAACTCTAACCCTAGCCTTAACCATGAGCATAACTCTAACTCTAGATTTGACTCTACCATAATTGGACTCTAACCCTAACCCTAACCTTAATTTTGATCCTAACTCAAAACCTAACCCTAACTCTAACCTTAACCTTGATTCAAACCCTAACCATAACCCTAGCCCTAGCCTTACTATAACCCTAACCCTAATCATAATCATAACCATAACTCTAACCCTAACCTTAACCATGACCATAACTCTAACCCTAACCTTAACCATAACTCTAACAATAGCCATAACCATAACTCTATCCTTGACCTTAACCATAGCTCAAACGCTAACCCTAACTCCAACCCTAACCTTAATGCTAACCCTAACCCTAATTCTATCCGTAAGGTTAACATTAACTGTAATGGTAACTTTGTTCCTAACCATATATCTACATATGACTATAACATTTTACATTACAATATCCCAAAAAAATATTTTTTAAAATCTAAATTAAACTCCTTATATTAAATTTTTTAAAATATGACTCAAACCCTAACCCTAACCCTATCCCCACTATAACCCTAACCATAACCATAATGATAACTCTAACCCTAACCTTAACCATGAGCATTACTCTAACCCTAACCTTAACCATAAACATAACTCTACCCCTAGCTCTAACCCTAATTCTTACTCTACCATGATTGGACTCTAACCCTAACCCTAACTATAAGCATAACTCTAACCCTAACCTTAACCATGAGCATAACTCTAACCCTAGATCTGACTCTACCATAATTGGACTCTAACCCTAACCCTAACCTTAATTTTAATGCTGACTCAAACCATGACCCTAACTCTAACCTTAACCTTGACTCAAACCATAACCCTAACCCTAACCTTAGCCTTACTATAACCCTAACACTAACCCTAATCATAACCATAACCATAACTCTAACGCTAACCTTAACCACGACCATAACTCTAACCCTAACCTTAACCATAAACATAACTCTAATCTTAACCTTAACCATAACTCTAACAATAACCATAACCATAACTCTATCCCTAACCTTAACCACAGCTCAAACCCAAACCCTAACTCCAACCCTAACCCTAGTGCTAACCCTAACCCTAATTCTATCCCTAAGGTTAACATTAACTATAATGGTAACTTTGTCCCTAACCATATATCTACATATGACTATAACATTTTAAATTACAATATCCCAAAAATAAAATAAATATTTTTAATCTAAATTAAACTCCTTATATTAAATTTTTTTTTTTAAATTGAAGCATAATTTTATAGTAACTTCATACAACTCTAATTATAAACAAGACAATTGGCTCGAGTGCCATATTAATTACTAAGCTATGATTAGTATAAATAATCTTCCCTTATATAATAATATAAATATAGTTACATTAGTTTTAGTTTTATTTATATATTATATATTATATATATAATTTATATTATATAAATATATATAATAAAAGATTCAAGTATTAATTTAATAAATAATTATTTTCAATATGAATTGTGTAACAGAGAAAATATCAAAATAGAAAGACATAAATTGATCCAAGCACATCTTGGTAGAGGGCATTCTTTCCAAATGTCATAAAATGATCCAAGTAGAAACTTGGTGGAGAAAGACCCAAGTATAACTCAGTGAAGGGCATTCTTTATGAATGGAATAATATAATCTAAGTATAAACTTGGTGGAAGGCATTCATTGCAAATGTCATAGAACAATCAAAGTGTAAAATTGGTGGAGGGCATTAATCATAAATATCATAGAAATTTCCAAGTGTAAACTTGGCAGAGGGTATTCATAATGAATACCATAACTAATGGTAAGCCAAAAGAAGAAGATATGTATTCGTTATTAAAAAATAGATACAAAGTAGATATAAATACTATGTGAAATTAAAATAGTAGTTGGTAGTTAAAATGTAACTGTAGAAACCAACATAACCATCTAATAGAAAACAATTACGTAGACAATGTAATAGCAATATTATGCTAACATTCCCCCCCTTATTACATTGTTTGTACAAATGTACACCCTAATGAGTTCAAATTTGATCCTACCAAGAGATTTGGTGAAGATATCAACTATATGAGTGTTTGTAGGGAAGTACTGGAGCTGGATGTGGTGGTTCAAAAATTGATCCCTAATGTAATGACATTCAACCTCAATATTCTTAGTGTGCTCATGAAAAATTGGATTCTTCACAAGTTTTAACACACCCTAATTATCGCAATAGACAACTAGTGACTTTTGTTTAGGAAAGTCCAGATCTACCAGAATGCAACATAACTAAATTGCTTCGCACACAACTCCTCATAACAAAATTTTAGCTTAGATCATTCACATGCATCTAACATATCTAATAACCATGAAAATAGGGACATGCATGGAAACACATAACACAAGATTTGGTCAACTAGAAACCCTCCAAAATGAGAAGTTAAAATTGGGGTGGGGATGACACCCACAAATTATCACTTCAGTTATATGTAACTATTTAAGGTTACAAAGTTTGACCACTTCCTATGGTCTGCCCTATGAAAGGCCTACCCTATTAAAGGCTTTACACACTATTAAAAGTGACCTAGTTAGACGATTTACACTCACTCACTTGGAATGTTACCCTGTTAAAGGATTTAACATCTTGTTGAAAGGCTTACAATCATGGCTATTAAAGCAATCTATCATCATAGGATTTTTCGTTCCTAATACAATGGCTAGAAAGTATTAGAATATGATGACTTGATGACTTACAATCTTTGATTGCTGATTCTAGATCCTTTTTCTACTCAATCTGATATGATCCTTCCTTGATCAGATATGTCTCTACTCGAAGTATTAATGCTCTATTCTCACAAACTAAATTTTACAATGGTGCTCTTCCTTCTTAGTCCTTATACCCTTCTAAATACATAACTAAATCTAAATCTAAATGCAAAACTAAATTAAAAATAGAAATCTCACATGCAAAAAATTACTCCAAAACTTTAATCTACTCCTCTTCAAAAACTCTAATCCACTCCAATAATCTCCACCTCTTTCTCCCTATAAAAACACAAAATGAAAATGAAATGTGGACCATTTGTTTTATAACCCATGAGAGACTCCTCATATCCCCCAATAGATGTCTTTTGACATTCCACGAATTTGTTTCAAATTCCCCCACTCCCCACAAAAAATAAGCATGAATGTGCATACAAAAATAAATTTAACAAAAAGAAAATATTATATATTTAAAAATTTAATGAAATTATTTCAGTCCTATTTTTTTGGCCTCATTTTCTCGAGTCCAATTTTTGGCCCCTTTTGTTAGGTCATATTATTTCAGCATCCATTTGGCTTCATATGATTTTGGCCAGCTATTATTTGGAAATTTTTTCTATATTTTACAATCTAATAATGATAAAATATATACAAAATATATGATTCATGTACTTTAAATAAATCATTAACTTTAATAAACTATAAATTGTATTGATATGGTGACATTGTCATCCACATAAATGATAAAATTATACTTTGAAACATGAAAATATAAATACTTTGAAACATGCAAATGTAAAACTATTATGAAACATTCAAATCTAAAGCATGCAAACTAAAACTATTTTGAAATATGTAAATCTAAAACTAATATGAAACATGCAAATCTAAAACTAATTTGAAACATGCACTTTTAAAATATGCAAATGAAAAGTATTATAAAATATATAACTCAGAAGATTTTGAATGCAAATCTAAATCTAAATCAAACATGCAAGATTAAACTATTAAATGTAAGCGTAAACAATTTTGAATATAATTCTAGAAATCTAAATGGAACTAATTGAAATTGAAATCTAAATCAAAGTAGAATATTATAACTAATTTGAATCTGAATCTATGTCTACATCTAAATCTAAATAGAAAATAGAAATCTCACTAGCAAAAAAATTACTCCAAAACTTCAATTTATTCCTATTCAAAAACTCCAATCTAATCCTCCAATAATCTCCACCTCTTCCTTCCTGCAAAAACATAAAATGAAAATGAAATGAGGAGCCTTTGTTTTATAGCTTGTGAGAGACTCCTCATCTCCCCCAATAGACATCTCTTCACATTCCACAAATTTATTTCAAATTCCCCCACTCCGCACAAAAAAAACCATGAATCTGCATGCAAAATTATTTTTTTAAAAAAAATATATCATATTGAAATTGGTTTGCCCCAATTTTTTCAGGCCCTATTTTTTAGGGGCATATTTTTTGGGCCTATTTTTTTAGGTCCTACTTTTTCGGGCCCTATTTTTTTGGGCCTATTATTTTGGCCTCCATTTGGCATCGTATTATTTCGGCCAGCTATTATTTCAAGTTTATTTTTTATTTTATGATTTAATAATTTAATATTTAATTTAGAAGTTTGTAACTCTTGCTTTTTCTTTTTTATTGACAAGGAATCTTGGCATATTCCTGTGTTGGGCATTTGTGCTGCCATTGTATAGAATGCCTCTCTGCATAATTATGAAACATTCAAATCTAAAACATGCAAACTAAAACTATTTTGAAATATGTGAATCTAAAATTAATATGAAACATGAAAATCTAAAAATAATTTGAAACGTGCACTTTTAAAATATGCAAATGAAAAGTATTATAAAATATATAACTCAAAAGATTTTGAATGCAAATCTAAATCTAAATCAAACATGCAAGATTAAACTATTGAATGTAAGCATAAACAATTTTGAATATAATTCTAGAAATCTAAGTGGAACTAATTGAAATTGAAATCTAAATCAAAGTAGAATATTATAACTAATTTTGAATCTAAATCTATGTCTACACCTAAATCTAAATAGAAAATAGAAATCTCACCAACAAAAAAATTACTCCAAAACTTCAATCTATTCCTGTTCAAAAACTCCAATCTAATCCTCCAATAATCTCCACCTCTTCCTTCCTGCAAAAACATAAAATGAAAATGAAATGAGGAGCCTTTGTTTTATAGCTTGTGAGAGACTCCCCATCTCCCCCAACAGACATCTCTTCACATTCCACAAATTTATTTCAAACTCCCCCACTTGGCACAAAGAAAAAGCACGAATCTGCATGCAATATTATATTTAACAAAAAAATAAATCATATTGAAATTGGTCTGCCCCTATTTTTTCGGGTCCTATTTTTTACGGGCATATTTTTGGGCCTATTTTTTCAGGTCCTACTTTTTCGGGCCCTATTTTTTTGGGCCTATTATTTTGGCCTCCATTTGGCATCCTATTATCTCGGCCAGCTATTATTTTGGGTGTATTTTTTATTTTATGATTTAATAATTTAATATTTAATTTAGAAGTTTGTAACTCCTTCCTTTTCTTTTTTATTGACAAGGAATCTTAGCATATTCCTGTGTTGGGCATTTGTGTTGCCATTATATGGAATGCCTCTCGGCGTAATGAAGGAATTGATTAAATATTTCTTTTGCGTGATTTGCGTGCGGGTCCCGCTTTCTTCCACCTACCTTTTACTCTAGTTTTGGTTTGAAAATGAATTACATGCACGATGAGGTGGACCCAACTATATCTTCTCATCCATGGGTTTTTCTATCCTTCGTTTGACTTTGTGATGTTGTGCCCCCCTCCTTGATGCTAGTTAGTGTGGTTTTTTAATATGCCCCTCTTTCAATACCCGTGTCATTTCATTATAATATATACGCCTTGCTATGGTCACAAGTCATGTCTTAGCTACCCACAACGATGTATCTAAGGATATTATTAAAAATGAAATATGACCATTTATTTAAAGGTAGTAAGTATGTATTATTTTTCTCTTTTTTATCATTATATATAGGTAATAAATCAATGTGGTATATTCTATGCATTCATATTGTGTCAATGCAAATGATAGATATTTAGAAATGATTTTATTGAGGTACAATAGTTTATTAGTAATGGATTGACTACACATATTTATATTAAAAATAGTATTTATATTTACATTAATCATATGTCATTATGGGGTTATGATAGTTCGCCCCTCTAAAATTTTCTTGTCATCAAGCAATACAATTTCAAATTTATATTCTTTGAATTTCCTTAAACTAAACCTCTAATTTGAAAAGGATTACTCCCATTTTCTCAGTAATAACTTCCAATGTTGCATGTTCTTGATCATCACATATCACCTTTTTGTTGACGCTTTCTTCTTTATATGTTATTCCATTCATTTTCCCTCTTTTACATTGATGATTATACTCCCAAGGTTCTTTACATTTGAAAAATAATCCTTTCTTTAGTAGATCATCTCTATTTGGGCATCTATGACCAAAGTTCCATAGTTCATGACACATGCGACATTTCCTTTCTCTATTTTCCTTCCTTTTCTCTTTATATTCGATAGTTATTTTAGGATGCTTGGACCTCTTGTTTATCTTATTAGATTCAATCTTATTTGATTTCTTGATGGCTTCCTCTAAACTTTGGAGTTCAAGGAGTTCTACATAGAATTTGATAGAATATTGAATTCCTTCTACGAATAGATGAGTGAGTTGTCCTTGTGATATATTTGGAACCGTTACTAATAAGTCTTATAATTTATTCATGAATTATTCTACTATTTATGCCTATCTAAGGTGAGTTAGTTCTTGGAAGTACCACTCAAGATCTCACAAATCAAACGTACTCATTATCCTTTAAGTGAAGTGGCTATAGATGACCTGATATTTTTGTGTCCTAGGGAATTATTTCCATAATTCCACCATTTGCGGGTTGGCCCTCTTAAATGAAGTATGGAAAAGTTAATAGCACCTTCTTTGGTCATAAGACGTAAAGATAGATATGTTTCTAATTTTTGAACCCTTGATTAAGAAGTTTCCTCTTCTTGACCATCAAAACACAATAGTTTTACTTTATTTACTTTCTCCTAAAGGTCTTTGTTTACATGATCCTTTTTATTTTCCATGTTTTTGGTTTTGTATTATTCTTCAAAAGGAATATGTTTTTGAATATTTGGATCCAAGTTTTCATACATCTATATAATTTCTTCAACAATTTTTTTGGTTGTTTATTCTTCTACAATAGGTTCTCTTTTTGGGATAAATGAGGGAAAGGTATCTAGTGGAAATGAACTTTGTGGCGAGGGTTCATTTTTCTCATAATTAGAATGAAAATATGTTTGTGAATTAGGTCTTTTACTTTGAATGTTATTAATGCTTAAATTTTGTATAGCTCCAAGTAATAATTTATTTGAGTTTTCAATTCTTTCATTTTTTTTCTCCATAAAGCTTCTAAATTATTCTGGGGCTAGTTCTCTTACAATTTTTCTTTTGGATGTGTAGATGTGTGAACTAACAAGTTCCACAGAATGATAGGATTATGCTCTAATACCGCTATACTACCCCCACTATTAGGGTTAGTAACCTGGACAAGTAATGATGGAAAAAATATTTAGTAAATCAAATCAAAATGATATATATATAACTCTTAAGAGGCTATTAGACCTTCAACTAGTTTATGAATTTATATATTTAAATTAACCCTCTCCACCAAGGTTATCTTGGTTCATGTTATGACATTCATAATGAATGCCCTCCACCAAGTTTACACTTGGATCTTTCTATGACAATCGCGATGAATTCCCTCCACCAAGTTTACACTTGGATCATTCTATGACATTTTCAAGGAATTACCTCCACCATGTTTATACTTGTTTCATATCATGAAATTCATAAAGAATGCCCTCCACCAAGTTATACTTGGGTTGTTCTCTACCAAGTTTATAGTTGGATCAATTTATGTCTTTCTGTTTTAATATTGTCTTCATTATAAAATTCATATTGAAAATAATTATTTATTAAATTCATACTTGATTCTATTATTATATATATATATATATATATATATATATATATATGATATAAATACATTTAATACATAATATATAAATAAAAATAAAACTAATGTTACTATATTCATATTATTATATGAGGGAAATTCTTTATACTAATTGTACCTTAGGAACTAATATGTGACCCGATAACTCTAGCCACTTCAAAAAAATATTTCCTTACCATATGTGATCTCTATATGGAATTTAGTGTGAGTCTACTTGTCACTTCATGATACATGGTCCCCACAATGGTATGCCTCTCCAATAAATGATAAAGGGAGTGATGGGGTCTTCATACTGTTTGGGCATATTTTTTCTTCACTAGTCATTGCTTCCAAACCAATCTCCGCATTTCGATTGATGTCACTATGATATTTCCCATTCTTGATGTGATAGTGGAGGTAATGTCAAGGAATTAATTAAATATTTATTTTCTTTGATTTACATAGGGGACCCACTTTCCTCTAGTTTACTTCTATTATGGTTTTGGTTTGAATTTCAATTATATCCACGATGAGGTAGACCCTCTGACTATATTTGCCCTCCAATAACCAGCACTGACATGGGTTTGTCTATCCTTTATTTACCTCTATGATGTCATGTTTCCCTCCTTGGTGCTGGTTAGTGTGGTGTTTTTATGTCTTGCCTTTCAATATCCATGACATTTCATTATAATATATGCCCTTTGCTATGGTCATGAGTCATGTCTCTTAGACCCACAATGATGTAATTTAGGATATTATTAAAATTGAAATATGAACATTTATTTAAATTTATTATGTTCTATTATTATTCTCTTTTCTATTATTACATATAAGTAATAAATCAATATTATATATTTTATGCATTCATATTATGTCAATGCAAATGGTCGATATTTGGAAATGACAAATAAGGCTCAATAGTTTATTAATAATGAAATGAATACATGTATTTGTTTTAAAAATAATATTTATAATTACATTAGTCGTATGTCATTATGGGGTTATGATTGATTTCATAGAGTTATAAAAAAAATAAAATCAAGATCTTATTGATGATGGGATTGTTGATGTTGGAATGCCTAAGTACTTGTGTGATGAGGATAGTTCTCTTGAAAAAGATTATATTGATGAACCTATGTCTAGTGATGGTCTTCTTGACACCTCAACTTCTTCCAATACATATGAAATTCCTAAAACTTCAAGAAAAGAACCTAATGCTTTCTACATTGACTATGTATACCCTCAAGGTATACCTTTAAAAGAAACTCAAGCTAACCTTCACTTGTGTAAATATATTTTTCATGCTACTAAGACTAAATATTCTCAACCTTCATCCTATGTTATTCCTACTATGCCCATTTTGACTAGTACTTCACTATCTCTTCTAGATCCTATTGGGAATATAAGATATGTTAGGTTACTAAGAGGGGAGGGGTGAATCATTCACTAGTAAAACTTAATCTTTATTCACCAATTAATCCTTCACATGTATTCTAATCTACTTGCATGAATGAAAAACTTACAACATTAAAACATTCATAACACTTTGACACACAATATGGTAACCTAGAAACCTTCCAAATAGAAAGTAAAACTAGGGTGCGGATGATACCCACAAGATTTAGTACTATAGTATAATGTTGGCCTTTCAAGGCTTACAATGATCACTTCTGATGATATGCCTTGTTAGGAGCAATAAGGACTGCTAGGTCCACCTTGTAAAAGGATTTGCAAAACATACAATGAGTTTGTACATGGTAAAGAGATTTACAAAAGATTGTTAAGTCTATCTTGTGAAAGGATTTAATTGTTTCACCTGTTAGGATGAACCAGTAGGAAATCTCTAATCTACAACTTTGATTTGTTGAATGAGATTCCTTTGGAGTGTAATGATCACCTTGTGATAGATAAATCTTTCTTTCTCCTTATACTACTTGTAGCCTTATTATTTTTCACTTCTACTCTTAGTGCATCTCATGTGATACTCCTACATTCTACCTTTGGATGTGATACAATATATATACCAATCCAAATTAGAATTCATCAAAGTCACCTACAATAAAAGTTACACCAAAATGCACAAAGTCAGCCCAACTGTTGGTACTCAGGTTTTGAAGACAAATTCGGTGAGGTTCTAATACTCAAAAACCATTGTCAATGCTTGGCATCGTCATGCACTCAGTAGATGTAGAAGCTTTGATCATACTAATCACTTCCAAGTGGTCTGAACTCAATTTCCACTATTGACTCAGTGAACACTACAAAACTCAACATATAAATTGAATCACTTGGTTGACACTGCATAGCTCAATCAATGCTAGATTCTCATTACTGAAGCTACAAGCTTGGTAAATACTAGAGATCTTGGTTTACACTGATAATCACCATCTTGGTAGATATTTCTCAGTGCAAACTGAATATTGTTCCTGGAACTCAATAGAGCCTGAATTACTTGGCTAACACTATAAACTACAAGATAAGCTGAATAGCTACTAACCATACGATTAAGTGTGTGTCTATGTCACTAATTAAAAAAAACTTGACTATAATGTCAACAATCTCTCCCTTAGGAATTAGTGACAAAACTACTTATCAATCAAAACTAAATTTTCAAAAATTTTAAAACAATCTTTAGTCTCCATATTGTATCTTCAACTTGGTAACATACTCTGCTTTAACATTTTTTGAAATTACTTTTGTAAGAGATGTTTATCTGAATATTTTTACTATGATGCTACCCTATACGTATATACAATATAATTTACAGGTTATATACATATGTCTCATGTTTTTATAATACATCTTCTTCTCTTCTCCCCTTTCATTGCAACATTAAATTTTCTTCCCTTTTATACATTCTCCCCCTTTTGACATAAATTCCAAAGGTGTATGCTACATGGATATTCTAACTTTACCTTTAAAATCAATGATATTTTTTTGTCCCAATTTCATACAACACCTTGCTTGCAAGCAATGCAATCTAAACTTTTGTTGATAGCTCCATCATGTGATCAGATATGGAGAAGTTGTTGTCATGGATGATATTTTTGGCATGTGCAATGCATTTCTACAATGCATCCATTTTTATAAGAATCATGTCTTAAATGTCTACAAGTGTGGCCCTTATCCTGGCTTCTCTTAGTAATTCTCCTTGCATATCAGTTAGAAATCTAATCTTGATGTAATGAGAAGAACTATAGCTTGGGTCAAGTGATAACTGGTGTGCACTTTCCTTAAGGTCTTCATCTATCTTGGAGATTTTATCTTTGATTTCTTGAGTAAAGATAGATGCGTCACATGGTTTATTGAATAAAGAAGTAACATTGTTGGTAGATGTTTACAATGAGCTTAAACATGACTTTATATGTTGCAATCTTCTGTGCAACTAGCTCCAATACTTTGTTTTTAAATTTCTTCTCTGCTCTTTGGAACAATTTCTTTTTCCCATTGAAATCTTCATTAAATTTTCGAACCACTTCTACTAATTGAGTCAAAATAGGTTGAGAAGTAGCAACCTTTGTTCTGAGTACATTTGCAAGAATGTTCTTCACATCTTCTCGCACTTGATGTTCTTTGTTTCTCTCCTCTCTAGGCCTCTATTACTTAGGTTTATTCTATAATAGCTCATCTTCTTTATCCATTATCTCAAGATTTAGAGTAGAGATATCCCAATTCATGAAAACTATATCCTCATCAAGATTAATGTCTTCTTCCTTATCTTTTCCTTTGCTTGAAACCTTAGTACTTGATTGAGGCTTGCTCTCAACTATCTTTGTACTAACTACTTTCATACATTGAATAGTAACAATAGTATAAATAGAAGGACTAGCAAAAAAAAAAGATATTTCACTAATTGAAGAAATACCCTGTTGTTTATTAGCCAAATTGATGAAGGAGAAAGCACTGATTTCTCAGTAGATGAGGTGTTGATCACTTCAGCCAGTGAAGTACTAAGTTGAATAGGTGTAGAGATTGGTTGGGTGATTGGATTCATAGTATTTGTCATAACCAACTTGGTAGAATCTTTCTTTAAGCTTGATGGCTTTAAAGCTTTTCTTAGAGAGTGAGGAAATGAGGCCATAGTCGCTGTTGCAATCTTCTTCGTGTTGATTTTCTCAATGCTCACAATCTTAGGGTGATTCGTCTTAGTGGATTCCTATTATTTCTCCTCATCATCTTTATTATCATCATTTGTTTCTTCATCATCATCATTTTCCTGTTCTTCTTTATCATATTCATCATCATGTTTATCTTTGACATGAACAACAAAATCACTCTTCTGATGAAGATTGTAGATATTCTTCCATGTATTAATGGAATTCTTCACCACATCTTCAATGTGATTGATCAATATTAAGCAAGTGTTAAATTTCAAATTAAGTTTTTCTTCATTATACTTCATGGAATCCTTCACTTCTTTTTCATTAAGGCTTGGCATGAATTGCCTCAGAGTCTACTCATATATATCCTTTATAGTTTTCTTGGCATGTTCCCACCTTGTCTTGATTCTTTCCATCAACTCATTGACAATTTGTTGTGTAAGTTGGTCAAGTGAATATTTTCATTTTCCTAGCTTATACATAGTCATGTCTTCTACTTACTTCTTCTCCTCTGCATTTCTAGTCTCACACCTCAATGGTTTAAAATTTTCCATGCTAGCTCCATAATTAATCTCTTATAGTTTCTCTTAAAATGTAGGTGGAGGTCATTTAAAAATAAAATCCTCTTCTTCTTCACCTAATTTCAATTTCTTTCTAGATGTTCTTCTTATGAATACTATAGTAGATGACTTGGTAGGTCTAGTTATAATAACCTTACCTTTCTTCTTGATTGGCTCTTCTTCTTCTAATTTTGTCTTTGCATTTCCATCACATCATCTCCTTTAACTTCTGTCAATAGGAGAGTAGAACTAGTTTGTCTTAGTTTTTCTATCCTCTTCTCTCCTTTTCTAACATCTCGAGGAAGCTTTATTTGTAGTTCAATTCTAGCTTTGGCTTTATCCTATATACTAAAATTATGTGGCTTTTGGATCCATGGGTTCATTCAACAATGCCTTAATGATGTCCCTAGTTTCATCATTATTAACCTCATAGCCTAGAGGCTTAACCCATGCTACTCTAGGTTTGACTACTTGATTGTATACCTTATCACAATCTACTATAAAATAAATATCATCCTTGTAATCTTCTACAAGTTTCTTTGGAGTTTTGAATTTTTTATTCATCTTTTCTTTGAATGAATCAAAATAATTATCCATGATATTAACATAGTTCTCACCCATCTCTGCTATATTCTCATTGATTTGATATAGTATAGGCACATCTTTTCTCCATACAATTGTACATTTTGAATGGAAAAACAATTCACATAGAAGAATAAACAAGTAAAAAGTAAAATGATCTTACACATGTTATTCTTTGAAGTTTTGACGCTTTCCATGTTTTTGTTCAATTGGTTCAACATTAGCTCAATAGATCAAAGGACATGTTTTTCATCACCACCTTAAGAGTAAGATCAACTACCTCACATGATATGCTATTTAGATGACTAAAGCTATATATTTTGTGTGAAATTACATGAATTCCAAACTTTAGCTCCATGTTAGCTGCACAACTACTCTTCATACCTCTTCCATCCCATTTGACAAGTGTTTTCATTTCCAATTCTACCCAACTTATTGTTTTGGTATTTTTTGCCATGGTCAACATTAGGAGTCCTATGATTTGATGAATCATTTTTTTTGTTATGAGAGTAGGTCACTCCAACCATAGCTACCCATTGTGTACATGGCCAAGGATAAATCTTATCCATTTTATCTAAAAATCTCAAGGCATGTTCAAAATGTGTGTTAAACCCTCAGCTTTCAAGTGTTGATGCATGAGTTTGACTGCACCATTCAAACATAATTTTTATAGAGTTTCATCTATTTCTAGGGATCCTATGTCTTGAATTGAACAACAAAAATGTGAGTGAATATTGTTAACCAATAGTACCTTAGGTGGAATCTGTGGCTGAGTTCTAGTTGGATCAAGCATTTTTGCAATTGCTAGACTCAAATTGAAGTCTAGTGCTTTCTACTCAACTCCTCTAACCAACATCTTGGACCCATTCATGGCTTTGTACTAGAGGATGCCATGCTTGGTAGGGTTTACTAAAATATGGAAAACTTCAACATTAATTCTTAAAGTTCACTTGGATGCACAAAAATCACTCTTCGCGTATAGCTCTTTGAAAATTTACAGTGACAAATGAATTTAATTTCATTCCTTTTTAAAAAATTCACTTTTTGGTCACCATAAATGCTTGGTATGTTCACTTTCTTGATGACAGAATATCTTGCACATAGTTTGAATTAATTTCTCAATAGAGTTATCCATGACTTAGTGTACATACAATGACTTACTTAATCTTGACCTTGCTCAACAAAGTCTTGCAATCTGACATAGCTCGGTAAGGTCTAGAATTTCCTTAGACACTCAATGATCCCTTTTCATCTTGAATTCTAATATAGATCTTTCCTTTTTTCTAAATGGAATTGATTTAAGATGTTTGCTTTAGAATCTTAGTTCTAGTTATCCTTGTGTGAAATCAAGTGAAATGTTTGACTCACCCAATTCTTGAGTGATATGTGCCTCATTACTCAGACTTGCATTCTTAGAAGATTTCAGAGTCCATTGCTATCTCATCTATTTTCTAATGTTTTCAGCCTTGGCTTTCTTTTCATCTTAAATTCTTTCAATGTTCATATAGTTCTTGGCAAGATGTCCAAGTTCTATACAAATAAAAATAAATTTAGTGGTGTCTTTTGTCCTCATGTGATGTTTCACACATTTTATTTCAATGTGTCCAAATTATCAACAGTAACAACATCTGCACCATGTGTTGTAGTCCAAACCAAATATAGCTTTTACAATCTATTCTACTAGGTTCAATATCTTGATTTTGCATTCACAAGATTTGTGCCCTTGCTTCTTGCATTTGTGACATTTGCCTTCAAAAATGGGTTTCTCTTTGCATTCATCAGCTCTATGACCATGCTTATTTCAATTGTAGCATTTTCCATTGAATTTAGCTTTACCATTACTCCAACATTTGTTTGATATATGACCTAGCTTGCCATAGTAATTACAAGTAGGTCTATAATTCTTTTGAGCTCCTTGTTTGGATGTTTCACCTTCTTTTGTATATCCAATTCCTAGTTCGCCTTTCTATTTGTACTAGATTTTCTCATTTAATTGACCCATGTATACTTGAGATTTCATCGTCCTCTCATTGGTTTTCATTTTAGTGTTTAGATCATTCTGCACAATCTTTCTTTTTATGATCTTAGATTCATGATTTCTTCATTTGCATTAGTAAGATGATCAATGAAGTCTGCCTATTGAAGGGATAGAAGTTGAATTTCATTTTTCTTTCCTTCTAACTCTTCTTGTTATCTTATTTTTCTCTTCCATGAATTCATACAATCTTACTAACTGAATTTATTGTTCTCTTTTCAGCTTTCTTACTTCTTCTTGAAGTGTCCCATTCTTTTCTAATAGTTCTCTTATTGTTTCATTAGCTTCATCTGAATTACTTTCTGAATAAATATCTTTTGTTTTTTCTTTAGTGTAGAGTTTGTAATTCATTTTTACTACACAATCTTTTTTTTTTCTTAAGGATTAAGAGATTTTTTCCTTTGCGTTCTTAAGTTTCCCGATAGCCAATTTCAAATCTAGCTTTTCATTGTCAAGAACCTTATCGAGTCTCAATACCTCCATTACCTCTGATCTTTGCTCAAATTGTTAAGCTTTTTATTTGAAAACCACAAATCTCTAATACCAACTATTGAAAATATAAGATAGGCTAGGTTATTAAGAGGGGAGGCGTGAACTAGTAATCAATAGAACTTAATCTTAATTTGCCAATTAATCCTTCATATGTATTTTGATCTAATTGCATACATGAAAAACTAAAAGCATTAAAACATTCATAACACTTTGACACACAAATGGTAACCCAAAAACCTTCCAAATAGAAAGAAAAATTGGGGTAGAGATTATGCCACAATCTTTAGTACTACAATATAAAGTTGGCCTATTAAGGTTTACAATGATCAATTTTAATGATTTCCCCTATTAGGAGCAATAAGGACTACTAGGTCATCATCTAAAAGGATTTACAAAATATACAATGAAGTATGAACTTGGTAAAGAGATCTACAAAAGATTGTTAAGTCGAGCTTGTGAAAGGATTTAACTATTCCACTTGTTAGGCTGAACCAGTGGCTAATCTTTGATCTACAGCCTTGATTTTCTAAATGAGATTCTGTTGGTGCAAATAAGTATTTACTATTCACACTTTACTTAAGTTTACTTAGGTTAATGCATTTTCATACTAGTTGTCACGTGGACACCTAGGAGTTTGCATATTTATATGAGTTGTCATGTATATAACATAGTAGTTTGCACTCCAATTGAGCACATGTTGTCTACTACATCTCTTTATGAGATACACCTTTACATTCTTATCCTCTCATTGTTGCACGTACATTCATGCACAATGGAGGATAATCCACTCATGGTGGACATGTGCTTATTGTTATGCTTATCTCTTTGCTGACTCTAGGTAGACATATTAATTACCTTTATATATAAGGCTCTTCTATGATGCATTCATCCAATTATCTGATCAATCCATTCTCATTTGATCATATTTTATATCTCTTGTGCTATCTCTTGAGCTTCTAGATCTTGACATTTCATTCTTTCCTTAGGAAAATTCTTACATGGTATCAAAGCTATAGCAAATTCTTACAGATTCCTTTGGAGTGTAATGATCACCTTGTTGTGATAGACAAATATTTTTTGCTCCTTATACTAGTTGTAGCCTTATTACTTCATACTTTTTCTCTTAGTGTGTCTCATCTAATACTCCTATATTCAGCCTTTGGATGTGATACAATATATATACCAATCCAAATTACAATTCATCAAATTCATCTATAATACAAGTTACACCAAAACACACAAAGTTGGCCCAACTACTGGTACTCGAGTTTTGAAGACAATCTTAGTGAGGTTGTGATACTCAACAACCATTGTCAACGTTTGACATCATCATGAACTTGGTAGATGTAGAAGCTTGACTCATACTAATCACTTCCAAGTATTCTAAACTTAGTCTGCACGGGTGACTCAATGAACACTATGAAACTCACCATATAAAATGAATCACTTGATTGACACTACATAGCTCAGTCAATGCTAGATTCTCATCACTAAAGATGAAAATTTCATAAACACTAGAGATCTTAGTTTGCACCAAGAACCTTGGCAAACACTATAAAGCTTGATTTACACTGATAATCACCATCTTGGTAGATACTGCTTGGTGTAAACTAAATATTGTTCCCGAAACTCGATAACAACTATAGAACTCAATAAAACCTAAATTACTTGGTTAACACTGTAAACTACAAGATAAGCTTAGTATTTTCTAAACATATGATTAAGAATGTGTGTCACTAATAGAAAAGTTTGATTGTAATGTCAATAGATCCTACCATGCAATCCTCACATTCTTCATTGTCCTTAGAAATATCTCCATGATAAGAGGACTCTCAAAAAGCTAAAGCTATAAATAAACATTAAGATCAAGCATGCTTTCAACTCCTTCAAGATGTCATCTTTATGTATCATATGTCTTATCCACCTCATAACTATGATGAAGATACCATTTCCACTATTTTCATTGAGCTTAGTAAGAATCACAAGAAAATCACTATGCCTATGCTATCCCAAGAAACTTGTTCAAATCAAAGAATCTCCTCTTGTTCTACTCCTTCATATCCACTTCAAAAGTATGCTCATGATTTAAATTCTTCTATCAAAGCTAATCATGAGTCTATTGATGGCCTTGATCACATTTCCCACTCTTAAGATATTGATATCCCTTCAAACTACCAATTTGCATCTCTAAGTCCATCCTTGGTCCTTATCCATCTAAGCTAAAACCTTCAAACCTTCCATCTATATTTGGACCTTATGTTTCTTCATCACCTACATTTTCCACTCCTAGTTATTTTATCATACCTAAAGATCAACAAAGAAACTCATACTTGAAAAATATTCTTTTACTCAATTATCTAAACCAGCCATATTAGTCTTCTTCATTCATACATTCTAGGTTTTTTGGAAGAAATTTTGATAATCAGCTTAAGAAAAATTAAATCCATTTAAAAATGAAGATCACCATTTCCTATCTATTCAACATGTGAATCCATAGAAAGAAAAAACATGTAAGATACTATGCAAAGCTACACTAAGAAAAGCATGAAATCAAAGAAAATATGGGTTCCTAAATCCATCATTGAAAAAATGCACTATAAAGCATCTAAACGAAAAGAACAAACAAAAGCTATATGAATTCCCGAGTCTCTTTCAAAAGACTTAGATATTCAAAATAAATAAAATTTGGCATTCAAGCTTCCAAAGGTTTCTACTCCATCTTCTTCCAAATATATTCCTCGAAAGCTTCCAAAGCATTCCACTCCGTCTTCTTCCAAATGTATTTTTCTATCTCATACATCTAAACCTCAGGCTATTTCCTCCATGGTTCCTTCATCATTCAACAACGCTTCAAGCCGTGTGTTATTTTTGTCTTCCCCACATTTTCACCTAAAGTTATATAAGATTTTCAAGCCTATGCTTACCTACTATCCATACTCCTAGCTTTCAAAGGAATGAACTCTTATCCTCCATATACATTTTCTACTATCACCTTCCTTGAATCACCCTATCAATATCTTTGAGCATACCTTTCTATGGTCATGGCTTATTATGACTTATTCTTCTAATAGGAGCACTATCTAACTTAAACAGCTTTACCTATTTCTAAATGTTCAAAAAAGTATTAAAAATGGAAGAAAAAAAGTAAAAAAGTAAAGAGAAATAAATTCATCCTATTATGAAAACCACTTCTTGTGGTGCCTTGGACAAGTACCATGATGAAAACCTAGAGCACATGCATCATATGTAATTCTTCCATAATCCATCTATTCCCTATTCTCTCTTTGATCTTGACAATGTTGAGCTATCCTATTGTATTAGCTATTTTATCCATCAACACCCCTATCGTGCTTCATTCTTATCTAGCTTCATTCTTATCATTCTACACCATTAATATCCTATCCAATTGACCTCTTGGTCTTGATCACAAAGAAAAACATGGTTCTCATAGCCCTCTTGACATGTCTACTCTTTTAGATTACACACTTTCATGTTATCTCACTTATTGGCTTCCAAGTCTTATCTTATATTCGATCTCCCTTATTAGCTTCCACTACTTATCATATATGCCATCTCACATATTGTCTTCCACTACTTATCCTATATGCTATATTGTTAATTGGCTTTAACTATTTATTCTACATGCTATCTCCTTTCTTGGATTTCTTGGCTTATCCAAAACCTACCCTACTCCATATGGTTGTCCTTCCCTATCATGGTACTATTGATGAGCTAGTCCTTGAGGATCACTTTCACTCACTTCATGCATCTCTACTTATCCATATTATCTACTACCTTTCTACTCCATCATACCCCTACACCTTTCTAGACATTGGGAAAAATTAATGTGATCTTTCTTAAGAGCTAGTCAATCCTACCAAGTGGCAAAAACCTAGAAATAAGCACTACTTGAGACACTTGCATCTATGTCTATCAACATATTTCTTGTTCTCATGAACCATTCATCTCATTTTTATTTTCCTTGTCTAGCTTGGAATAAACTCTCACCTATGTTTAAGTGGAACAAAGTGTATAGCTTATCAGGGTCTCCTTGTTGCATTGGTGTTTGTTTGGAAATTCGCTCAATAGTATTTTTCAACACTTTCCCCTTGACATTGAGTGTTTTTCAACACTTATTTGATACTTTGGTTATAGTCTAGGATGTTGTGATACTTCTCATTGGCATACTTGAGTCCTAAAGAGACAGTCATATGACTTTCACATGTGCACCTAAACACTAAAATATTAGGTGAGATATTTTGATTTATTATATTTTTTGTTGTCTATGATGATTTTTTTCTGAGTGTTCCCTCCCTAATAGTCTCTCAAGGATGTCATGGACTAGAGGATTGGAGGCATGGAGAATCTTTTCTTTTTCTTTATGCATATCAGTGTAGCATATCGATCATAGGTGTCTTGATCTTCTTTCTTGTCTTTCTTAATGAACTTAGGATCTACAATCTATCATCGTTGTCTATTTTTTGCAAGTGCATGCTTATGGCCATCTCACTATTTTGTTTCTTCATATGAGCATAGTCTTTCTACATTAAACCTAGGTATTCTAATTGCACTGTGATCTTGACCTATATGTCCTTGATGCATAGGTTGAGTTCCCACACTCCTATCTAATATAAATCATATCCATATCCTCATAGTTAAAAAAGTAATGGTTGTATGATCTTCTGATGTCCCTAATAAGGATCAATGATAAAGACTAGGACCTAACTATATAACCCTTGCAATTGCACCTTTGCATACTAGTTTACATTTTAGCATTCATTTTAGCTTATCTTTGCATTTGAATGTTGGGAGATTTTTCTTAATTTTTCATGGATAGGTAAGGTGATTGTATTCATCTTCTCTCAATTCTTCTTAGTCATACCTTTTCATGTTCTCTTAGCTTTCACTCATCTATTTTCTATCCTATCATCACAAGTGGTTAATCTTATCATCACATCTATCTACCCTTTTGGACCCCTTATATATCCTATTTGACCTATTTTTTTGAATTCCTCAGATTTGTGTGAAAATTAAATTCCTATCTAATTTTGACATCCTAGATCCATTTTGAAGATCAAAATTGAGATTTAGGGTCCTCTTGCTAGTAAAAATCATGTCTTAAAATTCTTTGATTTTTCTATATAGTTAGCTGATTTCTTGAGGTTGAATCTTAGTGCCCAACATTCATCATTTCTTTATTTCTTCATTATTTCTACTCTTTTATATTCTTATTCATTTGATTTTTCCCTTATTCTCACTTTAATCTACTCCTCATGCTCTATCTTATTGGTCAAACTAGGTCAAACTAGGCATGTCTTCATTGCTTGATGGTCACTCTTTGGTCTTAGTTGCTTGTCTATCATCATAAACCTGGCTTTGTCTCAATATGATTAAGTCTAGATCATTTCTACATCTCCTCTATCTCATTTCAATTTCAATCCAAAGGGGGTAGAAATATGCTATCATTGTCGTAAATTGTTTTTCTATTATGGCTACCTATTTGATCTTCATTAATCTACTTTCTTTGGCTATGTGGGCTTGACATAAATTAGTACTCATCTCAAGTATAGTTTTTTTTCATCTCTCTCCTAACATTCATTCCTTCCACTAACAAGCTAAGAATTCAAGGTTTTATATGTTTCTTTGTTTCATTCTTTAGAGTCAGATTTTACTTATTTGTTATGTGCTTGGCTTCTTCACTCTTTTATGTAATGTGTTCCCCAATCAATCACACATTGGTCAAAGAGGGTCAAATGTGATCACTTAAAAATGGTCATCTAGACTATGAACCCCCTTTAAGCAATTTTGCATATTTTATCCATTGCTTATTCTTAATCAAATTCTCAAAAATCTATTTTTTCAATTATAACCTATGGTTTGACCACTTTATCCAAATTATTTTAATTAATTGAAAGAACATGGTCCCTCTAAATTAAATAGAAAGTCATACTTCCTCCATCTGCTAAGTGTGCACACATAAAGAATTATTCCTATTTTAAAAATATAAGAAAAATACTTTTTTCTCACACAAGGTGCACTTTTTTCAAGGTGGGTCGAGTCTTCATTCCCCTCCAGACATCTCTCACCTTTTTAAACTCCATCATTGATCTTGATGGTAAGATGATTGTGCATATAGATTTTCCAAGATGCATCCTCCACCCTTGATTAAGCCTCTCTTGGATTTTAATCTTAACCTTCCATTTTTATTTAAAAGAAACAACTCTCTCCTCGATCTCTATCTTTTGTATTTATTCTAATGTTATGCTATAATATGTTTAGGTGCTTTGGAGATTTTGAAGACTTCAAGAAATGTCATTCTCATATTTGAAAATTCATTTTAGCTTTGTCACACTTGCATTATGAAATTTTAGTTTGGATTTCCTTTTATGCTTTAGCTTAGATGACCTAGTCTAATTAGGGGGTTTTTTTTATCTTTCATACTTGTCAAATTTTATCTTGCATGTCATCTTGGATGCTAGCACTCTTTCTCTAATCTTTGAATATTTCATTCAATGGTGCACCTTGCAAGGGTTGCATAAGCTAGGTTGATTTGAGAGCCATCATGTCTTAGACTTTGCACATCATAGATAGGAAGCTATAAGCTGCCTCTTGAAATGCTCCCTTTCATGTATATTTTCAAGAATGTAGGTTTATAGAAGTGTGACGCATTTTGAATACATAACACAAACACACACATGCAAATGTATATATATATGTGTTTGTAGCTCTCTCTCTCTCTCTCTCTCTCTCTCTCTCTTTAGACACACACACACACACACACACACACACACAATCTCTAGCTTTTAAATTCTAATTTTGAAAATTGTATGTCATTTAATTTAGAATTTATGTATCACTTCATATATACATGTATGTTATATTAAAAAATTTATATTGCAAGGCAATTTAAATCTACAAAAGTGTTGAACTAGTCACCAACACAACATAGTAGATGCAATTTTAAGTGCATCTAAAATTATTTTGAAAGTGGGGAAGGAAAATGAGAGCATGATGGAACAGGAGCATGTGTGAAATTTACATTCTAACAAAATGAAATTCAAGGTATAAAACTATTATTTTTTATTTTTTTAATGTTTCATGTAGATCAATGTTTCCTTTTTTGTAGGCTATTTGGACTCAAAATTGCAATAGGATTTTGAGTATTTGTTTGAAATTTTTGCTAAAGTGAGCACTTCCAAATGTTTTTTGTACATATGTGTTTGGATGTTGTTTTACATCCAACCATATGTTTCAAGTGATCATTGTCTTTCATTTAGTATATTCATGCACTCCGGGTCATTAGTTTGAAGTGACGTAGTGTCATTTTGAGCACTTATAATTTGTGAAATTGCCCAAGTGTCAAACAGTGTTTGGAAGCCTGCTTTTCTTTTGAATATCTTACACCCAATTAAGTGTCATGAATTGCCACTTCGGGAGTGTTTAGAATGCATATAAGAGAGCTTATATTTTATATTTTATCTTTTTCTGATATATTTTTATAGGGTTTTGAGTTACTCAAAGGCAGGTGATTATCTTTGTCATTATTTTGCACCTTGTTCAAATCCAGAAAGCCTTGTGTGATAGCAAAAATTTTACAACCCATTGAGTATTTTGGAAAAAAGGTCATACCACTATATTACAGTCATAAATGAAACTTTATATTTCCAATTTGAATTCCTGATGAATCTGTTTGATAAGTTTTCCATGTGTTTCCATTTGTAAAAAAACTCAAAACTATGATGTCTCTTTTGACAATTTATTAGTAGTCTTGTTTATCTAAGTATAACTTTGACCATTTGACAGAAATGAAAATTTTCCTTTACCACTACATTCTAGGGGTCAGAGATATGTTATTTTCTTTATTTAAGCTTATGATGAATTCATTTGACTAGTTTTCAAACATGATTCCAATTGCAATTTTTGAGGTCTGACTAGTAATCAAATTAGCAGAATTATCAGGAGGCATGTTCAAGATGTTGTAAATTTGAATCCACGATAGGAGAAACCAAAATGATTGCCCTACTGTGTTCTATATTGAAAATACTCCAAGAGTGTTGATTCTCAAATCTTGACAAATTCATTTTAGCACTTTCTTAATTCCATTCCATATGCAAAAATCATTGTTTTGACAATTTGTCTAGTTCTATAATTTCTAGAGGTCAACTTTGAACAGTTTCCAATTATGGCTAGCTATTCATCATAAGCTGAAATTGCATATCCATACTCTCCATGTGAAAATCTGCCAATGCTCTAGGTTTCATCTCCCCAAGTGGTCATTGAACAAGGTTTCAAAACCAAATCTCAATGCCTTCTATTGTTCTCTAACATGTCATTTGTAGGATAAATTGAAAAGAGCAAATTTTGTCATTAATAATTTTGGACCCCGATGTTGTCATGAGATGAAAATTTGTAAATCCAAAGGGTATGTACCTGAGAATATGAATGTAAAGTGTGGTAGTACTATCAAGCATTTCTTGTCATTTTTTAAGGCTAGGTTTTAGGGCCTAGCGGCAAAAGTATGGTAGTTTGTGAAGATGGTTAACAATAAGTTTTAAAGCGATCAACTAGTGATCAACTCAATATACATTAGTATGAGGAATTAGTAAGAGAAGTTTGAGAGTCAATTATTTGAAATGCAATTTTTTTTTATGTTGGACCCACTTTGAACCCTAGCTAACCCCATCAAACTAATAAGAATGTGTGTGGACCAAAGATGTTTAAATAGAAGATTATAATGATTCTAATCGTTGTGGTATTTATATGTGTACACATTATCATTCTTGATTAAATGGGTGTATGGTATTATAGATGAGCGATAAATATGGAATTGAACATATAAAGTAGTTTCTATGACTCGCACTTGTTGATCGCCACTTCATCATATCAGTCCAATGATGTCCAAAACTTTTCTCATCGATAATGTGTGATGAGTTCTTTGTCAGAAGGACGGAACTTCAATCCAGGAACCATTTGTACACCATTCTTATCATGATGGTAGTTAAAATAAAAAATCTTAGCAATCTGTGCACAAAATCATTATACAACATTCTTTCAACTGCATATCACTATATTCTTAAACATTCATCAGCTGTTTCAAAGCCTGATATGAGTGATGGTATAAGACTGTTTTTTTGAATGTGTCGAGTTACGAGACGTTACCGACGTTTTATTCCGTGTTTTAGCACAGAAACAAAGCAAATAATTAGATATTTCCAAATTAGAAGGGGTCTGCTAAATGTATAAAAGGAAGGACTATCGATGCATATGTGGAAGCTAGAATATGCAAGCTCGCTAGCCATGCTTGACCTTAGGCATTCGATTGGAATGCAGCCCTGAACCGGGTAGACTGTGGTGCATCATGATGTTGACCAAAACGGCAGGCCCTCTATTATCACGCGTGCTTCCCAATCTGCTTATCCCACGGGCACAAGGAAACAAATGGATTGTTTCAACTCCCATTTATGCCCGTTTTAACTCTGATAGCTAGGACTGTTTTACAATTGTACGGATTGCATCAATTAGTAACTAAAGAAGGGCATTGTTCCAGCCAATCAACAGAGGGTCCACTTTTCTGGTTGAGGTTATCCATATTGTAACTATAGGAAAAATTTTCATGCTTTCGTGCCAAATAAGCAGGAGCTTGAGTATACAAAAGGCCCATGCCCCATATTTGTTGAGGGCGGCTCCAGTAATAGCCATGTTTGTTAGACCAAGTGTCTCAAACTTTATCATATGGTTAACATATGTTATATTTTCATAGCAAAATACCAATGGCCATTGGGACATTGCTACTGCCTTCCACGATCTAGCTCAACCTTGCAAATTCCGATGCGAAAACAAATAGGATGCTTATGTCTGAACAAAATACAGTTGATAGAGGCCAATCAAACCATGATAGAAAAAGAGCACATTTTAAGAGGGCATTCATGAGAGTCTGGTGCTATCCGAAACAGAGGATTCAACCATCCGTGAGAAGCAAAGTGGTCACTGTCTTCAACATGCGTAGATTTCCTTTTACTCTTCACAGAGGCCATATGACTATTACAATGATGTTTACATAGCAGGAGCTTGTTTTGAAGAATAGACTAAATGTTATGAAGAAATGGAGGCGTTTGCAGAACAAGGCCCGATGGATTTATAAGAACATGTGTTTTAGTTGCAGGCGCACCATTGCAAATTATAGTAGCTTCATGTTTGGAATGTCATGAGAATGGAGGAAAGACTATTCCCGCATAGGGGTAAATCCATAAATTGCAAATGGACTAAGATATATATGTATTCGCAGGTGAATTTCCTTAAAGGATCTGTAATTTGTTTTATCCTACATTGACTGTGTTTGGATATTAACAATGTTTTTATACACCGAAGCACAAAATATTACACAAATTCAAGAGAGGCCCACCCGGTTAGCTAGGTGCAAGAAAGAAAGTTCGAACAGACCTAGAGATGACATGGCATATCCAATGGTGATGTTATTGCCAAAGTGACCAAGCGGCACGAATTCTGAGATGGGTGATTTGGAGATAACATGGCATATCCAATGGCGAATCAAAAAGTGACAAGTGGCAAGGATTTCAAGATGGGGTGACATGGTGAAGTGCGACATGTTGAGTGATCACATTGTCACCAGCAACGTTGGCGGATTCCAAGATGGGGTGACATGGTGAAGTGTGGACATGTTGAGTGATCACATTGTCACCAGCAATGTTGGCGGATTCCAACCAGGGTGACTCATGGCAAAAATATGAAGCACTAGAGATCAAGATTGGATGGTTGTCGTAATTTCACACAGGGGAGTTGCAACGAGGTTGATCATAGCAACCCAATGACATGTTGACATGTGTCAAGAGGCCCCACATAATTGAGGTAAATATTTTGGCCAATTAGAGATGACATGGCATATCCAATGGTGAATCGAAAAGTGACGAGTGGCAAGGGTTTTGAGATGGGTGACATGGTGAATTGCGACATGTTGATTGATGATTTTGGCCGATTAGAGATGACATGGCATATCCAATGGTGAATCGCAAAGTGACAAGTGGCAAGGATTTTGAGATGGGTGACATGGTGAAGTGTGACATGTCGAGTGATCACATTGTCACCAACAATGTGGTGGATTCCAAAGATTAAAGAGAAAATGTGACATGCTTGACATGCAATTTGAGGTGGCTAGCAACATGGTGGATTCCAAAGATCAAAGCAAAAATGTGACATGTTAGAGAGGTGATGATGTCATGTTGAGGTTTTCTATAGGGCAAGATGTTCTACTAAATTCTAGGGTGACTCATCTCAAAAATATGAAGCACTAGAGATGAAGATTGGATGGTTGTCGTGATTTCACAAAGGAGAGTTGCCATGAGGTTGATCATAGCAACCCAATGACATGTTGACATGTGTCAAGAGGCCCCAAATATTTGAGGTAAAGATTTTGGCCAATTAGAGAGTGCCACATGTTGTTGATATGGTAGACCAACTAAAAAGTGTTGATGGGACTATTGCCTAGCAGTAACAAGGACATGAGCAACAAATCAGTGTGTGACATGTGTCATTGCACCTACTGACCAGATGATAAAATTAGGGGAAACTACCAAAGTTTCAAATAAATACCTACCAAAAGTGCACATATAAATATCATATGAAAGGTGAGAATTCCATTTGTGATAGTAATAAAGTAATATGGTTATATTTAAAGGAATATTTGAAGGAAGAATGGGATTTTGTGATGATGGAGTGTTGAGGTGGCAAATAGGGCAAGATGTTTTGCTGACTTCTAGGGTGACACATGGCACAAATTTGAAGCACCAAAGATCAAGATTGGGTGGTTGTTGTAATTTTGCAAAGGGGAGTTGCAAAGAGGTTGATCATAGTGACCCAATGACATGTTGACATGTGTCATTGGGCCCACATAGTTGAGGTGAATATTTTGGTCAATTAGAGAGTGCCATGTGTTGCTGACGTGGTAGGCCAACCAAAAAGTGTTGATGGGACTACTAAGAAGGCAGTGATAGGGACATGAGAATCAAATTAGTGTGTGACATGTGTCATCCCACCTATTGACTAGTTTGACCAGATGATAAAATTGGGGGAAAATACCAAAGCTTCAAATAAATACCTACCAAAAGTGAAAATATAAATATTATATGAAAGGTGAGCACTCTATTTGTGATAGTAATAAAACAATTTGAGTATATTTAAAAGAATATTTGAAGGAAGAACGAGATTTGGTTGGTTGATTCTCAATAAATCAAATCAGACCTACAATTTCAATATTCACGTATACTCTTTTAAAAGAGGCCTATGTTTTATTAAAAAATTCAAACTATATATTAAAGTAAAATATTTGGAAGGTTTTAATGGCATGTTCAACATTGAAGTCTACAATTTTAAAATGAATACTAGAGGTAGGGTCTTGATCCAAACATGGCACTACCATATATCAACAGAAAGATCTCAAGAGAAAATTTTCATTTTTTCCATCAAATTAAGTGCATGTATCAATGGCTAAAAGCTATTCCAAGATTTGTTGCTACAAAAAAATTTATCAAACTGTATTTTGTTGGGTTCCCCATGGTAGTTCATATTCAATTTTGGGAAAAGTGATAAATGGGTTGTCGCTAAACTTGGAAGGGATATTGTTAATTATGTTATTTTTCCTTCTAATCCATTTGGTGGCCTTTTTAGCAATGGTTTTATCAAAAGATCTGGTTTTCTTAGAAAGAGGGGTTTTGATTATTTTAAGATATTCTCAAAGTTTGTTACAACAATGATAAATATTTGATTTAGTATTCAGTTGAGGAAATAGGAGTGAAGATTGTTTGAATAGATGGAAGAGATTCAAGTGGACAAATGGCACCATTAGATCATGATGTAGGAGCATCATGGGTTTCTTGCAATCTTGCACTTTTACTCTTTCTACTAGTGACTACTACATTCTTAGTTGTTGCCAAGTTCCTTTGGTTGCCGAGTGAATCCTTTGGTTGCCGAGTGATTTTCTTTAGATGTCAAGTGATCCTTTGGGTACTGAGTGCCAATTTGATGCCGAGTGCCAATTTTCATTTTCCAAGTTGTCTATGTCTGGTTCTAGTTTGGGTTGACTCTACTTGCATTTAATTTATGTTAGGTAGCTAATATTTGTAAAGAGCCGACTTGTGGCATTTCTATGTTCTAGAACGATCTGTAAGCTATTTTGGCAAGTATATATAGAATTTTTAGGCTTAGAGTTAGGAAAGGAGAAGTTTTATGAAGAGGAATTCTATAGAGCAGAACTGAAAGTGCGGATTTGAAGTTGGATCTTTGAATGTGAATGTATTTGTAATTGGCCATAACCTAGAAGGCCTTACAATTGGGCATGTATGAAGATGTTTTGATGAATCAATTAAAGTATTTCTCTCTTCTTCCTTGTTTGTTTGTTGTTCCTTGTGTTAACTCTTGCAGGGTGGTTTGGATAGATGGTTGAGCCTTTGGCCCTAGTTACTCATCCCTTTTTCCTACATCAGATCAAATCTAGATTTCTTCTTCTTCATAATCTTCTTGTTATCTTTCATTGCATAGGGTTGGTTTCTAGATGGCTGAGCATGTTTTCAACCTCAGTTCCCACCATTCTTCAACATTCTTCTCGTTTTGAACTACAGATGTATCTACTTAAGCAATAATAAAGACTTAGTGATAGATATAGTTTATTGTGTGTTCCTTTAAGTTTTTATATGCATCTTCATTGTATTTGGTTTCAAATATATTAATACAAACAATAATGAGAGTATTTTCCTCCTGAATCTTGTCATTTATTTGTGATTTATTTAATTTTTTGAGATGCATGGACAAAGAACCTAGATCTTAGTTGTAACTCATCTTGAGTCATATGACACTAGGTGTTTTATTGTTGATTCAATGAATCAAGTAAATTCTTAGTGTCTTTTCATATAATTGTGGAGTTTATGGAACGATTTTGATGAGTAGAGAGTTTATAGTGAAATCTATTGTCTCATTAACAAAGTAAATACATAGATCACAATGATAATGGTATACTTTTTAGCTTATGTAATATCCAATGGATAGGGAACTGATGATAGCTAGAAGATTTACACATTTCTTGTTTGGTTCATGGATCTTGTTGAAATATTTAATCAAAAATCTATTTCCCTTTCATGTGTTGTAGAGCTGAAAGGAAATGCCTCACTTGGCTTGTGAATACATAGATTTTATAATTAGCTAGTACATACCTATGTTATTGCATGAGTATAGAACACTTTGGGGTTTTAATCTACTTTATTGAGATTTAGATCTGTATTTCAGCAGTTGTCATATGAATGAATCTATGGTCTACTAGCCTAGGTTTTGTAGAGCCTAAAGTGTAGAAGGAGTGCATGGGTTCTAATCAAAGTGCATTCATCATAGGAGTTAGTTTCCCTTAGATATATATTTTTAATCTACTTGGTTATCCAAACACTATTAAATGAGCAGCCAATTACACAGGTAACATGATAGAGAATTAATTAAATTTTTTTTAATAGCATCAATATCACTTTTCTAGTTTCAACGCAAAATACAAAAACATTATTTTTGCAAGCTGAAAGGTAAAAAGTATTGAATTCATTTAGATAATTTTTTTTTTTTAGTTTTTTGGATGTTTTATGAATCTCAACTTGTAGATATTAATTACTTCTTCTCATTTGTTGATAAATATTTTAATATCATATTTTTATGTACATGCTTGACATATATTGATTGATCTAATCCATATAATTTTCAATCCATTATTGGTATTAGAATTATTTATCAAGTATGACTATAGAAAAACACAAGCCTCCAGTAATTCAAGTAAGATATAAATCATGTCTTTTGATGACTATAATGAAAATAATCAAATTAGTCAATTTGAGAACATTGCAAATGGATATGTTTCACAATGGAAATCAAAAAATTTAATTAAAAATAATTCTTTCGAAGAAGATGATGAAACAATAGATATTCATGGTCATGTATATTTAGTTGATTACAAATGTGTCTATGATTAAGTTGTTACATGTGTGTGTTTTTGTGTGGACATGAACATATATGTATATACACATTTCTACATTTATTGGACTTTAATTGTAAACAATAAATGTTGATTTTGATGCAAGATCAACTGCACAACTCACAAGAATGACCTACATGCAAACATCTATCATAGAAAGAGAGAATCAAAAACTATAGAGGCTGAAATTCCCAAATCTATAGATGAGACATTCTTGATGAGCAAAATGAGAAATTTCTATTATCAAAAGTGAATGAATTGTTATAATTAGAAAGAGACATCATCCTTATAAAGGAGATCAAAAGCCTAATAGGAATCTAACCTAGGCTTCATGATAATAATTTATAAAATAATTAATTATTTTATGCCTAAACTTTAGCTGAAGTGAAATAAATTTAATTAAGAAACATCTAATTACTTTAAAACCCCATTTAAGATAAACTTAGGCAGTAGCTAAAAACCTAGAAACTACTACTAAACGTAAATTTGGGTCTCAACAACAACACCTGATGAGGTACCAAATCTTTGCAAAGAGGAGAAATGGAGAAAACCACATAGAAAAAAATCTACTAACAAAATAGATAGAAATAATGATGAAAAGAAGTAGTGAAGGACTGAAGAAGCCTCCAAACTAGGGAATGTCCCAAAAGATAGGAACGAACTATGATCATGGAGAACACCACTGAAGCATGTAGATTTTGAAAAACTATCAAAAGTAACTATTTATTTGAAGAACCTCTACTAAAATAGAACCTGACCAGGTAGAGAAGACTATAATCTACATTCAATCAATAGGCACACAAAGGAAAACAATTGAACTCAAAGATACAAATGGCATAAAAAACCAAAGCCTAGAGAGTTGATCAATTGAACATGGAAGGTTGCAACCAAAGTAGGAATAAAAAAAGAGTGTTTATATGGTAAATGATTTATCTCACCAGAATGCATAGGTACCCAACCACTGTATCCACCTACTACATAGGAATAAATACTAAATACATGGCTCACTCCATCAAACCAAGAAAGCATTAGAAACAACAAAACCCCTCATCTGCTCCTCCACTAATATAAAAAAGGGTGAGGTGACAGAAAACATGAAAAGTGGTCCAAAAGAATTGCATGTCAAGGAACCATAATCAAGATGTACAAAATAGTAAATATATTTGTACTGAGGTGATCAATTTTAGACGAATCATGTCACTAATGTCATAGAATGGAAACTGACTAGCCAAAGGAAGATGGAAAACAAAGCCAAAACATCAAACCCCCCATATCACTTTAATTAGAGTAGTGCATATTCAAATGGTACACGATATGGTGAATCCTAAGAATAAAATTATCTATATGAGTGTCCTCATATGAAACTACTCAAATTGGAAGGAAAAACAAGGCAAAGTAACTTAAATGAAAATATAGGTGGAATATGACAATTTATCTTAGTGTATTTGCAAGAAGGCATACAAATAATGTCTAAAGAGACCAAAAAAGAATTAAGGCTAATAATGCAATAGATAATACAAACCATGCTAAATCATCTCAAGCATAAAAAAGGATCTCTAGACCTAAAACAACCCAAATATCCAACAAAATGTAAAATTGCTCAAACAACTAAATAGAATGTGCCTAGAGAAAAATCTAGAAGAATAACTAGCATCAGTGGAAAGATTACATAAAGACCTTTCTAATGAATTCCCAAGATATGTCTCTTAGAGTTCAAAATATAACTCTTAACTTTGACAACAAAAATAACCATAAAAAAAGAACAAAAACATAAAATAACTTGCATCACTATAATGGGCTTGGAACTAGATTTCAAGCTATATCTTGTTTGCAAAAGATGAAGTCTAGATGACAAAGCTATGGCCAAAAACCCACAAGTAGGTAAAAAATGAGCAAGAAGGGAAAAGTAAAAAAAAAGTACTACCTTGGGATCCATGCCAAAATGTCTCAGAAAACATGCCTACCAATACATAAATCATGTCAAGAAACATGTTAGTTTCAGACCAAAACTATCTTGCAAAGCATGTAATTCTACACAAAAAATTGCCAAGATTTGTGTGGAAGAAATATATATTTTTGTCAGAAAATATCTCGATTTCATGCCAAAAAAATCTTCATTTGTATGCCAAAATTCTTAATTTACATGCCAAAAAATCTCAATTTACATACCAAAAATATCAATTTTTGTATCAATAAATCTCCACTTTTATGTTGAAAATCATAAAATCATCTCCTCAGGAAGCATGCTGAATTTGTGAGCAATATTTTTTTGCCTAAGATTCTATTTGTGTCCAAATTAAACAAAATTTATATGAAATAATGGTTTGGGTACTCTAATGTTAGTTTGGGGTCAAAGTGCACCGAAAAAGGTGATGCCCTAGATCCAATAAAAAAAATTGAAAAATGAAATTCTCTTAAAGAAAATACACAGATCTGAAAGCCAAGTCAATTCTCTTATAAATAGAATAGGGGCATGAAGATCTACATCTAGAACTCTGATCCCAAGAATCACCTGCATGCAAACACCTCTCACAAAAAGAGAGAATCAAAAGCGATGGAGGCCAAAATTTTCACATCCATAGAAGAGACATTCTTGATGACCAAAAAGAGAAATTTCTATTATCAAAAGTGAATGAATTATTACAATTACAAAGAGAGATCATCCTTATAAAGGATATCAAAACCCTGACCTATATCTAACCTAGGTTGAATGATAATAATTAATAAAAAAATTAATTATTATATGCCTAAAGTTTAGCTTAAGTGAAATAGAGTTAATTAAGAAATATCTAACTACTTTAATAATAGTTTTAGTTATTGTACACAACTCAATTTCAATTAATTTATATATATCTAATTTAGATTCATGTGTGTATGTAGGTGATATTTTTGTTATGGTTGTGGATCTCGAGAATACAAAAGTGTTAGCATGAATGTTGCTAATACTACATAGGGGGAGTATCCTAAGCATTAAAGAGTATTGGTATGTTGCATTCATGACTGTATTTGTCATTGATGTCAACACAGTACTAATTCTATTAAGACTAAAAGAATAGTAGTTAGTAATATAATTATGCATAGGAGCTAAGGAAGGTTAAAATGATATGCAATGGAGAACATCTTCTTGAGATTGTCTTGATGATGCAGTTTAAAGGACTAAGTCTGATTCCATGTTGTATAAAAGTTACACTTGTTTTACTAGAAGCAGTGCAAAAATAGAGCATTGAAAAATAGAGTTTTGATGATCTATCACTATCTTTCATCTAAGATGTAATGAAGGTGATGTGCAAATAATAGTGATAGAGGACAATCAAGTGGTGATGTCAGAGTGTGTGCAACACGTGGTTTCACACCTGTAAATTTTTATATAGAATGTGAGTTGATAGTGTTGTTACAATTATGAATTAATTAATTATCTTATTTTAATTAATTGGGAAAGCCTCAAGGTCGACTAAAAGAATTATTATGAAGATATGGTATAAAGGAAAGATAGTTTCCTTGTTTGTAAAGAAGACTTGGATTTAAAGGATAAAGTGGTATGTGAAGCATTAGTATGAAGTGCAAGAAGGAGCAAAATACTTGTTGAATGCATGAAAGTGATCCAAGAGATCATTGGATGTTCAGTGTGAGATATGGTTACAAGATCTGAAGGATCAGAAGTCCAGTTGACTTGAGAGAGATAGAGGAATGAAGTACATTTCAGCTCTATTATTTTACAAGGCATAATACAAAGATCATTTTGATAGTGGGTTCTTTGATCTTAACCTTGAAGTTGTTTGGCTAGTGGGTCCAACTATTTTCCACAACTCCTAACAAGGTTCACATAACTCCTAACATGTTCGAAATATCCTAATAGGGATGCAAAGTTTCCTAACAGGGACTCTTATGTGCTAAATGTTGTAACAACCTCATAATATGGTCTATCCTCTAACAAGAAATATTTATATTAGTACATCATCTTGTGGGTGCCATCCCCACTAGGGTTCTTCCCTCTGATCATGGGTTTACCTAGTTAACATATCTAGTGTCAATTGTGTATGAGTATCTTGTTGTGGTTTCAGCTTATATTAATCACATTGTTAAGTTTGCTTAAGGTTAATATTTTTTATTATAGTTGGATAATTCATTCACCCCCCACACCCCCACCCTCAATTATATCAATGGACTATATATTCTAACAAAAAGGTGTGGACTACTATCTACTTATATGCGGTAAAGAAAAATACAATTTTCTAGAATTAACAATACATAATGATGGAAAATCTCATACAATTGGTTCAGTTATGATTGAAGGCCCATGTTATAAGAAATCAAAAATTGATAAAAATGGAGTTAAATTTATTAAATACATGCATGACAATAAAGTTCTACATTATAGTCACTTGGTCATAGCATCAAAGCTAGATTTTGATATAAGGCCTAGAAGAGAACATGGAAAAAAAAATTGGAAGTTTCTTATTGAAGAGCATTAAAGTCTTTTGGAGATCATTAAAGATAGGGATGAGAAAGACTATATGTATCAAGAATTTGAGACTATTTGTTTATTTGTGTAACTCTCTAGATTACATTCAAATTTGAAATAGAATCTAAAAGTGAATCTATGTGGCTTTGATGATTCAATGAGTATCATATTCTTTGACGACTTTTTTGTTTTGAAATGACTTTACATTGTTTCAAACTATATTAAAATCTACATATATTATATACATGTAGATGCCATGAGTGAGTCCTTATAGCTTTGATGGTTCAATGAGTATATTATTTCTTCATCAAGTTTTTGTTATAAAATGAGTTTATGTTGTTTTGAAAGTTATATGTATTTCAAATTATTATATATATATGTAATATATATGCTTGATTGGTTCAAAGGTTGTATACTTTTATGAGTTTATTATTTCTTGATAAATTTATGTATGATTAAAATTTATATAGAAATTATAAGTTCTAATAAGTTAGATTACATGTGCGTTATGGAGTTCCCATGTGTCATTAAGTAATATAAGACTCACTATTACCTAATGACACAAATTATGTCCTATTAAGATGCATTAGGACCAATTAGAACATATAACATACATTATGACCTAGTAGGATTCAATAGGAACCTTAAGACAAACATATAACCTAATTACATATATTTGTACCATAAGGGGTCCCTATGGGTTGTTGAGTAATATAAGACTCGATATTATCTACTAAGGTTATTGGATCCTATTTAATATCGATTAGGACCTATTAGAACCTATAACACACATAATAACCTAGTGGGACTTAGTAGGTCCCCTTAAGAGAAACATATTGTTGGGATAAGTGTCTTGGAGGTTTACTAGTAGGCTAGACTAGTAGACTAAGCGATCAAGGGTGTTTTCATTAATGTCAACACTAACGAAAGAACAATAGAAAGGGACAACTAAGAAAGAAAATTATAAAGTGATGACCTATCAAATAAGGATAATCATAAAAGATAAGATATGCACATCTAACAGAGTTGATGGAAAAGGTTATTGACTTAGAAAAAATGATATAACTTGTAGTTTGCTTCAATAGAAGAAAGAAAAGTGGAAAGAAATACAAAAAAATACATAAGTTGGAGAGAACATGTCAATAAGATGTTCATGAAGCAAGGAACCCATGATTTCCTAGTCATGTTAAGGTTAACAACTTGTGAGGCCTCGCCTCGACCCATTCTAGCATCGATGATACATTATTTTTTTGATACTCATGATTCGATATGTCAGAACATTATTTAATACACTAAACATTATTATGCTATTTTACATTGTGTGATGCTTTACTTCAATTATTTGATATTGACATTTAATGCTTTATGAACATCTGTAATGATGAAGTAAATGAATGCAAAACTAACACTTTGATTATGCATGTGTAATGGTCGAAAATACGAGTAGAATTAGATAAAAAATTGATTATTAGAAAATGGATGCCTCAATTTATATGGATTTTTTGATACGTAATTTACATAATGCATGTGATTTCTTGATCTACTGACATGTGCAATGATGTGCAAGAAATTTAGCCATGAAAACTCAATGGAAAGATGAAACTAAATCACTTGTTAATTTTGTGCTATCTTTGTATTGTAATTCTTTAAAGGTTGTTATTTGGTCATTCTAATTTTTCTTAGCTTTTGTTTGTTCTTATTAAGTCTTTAAGGCTTAAAAACATCAAATTTAAGTACCCTAGGGGTAAGGGTATGGGTTGGGGGCACTTTCCAACCCCTTAATCTCTTTGGTTGACTTTTAGGGTCACTCGAAAACCCTACTTTTGGTTGATTGCGAAAATGGATTGTCTCTTTACTTGAGTTGGTGAACCAAAACTCAATCTTGAGGTTACTTGAAGTCTAGTTGAGTTAAAGATCATACCTAGACGCATTTTTGGAGTAGTTTTGATTTTGTCACCCAATCTCTAGTTTTGGAGAAAGTTTGAAGAATGAAGGAAGGAAAGGAAAAGCTCTTCTCAAACCACCATTTTTCCATAACTCTTTTATGAAGGTAGGAGTTCTCCACTCCTTGAAATTGTTTCTTCATGTGTTCATTCTTGTATCTTTCTTGAATCAGGCATAAGACATTGTGTAGTCTTATATTTCTTGTTTGTTAGTTGGGTTTGATTGGGAGGGATCTTAACTTGTATTTATTTTGATGTCATTCTCATGCTTGTTTTTGATATTTTCTATTTTGAGGGGATTTCATGGGGATTGTTTTGGCATCACTCACCCTTGGATAGGGAACAAGTGGCCATGTTTGGGGGAAGGGCCTTAGTTGGACCTCAATAGTGTAGAGTCTCCTCTCATGGTGAGAGGAGGGGAAAGGGTAGGGTGTACGGGACCCAACTTGTCATCCCATACCTTATTGTTATTGAGAATTCTTGAATATGGAAAGGAATGAAAATCCTTGTGGAAGTAACCTCGAAAGGGCCTTGTAAAAGAATGGAAGTTCTTGACGTTTTAGCCCTGAAAGGGCTATGTTATGGTATGGTGATTGACATCTCCTATTGAGAAAATCTACCTCCCCCCTATTTTGGTTCATTATTGAACCTATTGTGCAAAACTGGGTTGGGGATGCATGCTTGAATTGTTCATCTCATTGTGTTGTTTTACCTCCATGTTGGTTCTTGCCTCTGCCATGGTTTCCTTGATGCATTGAAGACATTGAAAAAGTTATCTTGTGAAAGCCCTTGAAGAAATTTCAATTAAATTGTAATATTATGTAAAATGTATTTGAATTTTGATGTATTGGCAAAGACATCGGGTTTTCTTACTACTTCTTCCCCGATGGAGCCTTGAACCAGGATGAATAATAGAGAAAGAAAAAGATTATGAAAACTTTCTTGTATTTCTCTCATGTGATTTCAAATTTTGCATATGTTGTGAGAAAATAGATTGATAGATAATGACTTTGAATTATGAATTCTCAAGTTTTTAATTATGTTAATGAAAAGCAATTTGATATGTTGAATTTCCAAATTTGATGTTTAAGTATTAAGAAGAGATAAAAATCATACATTGTGATCACAGGGTTAACTCCTTCATTGTTAAATTTCATAATTGACTCAATTAGATTTGATTAAGAAATATGCATCTCTTAAATTCTAGATAAATAGGACACACACCTTGTTTATGATGATTGATAAAACATGAATCGTAGGATGAAAGACAAAAGGAAATATAACCTTATGCACTTCCTTGGACTAGTATTCTTGTTAATGGAAATCAATGTTGTCATTGGGTTAAAAATCACTCCTTGTATAAATATGTATATAGCAATGAGAAGCATGCCAAAACTTAGACAAAATTGGCTCCAAAATAAAAATGTACAACTCTAGGAGTGAAAAACCTCTCTAGAAAATGTATGGGGAAATTTTTAATTCCCCTTTGGTCATAGAGAATATTCTCTTAATTTCTCTTTTGGATTTCAACTAAACATCATTATTAAATCTTTTTAAAAAGGAATATAGAACAATACATTAGAAATTAAAATATTTAATAGCAAATCTTGATGACATTTTTCACCCATAAAACTTTTGCATTAAACTCCTAGTGGCTAAGGGGTCAGGGTACTTGCTTGGGCCATCATTTCCATTCATTTTATTAATCAAAGAAAAATATTTATAAGTCCACCCATTTAATTATTCTTCCCCTCACCTCTTATTCTCTTTACCCTTCTCATGGCTAGGCGTGGTCATCCAAACACCTGCCACCATGAGTACACTGGGCACTTAAGACATGTCATGTCAATTTGGAGAGTAAAAGGGAAGTTGTATTATTTAAAAAATATATATATAATAAAATAAAATATTTTTGTAGGGGGAGATCTTTCTAACCTACCCCCATTTTCCCCTTACCCCAGATTTCCTTCCCCACACATAGGGAGTCTTGCATGTACCTCAAACAAGGTTGGGGACAAGTCTACAACACGCAGACTTGGGCAGTGCATTGCCTTCGGTAGTGGGGTGGGGTAGATCCTAAGACTAGGGAGGGAGAGGAAGTAGTGTTGTTAGGTTAATTTTTTTTAATGTTAGTTTTAGTTGTGCAGTAGATAGTATGTAGTATTAGGTTAGTTTTATTTTAAATGATATTTAGGATTTAAATTTATAATTAATTTTGAATCAGAGTAGCATTAAAGATTTAGTTAGATTTTTAGGTGTTTGATTATATTAGGAAGAGAGATAAGGTTTTTATATTAGTACGGGTGTTAGTATGTAATAGTAACTTACATGTTAGATTTTAAATTAGTTCTATTTAAAAGTTTTAATTTGAAATGTGTATATTCTAATTAAAATAACTTGAGTATTTTATTAATTAAGTTTCATACTATTGTGAATTAGTTAGATTAATCGTAATATTGGCATTGTAACATTGAACTTAAATTTCATAATAGTTTAGAATAAAGTTTAGATTTACTTATTGATCTAATTAAAATAAGACTAGTTTTCAATTTTAATTGTAAACGTTAAAATTAATAAATTTGATTGGATTAGAAAATTTTAAACATACTTAATATGCATTGTGTATTTAAATATAATTGATCATCTAGAGCTTCGAATTCTCCTAATGTTAAATGATTTAAATTGTTATTACGATCTAGTTTTTAAGTTATAGAAGGGATGTTTAGTTCACTCAAATAATCTTTTGACATATTAATCAAATTGAGTTGTAACCCTGTTGATTGTCAGTGGTGATCTTGCATCTAGCTTCATTGTGCCTATGGTCATCTGAACCTTTGTCAACCATATTATCTTATTCATCAAAAAAAAATTATGTGCTTTTCTTTTTTTTGCCTATAGATTTTGGGCATGACACTTTGGTATCAGAGGCTATGTTTCAACAGTAGGAACCTTAGACCATTATGCTTATAAAATTAACTAAAGCTTTAATTGTGTAGGATACCTCCTATTACTCAGAGCAACCGATGAGGCAGAGGTCGTAGAGTGAGAGGTGGTAGAGAAGAACAAGAGGATAGACCTCCACCACCACCTCCACCACCAAATCCACATCAGGATATATATGATGCCCTCCAGGCATTGATGGGTGTAGTCTAGCAGAGGGTAGCACCTATAGTACAACTAGGGCAGTGGATTCTCAGAGGTGAAGCAAAGGTTCCCAAATTAGGCAAGGCTAGAGATAGAGAGAGGAGTAGGAATCCTCCACCAAGGTAGGTCGAGGGTCATAGTGAGCATGAGGGTGAGTCGATACATCAGGGAGGACCACCACTCAATAGACCTCCTAGAAATATAGGAGATGATATCAAATAGTTGATAAGACTCAGACCACCACACTTTACCAGTTCCACAAAGAGGATAGTAGCAGAGACCTAGTTATAGAGTCTTTAGCAATGCTTCAGATTATGTTCTTATGAGATTAATCTGAAGGCATGTCTTGCAGTTCATCAGTTGAGGGGAGATGCCTCCAATTGGTGGCATCAAGAGGAGACTATAGGAGGAGTGAGCATGGATACCCTCACATGGGAGTCATTCTTAGAAAGATTCAGAGAGAGGTACCTATCTCAGCACATTAGGTAGAAGCAAATTGAGGAGTTTCATTCTCTACATCAGAGAGGTCTCACTGTAGCTTAGTATGAGAGCAGGTTTCTTGAGCTCCTTCCATATGTCGAGTACATGAAGGATGAGAAACTAAGAGTGCATCGATTTATCATGGGCCTAAATTTCTCACTTTAGGGTCCAGTTTGTATGGCCTTTCCTACTACCTTCAGACAGGTACTTAAGGGAGCACTGGTTGCAGAGGATACTTGGGGTAGACAGGAGTCACGAGATCAGTCTTAGAACCAAAACTCTACACAGTAGAAACACCCTTGGAAAGGGAATCAAAACTCCATAGTAGGGTCCTCTAAGGGCCAAAAGTCTTAGCAGCAAAAACCCTCATAGGGTTATTAGGGCTCAAAGCCTAAGAAGTGGCATTCATAGGGTCAGAGGCAGGATCAGAAAGTATAGACCGCACAGTCACAACCAACAAAGACTCGACAATTTTCTAGGGGTGGTTTTAGTAGATCTAGCAGGTCAAGAGGCCCATAGTAGTCTAGATCATAGGGTGCACGATCTTATACATTAGGACCATGTTACACTTGTTGTGGCATGGGGCATATTGCTAGAGAGTGTCCTCAGGGATAGTCCTCCAGTGGTTAGAGAGGGGCATTTTTAGAGCTGACAGTTGGTGACATAGGCAGATCCCACAGATTTTTTGCAATGGTTGATAACTGCCAGGCTAAGCATTAAGCTATAGTTATTGAGGCTACATGTAGTATATGAGGTAGCATGGTTACTGTTTTATTTGATTCTGGAGCTACTGATTCATTTATATCTCCTTTTTTTGTGGAGTGTTACGGGCTAGTGGCAGTTAGTCTGGATGTTAGTTGGGAGGTAGAGCTAGCCTCAGGAGCCAGAGTGTTAGTTAGCTCCATGGTGCATAGTTTCCATATTCAGATTGGAGACATGTCCACAATGGATGATCTACGCATTACCCCTCTTGGTTCTTATGATGTTGTTCTTGGCATGGATTGGCTTTATGCCATAGCACCAAGATGGATTGTTGACAAAAGATGGATTGTTGACAAAAGAGGGTGGAATTTGTGGATGAGGATGGTATCTCTAGAGTGATCCTTGGGGTTAAGAGACCCATATCCCTTCGTATGATTTTCACCATGAAGCTTAGATGGTGCATGCGAAGGGGATGTCAGTTGTTCGCGATCACGATTAGCAACAGGGAGGAAGATTCAGAGGGGGATCCATCCCTTGATGATTTTCCTATATTGCAGGAGTTTGTAGATGTTTTTCCTTTAGAGCTCCCTAGTAGGCCTCCACCTAGAGCAATGGATTTTCATTTTCATCTTGTGCCAAGAGTAGAGCCAATGTCTAGAGCACCTTACAGGATGACTACTCATGAGTTTGGTGAACTAAAGATTTAGTTAGAGGAACTCTTAGAGAAGGGGCATATTTGACCTAGTGTGTCACCTTGGGGTGCACTAGTGATCTTTGTAAAGAAGAAGGATGGATCACTTAGGTTGTGTATTTTTATCAGTAATTGAACAAAGTAACCATTAAGAACTGATACCCTCTTCCTAGGACTGACGACCTCTTTGACTAGTTGTAGGGTGGTCAAGTATTTTCAAAGATAAATCTTAAGTTAGGTTATCATCATTTGAGTATTGTGGATAGTGACATCCCTAAGACTGCATTTCGTACTAGGTATGGTGACTACGAGTTCACCGTAGTGCCATTTGACCTCACAAATGCTCCAATTGTATTCATGAGCCTCATGAATGGAGTACTTCATACTTTTATAGATAAGTTTGTGGTTGTTTTCCTGGATGACATCCTAATATATTTTCATGATGAGAAGGAGCACGAAGAGCACTTGAGACAGGTATTGCAGAAGTTGAGGGAGAACCATTTATTTGGTAGCTTATCGAAGTGTGCATTCTTTAGACCTGAGATACATTATTTGGGCCATGTCATATTAGGTGATGGTGTCTCGGTAGACCCATCAAAGATTAGGGCCATCATGGATTGGCTAGCACCCACTAGTGTCACTAAGGTGAGGAGCTTTATGGGACTAGCAGGCTATTATTGACACTTCATTGCAAGATTATCTAGATTGGCACACCCCATCACATCTCTTTAGAGGAAGGGAAAGAATTATGAGTGGACAGAGAAGTGTGATAAAGCTTTTCAAGAGCTCAAGAGAACCCTGACAAGTGCACCAATTCTTGTGATACTAGATCCACCTGTAGGCTTTGTGGTGTGCACCGATGCATCTTTGGATGGTATAGGGGTAATTCTTATGCAGGATGGCTGACCTATTTCCTTCAAGTCTAGGAAGTTGAAGAATCATGAACTTAATTACCCTACTTATGACCTAGAGCTTGCAGCAGTGGTTGGTGCCTTAGTAAGGTGGCAACACTTTCTACTAGGTCATAGATTTGAGCTTCATTTTGATCACGAGAGCTTGCAGTACATATTCACATAGCCGAAACTTAATGCTAGGCAAAGAAGGTGGATGGAGTTCCTTTGTGAGTACGATTTTTATGTTCATTACATCAAGGGTAAGGAGAATGTAGTTGTTGATGCCTTAAGTAGAAGGCACCATGAGCTTTTAGCTATGACTAATAGTACCAATTTGAGGGAGAAAATTCTATAGCACTTGCCATAGGATGAGCTTTACATAGAGGTTAGTCAAGTGGTGCATTCTCAAAGACCCTTAGAGGGAAAGTATTCAAAGTATTCCTTAGAGTCTGATGGATTCTTGCATAATAGAAGACGTATGTATGTACCTTCCATTGAGGGTTTGCATGAGTTCATTATACTTGAGGCTCACATAGCACCTTATGCAGTGCACCCCGATGTTAAGAAGTTACATGCAAGTTTGATACAGTTATATCATTGGCTAGGCATGAGAGTGCAAATTGCTAACATAGTTGCAAGATGCCTCGAGTGTCAGAGGGTGAAGGCAAAGCATCATCATCCCAGTGGGCTCCTTCAGCCTCATGAGATTGTAGAGTGGAAGTGGGATGTTATATCTATGGACTTTATTGTTGGTCTCCCCTTGTTGTCTCATTGCCATGATGCCATTTTGGTGACAGTTGACACATTGACCAAGGTTTCCCACTTCTCTCCCGTGCATACTACATACATAGCACAGAACATAGCTCAAGTCTTTCTACAAGATATTGTTAGACTTCATGGAATTCCTTGTAAGATCATATTTTATAGGGACTCTCTGTTCACTTCATCTTTTTGGAGAGAGTTGCAGGCAGCATTGGGCACTAGGCTCAATTTTAGTATGGCGTACCATCCTCAGACCGATGGGCAGATCGAGTGAGTGAATCAAGTTTTGGAGGACATGTTGCGTATGTACATGATGGACCATCAAGTCAAGTGGGAGGAATACCTTCATCTTGTCAAGTTTGCCTATAACAATGAGCACCATTCCTCCATAGGTATGACGCCTTATGAGGCCTTGTATGGAAGAACTTGCAGGATGCCTTTGAGTTGGGACAAGATTAAGGATTTAGTATCCATTAGCCCTTACTTGGTTAAGGAGATGGAGCAGTAGGTGACTCTAATTAAAAAATGCTTGAGAGAGGCACATGATCGACAGAAGAAGTATGCCGATGCAAAGAGGATAGTTCAAGAGTATTAGATTGGTGATAGAGTTTTCTTGAGTGTGTGACCACAAAAAAGTCCAATTCAATTTGGAAAGGGCTCTAAGTTGGCACCTCGGCTCATTGGACCATTTGAGATCCTAGAGAGGATAGGACCAGTTGCCTACCATTTATCCTTGCAACCTAGCCTGTCATGCATCCACGATGTGTTTCAAATCTTAGTACTTAGAGGATACATTTATGATGAGTCTCATATTATAGATTGGGATTCTTTGCAGGTGGAGTCGGATGGCCAGTTAGCACTGGAGCCTATCCATATTATCACCGGATGGACCCTAGCACTTCAAGGTCGAGAGTTGGACCAGGTTAGAGTCCAGTAGGATTGCTATGATGAGGTTACAGCTTCATGGGAGGATGCGGCACAGATGTAGTCTCAGTACCCATATCTTTTTTATGAACTCTAGGAGAAAGTTCATGCCTAGTGGGGGAGGATGTGAGGCCTCACCTTGACCCATCCTAGCATCGATGATACATTACTATTTTGATAATCATGACTTGATATGTCAGAACATTATTTGATGCACTGGACATTATTATGCTATTTTATGTTGTGTGATGCTTTACTTCAGTTATTTGATCTTGTCATTTAATGCTTTATGAACATGTGTAATGATAAAGTAAATGAATGCAAAACTAACACTTTGATTATGCAAATCTAATGGTCAGAAATATGAGTAGAATTAGATAAACAATTGATTATTAGAAAATGGATGCCTTAATTTATATGATTTTTCTGATACGTAATTTACATAATACATGTGATTTCTTGATCTACTAATTTGTGCAATAAGTGCACAGGAAATTTAGCTAGGAAAACTCAATGGAAAGATGAAACTAAACCACTTGTTAATTTTGTGCTATCTTTGTATTGTAATTCTTTAAAGGTTGTTAGTTGGTCATACTATTTTTGCCTAGCTTTTGTTTGTTCTTATTAAGTCTTTAAGGCTTAAAAACATCAAATTAAGGTACCCTAAGGGTAAGGGTATGGGTTGTGGGCACTTTCCAACCCCTTAATCTCCTTGGTTGACTTTTAGGGTCACTCAAAAACCCTACTTTTGGTTGATTGCGAAAATGGATTGTCTCTTTACTTGAGTTGGTCAACCAAAAATCCATCTTGAGGTTACTTGAAGTCTAGTTGAGTTAAAGATCATACTTAGAGGCATTTTTGGAGTAGTTTTGGTTTTGTCACCCAATCTCTAGTTTTGGAGAAAGTTTGAAGATTGAAGACAGGAAAGGAAAAGCTCTTCTCAAACAACCATTTTGCTATAACTCTTTTATGAAGGTAGGAGTTCTCCACTCCTTGAAATTGTTTCTTAATGTGTTCATGCTTGAATCTTGCTTGAATCAGGCATAAGGCATTGTGTAGTCTTATATTTCTTGCTTTTGTGTTGGGTTTGATTGGGAGGGATCTTAACTTGTCTTTCTTTTGATGCCATTCTCATGCTTGTTTTTGATATTTTGTGTTTTGAGGGGATTTCATGGGGATTTTTTTGGTATCACTCACCCTTGGATAGGAAAGAAGTGGCCATGTTTGGAGGAAGGGCCTTAGTTGGACCTCAATAGTGTAGAGTCTCCTCTCATGGTGAGAGGAAGGAAAAAGGGTAGGGTGTATCGGCCCCTACTTGTCATCCCATACCTTGTTGTTATTGAGAATTCTTGAATATGAAAAGGAATGAAAATCCTTGTGGAAGTAGCCTCAAAAGGGCCTTGTAAAAGAATGGAAGTTCTTGAAGTTTTAGTCCCAAAAGGGCTATGTTATGGTATGGTGATTGACATCTCCTATTGAGAAAATCTACCTCCCCCCTATTTTGGTTCATTGTTGAACCTATTGTGCAAAATTGGGTTGGGGATGCATGCTTGAATTGTTCATCTCATTGTGTTGTTTTACTTCCATGTTGGTTCTTGCATCTCCCATGGTTTCCTTGATCCATTGAAGACATTGAAAAAGTTCTCTTGTGAAAGCCCTTGAAGAAATTTCAATTGAATTGTAATATTATGTAAAATGTATTTGAATTTTGATGTATTGGCAAAGACATCAGATTTTCTTACTGGTTCTTTCCTGATGGAGCTTTGAAGCAAGATAAATAATAGAGAAAGAAAAAGATTATGAAAACTTTCTTGTATTGCTCTCATGTGATTTCAAATTTTGCATATGTTGTGAGAAAATAGATTTATAGATAATGACTTTGAATTATGAATTCTCAAGTTTTTAATTATGTTAATGAAAAGCAATTTGATATGTTGAAGTTCCAAATTCAATGTTTAAGTATTAAGATGAGATAAAAATCCTACATTGTGATCACAAGGTTAACTCCTTCATTGTTAAATTTCATAATTGACTCAATCAGATTTGATTAAGAAATATGCATCTCTTGAATTCTGGATAAATGGGACACTCACCTTGTTTATGATGATTGATAAAACATGAATTCTAGAATGAAAGACAAAAGAAAATATAACCTTATGCACTTCCTTGGACTAGTATGCTAGTTAATGGAAATCAATGTTTTCATTGGGTTAAAAATCACTCCTTGTATAAATATGTATATAGCAATGAGAAGCATTCCAACACTTAGACAAAATTGGCTCCAAAATAAAAATGTACATCTGTAGGAGTGAAATACCTCTCTAGAAAATGTATGGCAAAAATTTTAATTCCCTTTTAGTCACAGAGAATATTCTCTAAATTTCTCTTTTGGATTTCAACTAATCATTATTAAATGTTTTTCAAAAGGAATATAAAACAATACATTTGAAATTAATATATTTAATAGAAAATCTTGTTGACATTTTTCACCCATAAAAATTTTGCATTAAACTCCTATTGGCTAAGGGGTCAGGGTACTTGCTTGGGCCATCATTTCCATTCATTTTATTAATCAAAGAAAAATATTTATAAGTCCACCCATTTAATTATTCTTCCCCTCACCTCTTATTCTCTTTACCCTTCTCATGGCTAAGCATGGTCATCGCAACAACTCGCTAGCATGAGTACACTGGGCACTTATGACATGTCATGCCAATTTGGAGAGTAATAGGGGAGTTCTATTATTTTAAAAATATATATATAATGAAATAAAGTATTTTAGTAGGTGGGGATCTTTCTAACCTACCCCCATTTTCCCCTTACCCCAGATTTCCTTCCCCACATACAGGGAGTCTTGCATGTACCTCACACAAGGGTGGGGACAAGTTTGCAGAGCACGGACTTGGGCAGCGTGCTGCCTTGGGTAGTGGGGTGGGGTAGATCCTAAGACTAGGGAGGGAAAGGTAGTAGTGTTGTTGGGTTAATTTTTTTTAATGTTAGTTTTAGTTGTGCAGTAGATAGTATGTAGTATTAGGTTAGTTTTTTTTAAAATGATAGTTAGGATTTAAATTTATATTTAATTTTGAATCAGAGTAGCATTAAAAATTTAGTTAGATTTGTAGGTGTTTGATTATATTAGGAAGAGAGATAAGGTTTTTATGTTAGTATGGGTGTTAGTATGTAATAGTAACGTAGATGTTAGATTTTTAATTAGTTCTATTTAAAAGTTTTAATTCGAAATGTGTATATTCTAATTAAAATAACTTGAGTATTTTATTAATGAAGTTTAATACCATTATGAATTAGTTAGATTAATCGTAATATTGGCTTTCTAATGTTCAACTTAAATTTCATAATAGTTTAGAATAATGTTTAGGTTTACTTATTGATCTAATTAAAATAAGACTAGATTTCAATTTTAATTGTAAATGTTAAAATTAATAAATTTGATTGGATCAGAAAATTTTAAACGTAATTAATATGTGTTGCGTAGTTAAATTTAATTGATCATCTAAAGCTTTGAATTCTCCTAATGTTAAATGATTTAAATTGTTATGACGATCTAGTTTTTAAGTTATAGAGGGGACTTTCAGTTCACTCAAATAATTTCTTGACATATTGATCAAATTGAGTTGTAACCCTATTAATTATCAATGGTGATCTTGTATCTAGCTTCATTGTGCCTATGGTCATCTAAACCTTTGTCAACCATATTATCTTATTTATCAAAAAAAAATTCTATGCTTTTTTTTTTGCCTATAGATTTTGGACATGACACAACTAAACTCAGTATAACATTTAATGGTGATGGGGGAATAGATTAAGGAACAACTTGAAGAATTTGAATTTGAATTATTCTGAGTGAAGAGAAAATAATCACGCACACATGAAACCTATGACTGCCATATGAAAATGATACATCTAAAAAGAGAGGCACACTACTACAATGGGAAACCATGGTAGTAGTATGGGTGATAATTGAAAATTTGAATTCATGGTTTGAGGCTTCTAAGAGAAGATAAGAGAAAAATATGAACATAGATAGAATGGAAATAGAAATAGTAATATTTCCAAGGAGAAAAGAGAATCGAGGTAAGGTGGAATCCCAAATTGTCAAGAAGAGTGATTATAGATATCATCTTCAAGGATTGATTTTGCTAGAATGACCCATACTCAGGACCAACTATTGGTATCAAAGAATATGTCCTCAAGAGATGAGAGTTTAGTAGCTCGAGGAAAAGATTGATATGTTTAAATGACATGAACAAAATTTCTCTAGGGAGAACTATATCTAATGGTGTAGAAAGACATGCCTACATTTAAAGATAGATGGATATGCTTATTGGACCAATGTAGAGGTAAAATATATTAAACCAACTAGCCAATTGAGTGTTGACCAGTTAAAGGAGAGGAAGATACTAATGACCATAATCAATGCGATGACAAGCACTCTATAACAATTCAAAAGATCTAGAGGAAGTAAAGACATGGTATGAAATGTGGGAGAATTTAAAAGTCATCCATGGTGGAGACAAGTATTTAAATTAAGCTCAATCCTTTTATTAGTGACACACACTTATGCAATTGGTTTTGTTGCTACCAAGTTTCTCAATTTCTATCAAGCTTTAGAACCTATGTATAGTTCATACCAAGCATAGAAATATCTACCCATTTGTTCAATGTAAGTGATGGAAACTCTAGTGTTAACCGAGCTCCATAGTATCAATCGAGTTAACCAAGTTACTTAGTGTTAACCATGTTTTCCAGTATCTTCTAAGATTTTAGTGTTAGCAATGCAAATATAGTGTTGACCAAGCCAAGGAGTGTTAATGAAGTGATTCAGTATATACCAAGTTTCACAGTGTTCACCAAGTCACACAATGTTGACCAAGTTTAAGCTCCTTGGAAGAGATCAATATGAACCAACCCTCTTCATCAACCAAGTTCCAAACAATGTTGAGTGTTGGTAGTAATTTTTGATTATCATAACATCAAAAAAAAAAAAATTAGAACCTAAGTTACAATACTTAGGATGATTTTGTGGATTTTGGTGAAACTTGTATTGTAGCATAGTTCAGTAAGTTATAATTTGAGATTGGTATATATGTAAAGAATTGTATCATATCCAAATAAGTATCACATGAGAATGGAATAAGAAATAGTGTGAATTAAGAAGGCTACAAGTAGTATAACATAAAACAAATATTTATCTATCATAGCACAATGATCATTTCAATTCAAGGAATCTCAACCAAAAAATCAGAGTTGCAAATCAGGGATTAGCCATTATTTAATCCTAACAATTATATCTATTAAATCATTTAACAAGGTAGACTTAATAGTCTTATGTAAAATCTATTTATTGAATTCATACTTCATTTTAGGTTTTGTAAATTCTTTCATAAGGCGGACTTCATAGTCCTTATTTCTCCTAATAGGGCAGATCATCAGAAGTGACCAATTGTAAGCCTTAATAGGTTAACTTTATAATCTAGTACTAAAGCTTGTGGGTATCATCCCCACCCTAGTCTTACTTTCTATTTTGAAGGCTTTTACATTGCCATATCTTGTGTCAAGTGTTTTCAATGTTCTATTGCTTTCATTCTTTCATGCATGCAATTAGATCTAAATATTATATAAATGATTAATTAGTGAAATATGATAAAGTTTCATTGGTTCCTAATTCACCCCTCCCCTCTCACTAAGCTTTCCTACCCCATATTTCAAACAATTTCTATAAGAGCATTGTGGTTCTCATAGAAGAATTTTAACAGCTTGAGCAAAGATCAGAGGTAATGGAGATATACAAGCTAGATAAGGCTATTGACGATGAAAAGTTGGATCTTGAATTGGCCATTGGGAAACTAAGGAAAGCAAAGGAGAAAATCTCAATCATTGAAAAGAAGGAAAGATCTTGTAGTATAAATGAATGACAATATCTACACTAAAGAAAGAATTTCAAAGATATCTATCCAAAGAGAAATTTAGATGAAGTTGATCAAGCAATTAGACACCTATTGCAAAAGAATTCTAATTTTCAAGAAGAAGTTATAAAGTTGAAACTGTAATAAGAAATCCAATCACTGAGATTATGTGAAGTCATGGAGGAAAAAGACAAAGACAAGAAAGAGATAAAATAATAAAATAATAAAATCAATCAACTATCATTTGAGCAAGAAAAGATAAGAAAATGAAAGACTATAGAATATGATCTAGGCACTAAAAAGTAAACCAATGAAAGGATGATGAAATCTCAAGAAAGTATGAATCAATTGAATGAACAAAGTTAGTATAGGCACAAAGACATAGCTAGAATAGGATACCCAGAGGAAGATGAATCATCCAAGCAAGGAGCTCAAAAGAATCAAAGGCAAACTTGCAATCATTGTGGTAAGATAGGTCATACATCAAACAAATATTGGAGTAATGGTAAAGAAAAATTCTATAGAAAGTGTTATAACTTCAATAAGCATGTGGTCACAGTGGAAGTGAATGCAAGGAGAAATCTAAGTTTGAAGGAAAATGCTATAGCTACAATAAAAAAGGACACAAATCTTCTGAAGAAAAACCAAGAAATTGAATCCAGAATAATAGATTGTGAAAGTAATATTTTTTATGGGACTATAACATATGGTGTAGATGCCACTACTATGGTGAATTTGGAAACATTGAAGAAAATTTAGTGAAACATCATATGAGGAAAAGAGATACCACTAAAAGATGTTTCACATGTATAGAACTTGGACATCTTGCTAAGGACTATATGAACATAGGAAGAATTGAAGATGAAAAGAAAGAAAAGGATAACAATATTAGAAAGAAGATGAAGCAACAATGAATACCAAAATCTCCTAAGAATTCAAGCCCAAGTCATGAGGTAGATGTCACTCAAGAGTTGGGTGACTCAAGCATTTCAACTTAAATCCCTATGGGAATAACTAGAACTAAGATTCTAAAGTAGACATCCCTCATTAGTTCTAGCTAGAAAGAAGATGATATCTATATTAGCATTCAAGATGTACAAGGGTCATCAAGTGTTTATAGAAACTCAAGACCTTACTGAGCTAGGTTGACTTGCAAGACCCTACTGAGAAAGGTCGGGATACACTAAAGTATTGTATGTGGACAATGAATTGTTGAAGACTCTATTGAGTGATAATGATTCTATTGAGCTATGAATGTCTACCTAGCATTAAAGGTTGAACTAAGTGGAAGACAGTCTCTCATTGAGTGAGTAAACATACTAAGCATTAATGATGATTGTAAAAAGGAAATTCATTAAAAAGGAAGAAATTGAATGCATTGTTTCACCATGAATTTCAAGAGCTATTATGCAAAGATTGATTTTATAACATAAGAATGATTTGAGTTTTTGTTGTTGAAGAAATTTTAAGTTTTCAAAAACCCTATTGAGCATGGAATCTTCCAATAGGAAAAATAAGAAAGGGACTAAAATGTTGGTCCAAGGAGTCCATTGCAAGGTACCAAATTTCAAGTTGAGTTTGGAAATTTTAGAAGTGCTCGAATCAACTGGTGCACAATTGCAAATTCCACCGAAGGTATTGCTTGTACATGATATCTATTCATATTTTAACTATTCTATTTAAGAGCTAGGCACTCATGAGATGAATGAAGATTGAACAAGTTATCTATGAATGGTATTTTAAAACTTGAGCATCAACATTTGGAAGCCAAGGACTTGATGCATATGTCACATATACCAAAGGACTTTTAGTCAAAGTGGATAAGATTTATTTTGAGCTGAGTTCACAAAGGAAAGTTTTGGTTATACCAACCCGTTCTAATCACAAGGAAGATGATTAATAGAATCACTGGTCTTCCAATATTAAACAAAGCCAAAGTGACCAAAGCCCTAGGTCAAGTTGAACTAGTGAAGAAAATTATTGCCAAGTGGGATGGTAGATGAATGAAGATAAGAGGAATCATAGACATGGAACTAAAGTTTGAAATTCATGTGATTTCTCATAAGATCTATAAATCTAGTCATCTCAATAGTGTGGCATGTCAGGTAGTTGATCTGACTCTCAAAGTAGTGAAGAATGAACATGCTATTCGACCTTGTTGAGTTGTTATTGAATCAGTTCAATAAGAACATGGAAAGCATCAAAGGTTCCAAGAACAATCTATGTAAGTTTGGATCACTCTTGACTTGTTTATTCTTCTTTGTGCAAAAATTCTTCCCTTCCAAATGTTCAATAGTATGAAGAAAATATTTCCTTTCTTCATATCAAATAAATATTATATAGAAGAAATGGGTGAAAAATTTGATAGCATCATGGAAAACTAATTTGAATCATTCAAAGAGAAGATGCAAAATAGATATACAATACCTAAGAAGCTTGTATAAGACTACAAGGATGATATTTGTTTCATGGTAGATTGTGACAATGTGTATATTCATGCAGTCATACCTAGAGTGGTATGGATTAAGCCTTTGGAGTATGAAGTTAACATTGATGACACCAAATATATCATTTAGGCACTGTTGATTGAGCTTGTAAATCCTAAAGCACCTTATTTTGGGACTTATGAAGAAGCCAAGGAAAGAATAGATCTTGAAATTAAGCTTCCTCAAGAAGTTGAAAAAGGAAGAAAGAGGATAGAAAAATTAAGACAAGAAAATTCTCCTCTCTTGCTAACAAAAGGAAAAGGTGATGACATGGAAGAAGATAATGCAGAGGATGAAGATGGGGAAACGAAATCTGAGGAAGAAGAACCTATAAGGAAGAAAGGAAAGGTTTTCATTAACTAGAACTACTAAGTTATCCACTAATGTATTCACAAGAAGGGTACCATAGTCCAAGAAGAAATCAAAGTTAGGTGAAGAGGATGCTAAGAATATTATATTCAAAAAGCCTACACCTACACTTCAAGAAAAGTTAAAGGAAATGGAAGAAGGAACTGGCATAACATGCTTCATATTCCTCAAATATGAATCAATAAATGCAAATGAGAAAAGATAGATTGAAGACACCATTATGATCAAATTGGGAAAATAGAAGTATTCTCTTGATGAGCTCACTCAAAAAATTCCTAATGAGCTTATGCAACCAATAAAGCCTAGATGAGAGTATGCCAAAAAGACTGCAAAAGAAATCTTTGAACAAACTCTAAGGAAACTCATCTCAAGTCTTAGTAAAATGGATGTGAAATAATATTTGAAGGAGAATGAAAATAAGTTGACACTAAAATTAAACACTTGCATGATACTTCTCAAAAAAATTGAAAATGTAGTGAAGGAAGCTACAAAAACATGGAAGAACATCTCCAATCTACATCAACCTAGTAATTTTGGTGTTCATATTAATGAAAAAGATGATAATGATGATGAGGAAGAGGATGTGGAAAAAAAAGATGATGAAGTAGATGATGTAAATTGGGATGATGAGGAAGAAGAACATGAAGCTACTGGAGGAAGTCTTCTAGAGATTCAAAGCATTGAGGAAACTGATGCAGAAAACATTGTAGCAATAGTAATAGCCTAAATTCCTCATTCTCTAAGCAAATCCTTAGTGTAATATGGCTCAAATAAATGTTCTAATGAGTTGATTGTGATTACCACTATAAAACCAAGAACCCAACCAACCTTAGGACCCATTGGCCTAAGTATTCCATTGATTGAAGTGACCAACACTTCATCTGTCGAGAAAAAAGTGCTTCCATTATCAAGTTCAATCATGAAAAAATAAATTATTTCTGCTATTAGTGTCATATGTACATTTTTTGCTAGCCCATAGTTTATACTATTACATTTCTATTCTACATATGTCCATAGCTAGTACAATGACAGTCGAGAAAAAGTCTCAACCAAGTACTAAAGTTTTAGATAAGGGTAAGGGTAAAAAAGAAGAAATTGATCTAGATGAGGTTGTATTTATTCCAAATTGGGATATCTCTACCCTTACTCCTAATAAAATGAATGCCCTAGGAGAATCACTACAAAAGAGAGCTAAGAAACAAAAGCTTAAAGAAGAGAAGAGAAAGGAAACCCAAGTGTTTGAAGATATAAAGGACATATTTTTAAAGGCACTAAGTATTGAGGTTGATAGTATGCAACCTATTTTGGACCAGTTAGCAAAATTTGTCTAGAAATTTAATGAAGACTTGAATGGACAAGATAAGTTGCTATTAAGAGCAAAGAGAAAGTTTGAGAACAAGGTATTGGAACAAGTGGCCCAAAAAATTGTAATAAACCAAGTACAATTGTCTACTACTCTTGTTTCATTGGAGACATCTATAAATAATGTCACTTTATTATTTGTTAAGTTTTGATACAGACACACACACATCTTCACTCAAGGAATTAAAGATAAAATATCAAAGATAGAAGAAGACATGAAGGGAAGTGTACACTAGTTTTTACTTGACCCAAGCTATAGTTTTGCTCATTATTCAAAGATCAGATTTCTAACAAATTGGCAAGCATAATTATTAAAGGAAGAAGCTAGTGTAAAGGCCACACATGCATAAATCCAAAGCATGATTCTTCCAAATATGGATGCATTATAGATACACATTGCACATGCTAAGACACTCATTCATGACACTAACTTCTCCATAGATGATCACATGATGAAGTTATTAGAAAAAGTTTAGATTACATTGCATACAAGTAAGGTGTTAGAGGAAAATTGGGATAAGAAAATGGCATTAATCTTGAAGGTTCACTCTAAATTCTTCTCACATTTTGGTATTAACATTTAGTATACCCCTTTTTCATTTATGTCAAAAATGGGGAGAAGTATAGATGAATGCATATATGTATAAAGAGGGAGAAGTATATGTAAAAACATGTAATGGAACAATAAAAAATATCTATGGGGGAGCAATACTCCAGATATATAAAGTATATGTATTAGGGAGAAGTATAGTATTATATAGATACATGAAGAAATAAGCAGAAAACATCTTTTGGAAAAGAAATTTTGAAAAATCTGAAAACTAGAGTATGTTATTGAGTTGTAGACACAAAATGATGATAAAAGAATGTTTTTATTTATAATTTTGAGTATTTAGTATTTAGGATGAGAATTATTTTTGTTACTAATGCCAAAGGGGGCAATTGTTTACATTAAGGTCAATTTGTCTATTAATGACTCACACTTAGTCAATTGGTTTCATTTCTACCAACTTTCTTAGTTGCTATCAAGCTTTAAAACCTATGTACAATTCATACCAAATAAAAAATTATCTACTGAGTTGTTCAGTGCAAGTGATGGAAACTCTAGTGTTACCCAAGCTCCACAGTGTCAACTAAGTTACTTAGTGTCAACCAAGTTATGTAGTGTTATCCATGTTCTCTAGTGTCTACTAAGCTCACAATGTTAGAAATGTTAATCTAGTGTTGATAGAGCCAATTTGTGTCAACTGAGTGATTTAGTAGATACCATGTTTCACAGTGTTTACTAAGTCATACAGTGTTGACTGAGTTCAAGCTACTTAGAAGTGATTAGTGTGAATTGAGCCTCTTTATCAACCAAATGTTTGACAATGATGAGTGTTGAAAGTGGTTGTAGAGTATCCAAAAATCACCAAGTTTATCTTCAAAACCTAAGTTATAGTAGTTGGGCTAACTTTGTGGATTTTGGTGAAACTTGTCTTGTAGTTGACTTCAATAAATTATGATTTGGATTGGTACATATGTAAAGAATTTTATTATATCCAAATCAATATCACGTGAGATGGAATAAGAAATAGTGTGAATTAAGAAGGCTACAAGAAGTATAAGGATAGTGTAAGGAAACTCAAGTGCAGAAACAACTTCCTACACTAATCTCATAACGAAAGTATGATGCAAATCCTATTAAAATCTTCTACACTTACAGATTCAATATCATGTAAACAACAATATTGCAGCCAACCATGCATACAGAAAATAGACAAAGAAAAAAACACATAACACAAGAATTTTCCGGTGGGGAAAAACCTTTCGGTAAAACAACCCCACCCCTCCAGAACCTCCACAATGTATTATCTTCAACAAAAGGTTACAATACACTTGCAGTGCAAGCTCAACATCAATAAAAGAAGACTCTAGTAGCTACTTGCAGTACCAACAATACACCTTTTTCATATCACATCTCTTTGCAACCCTAAAAAATGCTTATAACATGCACTTCACTTTTAGGGCTACTCTCAAAAGGTAAACCGTATTAGGGTTTTTACCATTCTTTGAGAAAATAGGAACCCCAAGATATTTTTCGAGGTGATGCCCTGAACCCCACTATTGGGGTAGAGTGTATAGTACTCAAATATATTAGTTGCCACATGTCTTCACCTATCATTGAATCTTCCTAACATAGCTCTTACATGTCATAGGAATCCGTCATAACCGTTTTAGTCATGATCTCCTTACACACAATTCAAGATGTCGACACATCAACATTATTTGCAAGAAATACATTTTACAAAACAAATAATAAGAATAGGAATTATACAAGGTTGAGACATCTTATTCCTAACATTCTGCCACTTGTTGAACACCTTGTAAGAGAAACAAGAACATAATAGGAATTAACCGCTATAGGCCGAAAGGCCCATAGACTCCGAACACCATCTAAAATTTTCAGTGCCCACTGGTTTCATTAATGCATCTGCAACATTCTTCACAGTATCTACCTTCTCCAAATTTACCTTTCCATCTTCCACCATATCTCTCACAAAGTGATACTGCACATCAATGTGCTTCGTTCTGGCATGGAAAGTTGGATTCTTTGCAACGCAAATAGCAATATGTTCTACATCAACACCAACATCAGAACACAATCTCTTAAGCCAAATGGCTTCCTTACATGCATGAGTAGCAGCCATGTACTCAACTTCTATAGTGGAAAAAGCAACCATAGGTTGTCGCTTGCTCATCCAACTGATGGCACCACCAAACATAGTGAACACATAAGCTTTGGTGGATCTCTTGCAGTCAATATCACCTGCCTAATCTAAATCCACAAACCCATGAATACAAATTGAATGCTGAGATCTAGAAGAGTTACCATGATAATATATGGAGTAATCTGATGTACCCCTCAAATATCTAAATAATCGCTTAAATGCATCCCAATGTATCTGTCCAAGATTAGCCATAAATCAACTCAGGACTCCCACTGCTTGGGAAATGTCTGGTCTAATATAGACCATAGCATACATAAGACTACCAACTCCACTAGCATAAGGTACTCTACTCATGTCCTGCACCTCACTAGGAGATTTTGGACAATCGTCTACAGATAACTTTGTTCCCATAGGAATAGGAACACATAGTGGTCTACAATCTGCCATGCTAAACCTATCCAATATAGACTTCATATACTTACTCTGACTCAACCAAAGCTTTTTGTTAGACCTATCTCTACTAATTTCCATACCCAAGATGTACCTAGCTGCCCCAAGATCTTTCATCTCAAACTGTGCTGACAACTGAGATTTAAAATCAGAAATCATACCGTTACCCTTCCCAAATAGCAACATATCATCAACATATAATGCAACAATAAGAAGGTGATCATTTTCAATTCGGAAATAAACACAATGATCTGATTTCGATCTTACAAATCCAATTGACAACACAAAGGCATCAAACTTAAGGTACCACATCCTAGGAGATTGCTTCAAACCATATAGAGATTTCTTTAATCTGTAAACTAAGGATTCTTTACCTTTAACAATGTAGTGCTTAGGTTGTGACATATAAATCTCTTCCTCCAAATCACCATGAAGGAAAGCTGTCTTCACATCCATCTATTCTATATCTAAATCATATGATGTAGAAAGAGATAACATAAATCTAATGGATGTCAACTTTGTAACAGAAGAGAATATTTCACCATAATCTATTCCCTCTACCTGTGAATACCCCTTTGCAACCAATCTAGCTTTGTACCTTTCAACACTACCATCTGTACAAAATTTCTTCTTGAACACTCATTTATAGCCAACAGATTTTCTCCCTTTAGGAAAAGGTATAAGGTCCCAAGGTTTGTTTTTCTCTAAAGAAGCCATCTCATCATCCATAGCCTCAATCTAGGAATTTGCATCTTCCATGCCTAAAGCCTCTTTCATAGATCTAGGCTCATCAGTGTTCGTAATCAAAGGAAAAGCACAATTGGAATCTAACATAGAATAACCAAACCTTTCTAGTTGCTTTCTTTCTCTCATGGATCTCCTCAAGGGCTAAGGTTGAGGTTCTTCTTCCTCTTCTTCTAAACTATCAGAGCTGCAAGAGCTCTCCTCATCATTAGACTGAACATGGTCTCTCTGTTCAGTCTTCTTAGGGGTAGCAGGCAAGTGAACAAGATCTTTTTCTTTTTCTTTTTCATCTGGTTGTAGCACAATAGGAGAAGATGTTAGCTCTCTAAAAATAACATTTCTACTATACAAAACCTTACTAGTCACAGGATCCCAAAGCTTGTATCCTTTTACACTAGCATTGTACCCGATGAAAATACATTTAACAGCTTTGTTTTCCAACTTAGATCTTTTCTCCATTGGAACATGTGCATAAGCTTCACAACCAAAAACACAAAGATGTCTAATTGAAGGATTCTTACCAGACCACATCTCCATGGGTGTCTTACCAACAAGGGCTAATGTAGGAGATCTATTAACCAGATAGCAAGCAGTGGCCACAACTTCAGCCCAAAACCTTTGTTCTAAACCAGCTCCACTAAGCATACTCCTAGCCTTCTTCATTAGTGTCCTATTCATTCTCTCTGCAACTCCATTTTTCTATGGGGTATACGGAGTTGTCTTATGCCTCTTGATACCTTGTTCTTTATAGAACTGTTCAAACTCTGCTAAGTAAAGCTCACCACCATTGTCAGTTCTCACACACTTAATCTTCTTACTAGTCTGATTCTCTACAAGGGCTTTAAATTCCTTGAATCGACTAAAGACTTGTGGCTTAATTTTAAGGAAACAAATCCATGTCCTTCTACTATAATCATCTATGAAAGATAAAAAAAAATATAGACTTGGAGATTGAAGGAACTTTTATAGGACCAAATACATTAGAATGAATAAGATCCAAACATCAGAAGATTTGTGAGAACTAGAGTAAAACTGAACACGATTTTGTTTACCATATACACAGCGTTCACAGAAGTCAAACTCAAGATTGCAATCATTTAACCCCTCAATGAGATTTTAATTTTTTAGGGTTCTGAGACCCTTCTCACCAATATGGCCAAATCTCATATGCCACAACATTGTCTTTTCTGCAGGAAGCTTTCCTTCCAAAGTGTTTGCACCCTTAGGAACACTTGTTGCACTACCATCAGAACCACTAACCACAATCTTCTTTATTGCTCGTTCAGATGGTGGGGATGAAGTGATAGCTACTCTCTTCTTTGAAACAATAGAACTATTACACTGAGAAATGTGTGCATCAAGCTGAAACAAAGTACCTCTCCTATTACCCTTAGCAAGCAACATAGCTCCTCTCATCATCTTACATCCATCTTTAGAAAAAACAACTTGCACACCTACATCATTCAGCATACTTACAGATAATAGGTTTCGTGCCAAATTTGGAATGTGCATAACTCCATTGATTCCCTTTACTCATCCATCAGGAAATTTGATAGTGACCCTTTCGCGTCCAACTATCTTTAGGTGAGAATCATCACCCAAGTACACCTTTCCACCATCAAACTCTTCATATTTTGAGAACCAATTTTGATGAGAGGTCATGTGAAAAGATGCACCCAATTCAACCAACCACACATCATTAGATGCATGGGCTTCCAAAGCTATGATGAATGCATCACCATCTTCTTGAGATTTTTCAGAACCAGAATCTAAGGCTTTCTTCTTCTTCTTAGGCTCTTTACAATCTTTACAGAAGTGCCCAGTCTTATCATAGTTCCAACATTTTTCCTTGGACTTATTGGAAGTCTTTGACTTCCCACAGGATTTGGATCTACCCTTATTGTTAGACTTATTGTCATTTTTCTTTCCTCTTTCTGTGGATCTCCCACGAACAACAAGGGCTTCTTTTTTTAAAATGGAAGCCTTTCACCGCATCTCCTCTGATAGCAGTGAAAACACCACATCATCCATTTTGAAGGTGACTAATGTGCTTCCGAGAGCCATCACAAGATGGTCCCATGAATCCGGTAAAAAACACAAAAGTGTGTAGCAACAATCCTCCTCCTCTAACTTGACACCAGCTTATGTCAACTGTGCAGCCAACAGATTAAATGCATTTAAATTATCCGTTAAGGATCCACCTTCCTCCATTAATAGAGAATACAACTTCTTCCTCAGGAACAACTTGTTCACCAAAGATTTGGCCTGATACATGGCCCCAAGTCTCTCCCACAAACTATATGCAATTTTCTCATCTAGAACATTTAGAAGGACTGCATCGATTAAACAGAGTCTTATGAGACCCTTAGCTTTACAGTCTTTGATATCCCAATCTTCTTGAGCTATAGTTGTTGGTATTTTAGTGCTTGTAGTTGCTTCCCATAGGTCACAATCTTCCAACATGTCTTCCATCTTGAGTTTCCACAACTCAAAATTAGTGCCATTAAATTTCTCCACCTCAATTCTTCCATATGATGAACTCACCATCTCAATCTGCAAATAAGATTCAGGATGCTCTACACCAGACTCCCACTCAACTTGAGATTAGCTCAAAAAACCCTACCCATCAACTAGGATCAAAAGTTGATCAAGCTCTGATACCACTTGTAAGGAAACTCAGGTGCGGAAATAGCTTCCTACACTAATCTCATAAGGAAAGTATGATGCAAATCCTATTAAAATCTTCTACACTTATAGATTCAATATCATGTAAACAACAATATTGTAGCCAACCATGCATAAATAAAATAGACAGAGAAAATAACACATAACACAAAGATTTAATGGTGGGGAAAAACCTTTCGGTAAAACAACCACACCCCTCCAGAACCTGCACAATGTATTATTTTCAACAAAAGGTTACAATACACTTGCAGTGCAAGCTCAACATCAATAACAAAAGACTCCAGTAGCTACTTGTAGTACCAATAATATACTTTTTTTGCATCACATCTCTTCGCAACCCTAAAAAATTCTTATAACATGCACTTCACTTTTAGGGCTACTCTCAAAAGGTCAACTATAATAGGGTTTTTACCATTCTTTGAGAAAATAGGAACCCCACTATTGGGGTAGAGTGTACAGTACTCAAATATCTTAGTTGCCACATGTCTTCACCTATCACTGAATCTTCCTAGCATAGCTCTTACGTGTCATAGGAATCCATCATAACCGTTTTAGTCATGATCTCCTTACACACAATTCAAGATGTCAACACATCAACATTATTTGCAAGAAATACATTTTACAAAAAAAATAATAAGAATAGGAATTATACAAGGTTGAGACACCTTATTCCTAATAGATAGCAAATATTTATCTATCACAAAAAAGTGATCATTTCAATTCAAGGAATCTTAATCAAGGAATCAGAGAGTCAGATCAAAGATTAGCCACTAGTTCATCCTAAAATGTGTATCAGTTAAATCCTTTAACAAGGTAGACTTAATAGTCTTATGTAAAATCTCTTTACGAAGTGCATACTTCATTATATCACTGCTACATTTGACCTCATTTTTCTACCAAAATTTTTGACCATCAACTAAAAAATTTTAGGTTGGTCAGAATGTAGAAGACAAAAATTTCTTTTTTTTGAATCTAGACGCTTGTGTTAACACATGTAGGTCAAAATGTGCTGGTCAAAATTATGACCAACATGGGGAGATGTTAAAAACAAAAGCATTTCATGTTTTTTTTTTTTCCCTACATGCGGGATCATTTGCATTTTGTTCACAGTTCTGCCTTGGTTCTACCCTATCTTGCTCATGATTCTGCCCTAGCTTGCTATCTTGTTGATACATTTGGTGAATTTGGTCACTCATTGAAAATGGCTATAGAACAAGAAGGAAAATGGACCACCAAATCATAGTTGAGAAAGACAAGTTTGAATCCACAGGTCTAGCCCTACATAAGAATAGAGAAGTTCTTAGTAGAATGTTTGAAGTACTTGCTATGCATTGAGTTTTACATATATTGTCTAGAGATTTAGTAATAAGATGTTCTATATGCCTTCTATGCATAGAGTTTTACAAATATTATATGTGCTTGTATGGAGATGTGAACAGATGGATTTTTAGTCACTACTATAAATATTTTGTCATTGATTTTGAATTGTTAAAAATATTGAGAGCTTGTTTGCCTTGTAGATAAAAGAATCCATTGATTTTGGTTGTATCACTTTAAAGTAACATTTTTGTATCATCCTTATTAGGGTTTGTGTGAGCCACTCTAGGGTTTAAAATGGTTTTCTAGATAAACTAAGGCAAGGCCTTTTTAGGGATTGTCTGAACCAATTGGGAAGCTCCCTTATTGGCATCTCTCTAGCCTGTTCTAATGTTTGGCTTAATGGGTAGATTGGGATTTTAAAAACCCATCTTGATCTTCAAGATATTTATCTTCATTTGAATCATTAGTAGTAGCATGGGACTTGTTGGGCACAATAGAATGTAAAATTCAATCCATGCTTAACATCCTTGGGGTTAAGTTGTCGATTTGGGATGTTTCAATTTTAGATAAATTGTCCTCCTCCAAGCTTGGCATTTCAACTTCAAGATTATGTTTTGAGTACATAAATTGATTACAAAGACTATGATAAATTGAAGAATTGATGTCAGGTATCATACCATCATTAATATCAATACCCTTTATTATAGAGCTTATGAATTACAAGTTTTGTTGAACTAAAATGTCATGATCTCAAGTGTACTTATCATCCCCAACCTCATCCCTTTGAATGTAGTTCATTCTTCACTTCATTCTAAGTGGGCTCTTTATGAGCTAGCCAATTTCATCGTGGTAGCTTACTGGGGTTTCAAGTATGGATTATTGTAAATTATATATATTTTTAAATTTACTTCACACATTCTCATTTTGAACTTTTAATATTTGGCTATGTTTTCTTTGATTTGGATTGTCCTGAAGCTAAGATTTGTTAGTTCCCATTTCTTATATTCTTCCAAATTTCCTTGTTTTGTATAGAGCATTACTTCTCCAATGCTGAAAAACCTTTTAAAGCAAGAAAAGGGGAAATCTTGCAATCACAATTTCTCCATTACAAGTGTTCCTTATGATGTTTCTCAAGTTTTTATATGCTTCCTTTATTCTTGTAGGTGAAGTTTGTTCACAAAAAATTGAAAAGAATTTTCTTTAGCTTGAACTTTAAAGATCAGTTTCATGTGTCTTTTAAGCATAAAGTGTGTATTAGTACTCTTCCAATGGAATATGAAACTAATAACTTCACAAAAATAAGCTTCTACTGGTATTGATTCTAATTTTAAGATTTTTACACAGATGATTTTGTATTGGTTTCAATTAATAATCTATTTTGAGATGAAAGAAAGATGCAAAAAGATACAAAAATTTTAAAATCACGATTGGACTTTAGATTGTCATAAGTAGCTTAAATTTGTTTACGTCAAGGAGACTAAAGTAATTTTAGATCAATTTGTTCTATTTTAAACTTCATTTATCTTTCTTTGTGAATAAGAACAAAGTTTAAGTCTTCTTGTATTCTTGAACTTGTTGAAGTTCAATACATGTCTTATACATCATGAATTAGGCAGTGACCTTCATAACTCGTGAACCCATTGTTTCTTCCTAAGAATTGTTAGAGCTTTCTATTGCTTTTCACAACTTATGTTCTTGGTCTTCAATGTCTAATGTATATGAACATTGGAATTATTGGATTTTAATTTTTCTCTCTACCCCCACCAATGGTTGTAGATTTGTACTCTACATGAGATATATATTTATGGTTGGTTTGTTTATTGTGAGCCTGTTATGTGGTTATTTGAACTAAAATTCTAATTTCAGAATAAAATATGAATATTTATGTTTTTGGTGTAAAATCACTCAACCTAAATCCCTAAACCTAGACTAATAGCTTCATTTTTTCATTTCATCCCAATTTGGTTACTCTCTTGTTTTACTCGTTCTCAATTGCATCAATTAGCACTATTACACAATTTTCTTTCTAAAAAACATTAAAACCCAGTTAGGTCTAAGCTCCCTCATTTTTCCATCTTGTTGCATATAATATATCGCCATGTATGAAACTTTTATCAAATATAATCAAATTATCAACAAAGGAAACTGCTTGTTTCTTTACACATTATTGAAGAAGCTTTTCCACTTTAACTCTCTTCTGGTTGAAGGATAACATACTAAATAGAGGTACAAAGCTTCAAACATCAATGGTAAAGTATAAATAATTAGAAGAATTTTAAAATATTATCAAAAAACATTGTAAACTGATTTTAAAACCTCACAATAGTATCATCTTCCAACTATTTTAGTGTATTTGTTGAATGTTCAATCAAGTCATATCTATAAATAAAATTGCATAAAAAAAGAAATCACTTTATCAAGTTAAACTACTTGCTTAGACATGCATCATAAAATATAAACATGTCAATATAGCCTAACTATTAAACTAAAACACCAAATGAGGTACTTGATTACATGCCCGAGTAACATCATCTTCTGTAACTCGATATATCAATCTGCAGATCTCATCAATTATAACATGTGATAAATCATCCAAGCCATTTGGTTGCAAATATGAAAATCTAATGATAAGTTCAAAAAAATACCATTAAAAGTAAATAGGTTTACTCTTGTATAGCAGCTTCAGTACAATAGTTAACACATCACAACTCTATATAAATGTAAAAGAACATATTCTCTCTTGTACCTACAATTAAAGATTATAAAAGACACCCTTGATGAGATGTTAAACAAAGATATAATAGTAGACCCCACACTGCTCAAGTTTAATGGCTCACATTACAATCTATTATCCATTTTTTACACACTTCATCTTGCTAGTCTGAAATACACCCTTGAACATCACTTCAACTTGAAAAGGCTAGGGCAACCTTTAGTGCCTTGATGGTTGATCTGAAGGGAAAGATTTATGTGATAAATGTCAAGAAAAAATTCCAAAAATTAAGAGTCATATTTTTGGAAGTTTGTATAAAGTATTGCATTTTTTCATGGGCATACTATCTTTTATCTTTTTGACTGATAAAGTTGCATATTCCATAACATCAAATATTTCTATAGCCATGACAGTGCTGGAATAACTAGTCATAAAATATTCTCCAGTATTTTACATTTGTAACCTTTCCTGGACCATTTTAGGATAAGATATTTATTTATTTAGTAGCTATTCCAATGCTATGGCACATACCCCTTTTCTCTAGTTTTATCTATCTTAAAATTTACTTATTCCTAGTTTTTTATGTTCAACCTTTCAAAATAGTATTGTGGTCTTTAGAAAAGTACAATTAAATGTTAGCAAAGTTGAAATATGATGTAAGATATTGAATTGTATTAAGTTGTAAATATGTCATTGAGATTTCATTTTTTTGATCTTACACCTATTAGGTAAAAGAGTGTAGTGTAATTCCATAGAAAGAATTAACACATTTTGGCTTTGTTACCATAGCTTTTCACATGTTTGAAAAAATGTTCTGGTCTATATTGTATCTTTGTAGGGTGCATAGTTTAATTATGAAGGAAATCCTACCTATTTCTTTGCATATCATATTCTAGAGTTTTAAAGATTATTTGTTGTCTAGAGTCAATTGTAGTTGAGTAATAATGGTTTATTTTAATAGAACACACCCACATATATACAAACTAAAGGATGTTTAGAGTTTATGATTGTGTTCTTCATCCCCTTGAGGTGCTAAATTGCAAACCTTTGTCATGATGAAATGAAGTTTTGAAAGGTAGCATTTCCATAGCTAATTCCATGAATGCATTGAACCTAGACCTTGCTTCTCCATTTGGAAAACAATCAAAAGGACCTAATTTTGTAGGTGGCGATGATCCAAAGGAATTTCAAACTAGTAGTGGAGCATCTAAATATTAGATTATGAGTGATGATGTTATAAATCCTTCAAATGTAGAGGTGTCGGACACTACATTGGAGAAAGCTCGTCAAATAAGAAGTTTGGAAAAATAAAGAAAATCTAAGGATATAGTTTCTGGACTAAAGAAGGGTAAAGAAAGATCATTGACAATGACTGAAACATATTTCACACCTTTAGAGGTTTTTTTCAACAACCCCGATTTATTTTTGTGTTGTTCATATTATATATGGGCCTAATCTAATTTTCTAGTACAATAAGGTCCTAAATGTTGCTGACTAATTTTCCTTGTTTCGTTTTTCTAGGGATTGGGTTTCTCATAGTTTTATCTTGATTTGAGATGTTTTGTTTGGATATATATTAAAATAGGTGGAAAATCATCTTAACTGATTATGGCAGAATGAATCTCATATCTATTCGCTTATTTGGGATATACAAAAAGAGAAGATAAAATGTTGGGGGAAACCTCCAAGTTATTCAATGTTCTTCTTACATGCTCTCCTTGTGCCACTTAGCAAGTTTTGACCACCCAATAGAATGAATAATATGTTATGTGTTTATCTAAGTATACAATGTGGATGGTATTCCATTTGTGAATATTATTCATATTTGGCTATGGATAAATCTACAATAATAAAAGTGATGCTTATATTTTTTAGCGAGTGATTCTTTTATGTTTGTTTTTTATATGATATATTTGAATTTATTTGAGGGGCTAAATATTTAAAATAAAATTTTCAAAAATTCCTTCCATGGTTTCTGTTGTCAAATGAATTAGTGAATGAAGAAATTTTAGTGATATGCACAAGACTGAGCAACTAAGGGGACCAAGAGCCACAAAAGTAACATGATTTCAAATTTCTTCCAATGTGAGCTCTCTTGTTGTGAATCTTGACTAAGAAGTTTTATGTTTGGGGAAGCCTGACCTCCTCAAATAGCTCATTTAGACTGGTCACCTTCAAATTGTTTTCAAACTAACTATGGATATCCTTTTGGGCTGCACACTCTATAATCGAGTGCCATTTTCTTTCAACCAATCCTTCGCCACAAAAGGCGGAAGTTCTGAGGAGATATGGTCCTCAGTTGCATTAATAATGTTCTAGGCTTTCCCTTAATTGCAGCCCTCAAATAGGTCTTTTCATCATGCTTCCTTATGGGGTTGAATTCTTTGATATAATGTATTTTTCTCTAGCCATTTCATTTTGTCCACATGACAACTATGAATTTTGTAGCACCAATTTTCTATCTCATCTTTAGAGTTACAAGAATATTGCTAATGAATGTCTCATTTGTCTATTCACTTGCCATTTTTCTTCCTCCAAGAATTGTACTATGCGGACACGTTTATCTATTTTTTCCACTTAACAAATGAATAATTGCTTATGCCTCCAATCAAGAATATACCAGCCTCAACTAAGAAGATCTCATAGGGTTGACTTCAAGGTTATTAATTACTTCACAAACACAGAGGAAAACTGACATGACCAAGAAACCAAAAAGAGTTTTCTTGGATTGACAATCCCACAATTTGGCTTTCCTGCACCTGCTCTAAAGAAGGGAAATGGCATTACATTCTTTTAGTCCTAAATTTAACTAAGCCTATTGTGGAAATTAATTCCTAGCTTCTTGTATTCTACCACTATCTCCAAATATGCACACAAATTGTTCAGATGATATTATCCTTGGATAATTTTTTGGAACTTTATAATGATTAGAAGAGGTATGTGTCTTTTGATTAAAAAGTACCTAATTGTTGAAGGGTTCTTAGCTACCTTCTATCCATTGGTCCAATTAGGCCAGTAGTTTATTTTTTGTTTTTCCTCTTGCTTGGCTTAAGGAGGCCTTAAATGCTTAATGTGTAATGTCACATGACATACCCTATTTTACTAATAGCTTTTGGTATGAAAATTGATCCATATTTCTCTCTTTCATTCATCATTCATCATTTATCTTAGAATATTTTGAACAAGGGATTTTTTTAAAGTCTAATTCTTTTCTATATTTTTTTGATCTAACTATATCTAGTAAGTTTATAATTTTAATAGATTGTAGAGATTATGATTTTGTCTTTCTAGTTTTAAGCAAGTTTATCTTTTCTCTATATTCTCACAAAATTTGATGTCTGCTTTAGGTGGTGACCAAATATGTCAATTCAATTCAATTCACCTTTTATACAAATGAAGAGGTGTGATCTTCAAGTGTAAAGCATATTACAAGTCCTATTTTATTTGATAACATGAATAGGCCTGCACCTAAGGGATTGTATGATCCAACACTTGGTCCTCTTGATCAGTATAGTAGGTGAGTAATAGAGAGCTTGAGATACTGAGTTAAAAATTGTTGAATGTTCATGGTAATGGAGGTTCTATGTTTCCAAGTACAACTCTTTAAAGTGCAAAAAAGAAGATAGAACTATTTTGAATAACTCAATTCTTAGTTGCAAACATTTTACTTCAAAGTTGGATTACTCTCATTATATGTCTTTCCCAATATAAAATTCATAGCTAGAAATGAATAATCCATGCCTCTAAACATGGTCCTTATTTGATGAAAAGGTTTTAATGTTTCATATTTTAATTTTTTTTGAATATCAAGCCCAAAATGCCAGCATTACCACACAAGAACAAAACCATCATTTTGGAACAACTTTGGTTGAAATGGAGAGCACAATTCTTTAGCAGCCATAGAGTCACCTAAAAATTGCTAGGAATGTAGAGTTTGTTTTTGTGAATTTTCTTTTGCATTTGGAAATTAGACAACCAACTATTTCCTAGTCAGCCATGGTAGGTGTGGAGCTTTTTCATGAATTGTTGGGTTCCCTAGCTATTAAAAAATTATCCTATTTAACTTTAAAAAAATAAAATTATCTTGTCTACTAAGAAATTTGATTTTGGCTAATGCTTTATAAAAAAAATTTATTGTCAAATTTATTTACCCTTGTTTTCCCTCTATTTCAAAGCATCTATATCATATGTAAATTGATTTTTTGTTAATTGAAAGTGGTTTTTGGATAGCATACAACTCATTGAAAATATCAAACCTAGATTGATATACATAATATTGCAAAATATCTTTGAATTTTTGTAGGTTTAGATGATGAGCATCCTTTAATTTTTGGAAGTTTTTGTCTTAGGATTTTCATTTCCAAAATGTTTTTCATACAGGAGATGAGATTACCTAATAATTTTTTTGCAAGAAGGGAAAATAAATTTAGTTTAATTTGTAGCTTTATTTTTGCAATAGAGATTGGAACCTAACTCTTCATTGTCACAAAACATGATGAACATAGTTTGAGGACACTATAAATGATTGAGGTGAGCACTTCTAGTGGGGATAAATATCGATAAATGTATGAAAAAATCACTTGTAGTTGAAACTTAACAAAAGTGCATTGTAAATATATCTTTTTGTGATGATATTTTTGGGCATCCTATTATCACTAGGAATTTTAACGCTCTAATAAAGGAGAATAAATGAGATACTATATTCTAAGAAGACCAATTTTTTTGGAAGTGCCTTCAAATTGTCTTATTATCATATTATCAAACAACTAGATGTACCTAAGGATGTTATTATTTATCTAAGTTAGGCTTAGCAATTAATTTTTTTTTGTTATAAAGAGAATATGAATTTTTCCTCCTTGATCCAAAACTATATAACAAGGGGACATAAATATTTCAAACATGCAAGTGGTTAAGGCTCTTGGTATTATAGAATGATGCATTTCATTTTTCGATTTTTTCTTTGAAGAACAAAACAAGAGAATTGAAATGTTGGAGAATATTGTAGATATGTGAATATATGGAAGCAGATCTTTTCTACACTCCATTGCAAAATGTCAAATATCTCATGATTGAGGCATAAGGTTTGCATTGGACACATGTTGGGCACAAGCCTTAACTATGATGATTTCCCTCCCAAATGGTTTGAAATGAAGATGGTAAGGAATGCAAAGGAGTACCAATCCTACTCAAGAGGAGGGAACCTCATCATGATAAATCATTTGAATTGTCTAGTATTTGAGAGTAAGCACTAAGTTCAATTGAAAATCTTTAAATTTAGTATTTGTAGTTTCATGTATTGTGCTGGTATACAATGTTAGAGGAAATGAAAGGAAATATTTTAGTGTCTTATAACATCCTATGGAATAAACATGCTAGTAAGTTGCATTATGCTAGGTGGCTTATAGGCTACAAAAATTTGTGAATGAGCAAGATGTGTTTTGCAGAAAGTCAGCTGAACTCAACAAGTTGCACTATCTTGGGTGCTTCATAGACCATCATTAGGGAGGATAAAAATGTTGGATCACAAACTAGCAAGCCATATTATGGTAGGTGATTAGGGTAATCATCTGTTGGCCAACAAGTTACATTATGTTGGGTGATTTATAGACTACCATTGCTTAGGGAGCATATAAATGTGATGGATCACAAACTAGAAAGCTACATTATGCTTCTTGATCAAGCTAAGCTAGTGATGATAGCATCTTACTACTATATTAGCTATACCACCATTGAACTCTTCAACTCAACAGCTAAATGAAATAATGTGGGGGGGAGGGGAGGGGGGGAATAGAAAGAAGATTGGATGAGGCCACGTGGGAGAAACTAATCTTGAAGCACTTGAGATGGTTCACAATACTCCTGATCTTCGTCCATCAATGCATGTCATTTATAATATGTACTTCTTTGAATACTATCTCCCACTTGGGTAGTCTTTGCAACTTTATGCACTTTTTTATTGGTTTGACCCTATGAGAGTGACCTCTTTTTGCCACCCACCTAATGGTATTCTATTAGAGCCTATGCTAGATGGAAAAAAAAAATTATCCTACATTCTGAACTATGGTGCACTTCATTTTGAAACATTCTAGACATGCCTTCCTTCAACTCTCATGAGAGAGAATTCCCACTTGGGAAATTCCATAAACTATCATTTAGTGATAACCTTTGAGGCTTACATGGCTACTACATTCCATCAAAGTGCATGCTACTACCAAAAAAAGTTTCTCTATCCTTCATTCTTGACCCCCATCTAACTTCTACCTTCTATAACCAAAGTCAAGTTGAATAGAATATTGTCAAAGTACAAATATTATATCAAAACAAGTATATGGTTTACTATTTCTGACATCTCTCTTCTATGAATACGATATCCACTAATCTAATCAATTTTTGACTAGCAAAACTTATCTTGCCAAATTGATTAGTATAAGGATGAATGTGGTCAATAGTGTAAATGATTTTCTATTTCAGATGTTCATACTTGGTTCATACAATGTAGGAATTGTTTTTTCTGATTGACTTCACTAAGAACAATGTAGCCCAACCTTCTTGCTTCTTAGGATAAACCTCCATTCAAATATGTAGAACTAATTGAACAATGATTGATTAATGATCTGAATTGACTCATGTCTCCCATATAATACAATGTTACTCATGTAATGTTCAAGTCTCTATTTCTAATGTTCATCATGTCATTATTATGATCTCCATTTATCGTATAATATCTAAATTATGTTTACACTAGAGATGAGATGTTGTGTTCCCTATGCAGGTATCTTTGTGATATGGATGTATTCTAGAGATTTCTAGATTATTGTGCATATAGATAGTTGTTTTTTTTGTACCCTCCCAATAATCTTATGGTGGTTTGAATCCAATTAATTAGCAAATACATTGGGAGTTAGAGGAAAATTATGGATTTTTTTTTATCTTTAATAAATTAATTAATTAGTAATGGATTTTTATAGGATTTCATTAGTTTTTTTGCATGGATGAAAAGGAGGCAATGTTTGAGTCTTGAGATGTGGAGAATTCATGTACAAGAAGAAATATAACATAATCTCTCTATTATCTCTATGTTATTATTCTATATTTTGGTTGTATTCTCCCCTCACCATTGGGGTATGAACAAAGACCTTAGTTGCAAATTAGTAATCTTGATAAAAATTTAAGAAAACATGCTGTCAATTAAATGAGTAGCCTTACAAAATCCCATATTTTCTTTAATCAATGTTGCAAGCTCCTGAAACTCCAATATATTAGATTAATATTTCAATTCATCTCTAATGGCAAAATCAGTTAATTGTTTTTGCTTTGTAGTATGAACTTGGTTGTCTTGTGGTAATTATGATTTGACTAGAATAACTTTGATCCAATGATAGGTGCTTTGAAAACCACTTGTCAAGATGGATTGATTATTCATGTGATAAATGTTCCCCAATTCTTCAAAGTGACTTTGTGGAGATTATCATTTTGTGCTAGTTCTGTTGTAGTTGTTTTCTCAACCCGTGTTCCCAACCACTCCATATCTTCCATTTCCTTGTCTATGTGTGCCCAAATTCTATGTTGTTAAGCTTGAAAGAATTTTGAATAGAGGCAAGTTGAGTTCATTGTTTGTTGATAGATCCTCTACGATCATCAAGGAAAAGTTATAGCAGCATCCTAACAAGGCATAATGTTTCCCTTTTTCCTTCATTCTCGCTATTTGATCAATACCAATAGTCCTATATATAGATTGAGAATTGGTTGATAAAACATAATAGCCATAATACAAAGATAAACAAAAGACAAATTAAAACCAACAAAGAGTGGGTGGTAAGCCACTATTCAATAAGGATTGGTCATGCATGCCCTAGACATAGCCTAGAAATTCTAGTTGTCTTTATGGAGATTATCTTCACTTGCCATTTTTGAAATAGTTTTGTTTTAAGCTCTCAATGGCCATTGACAAGCCATAGAAAGTGCAAGTTTCATGTTTGGTTTCAGAATAGAGGTTAAAATAGTAATGTTTAGTTTTTATTATAATTAAAAATCATCTGGCATATCAAGTAGAATTAAAATGGTTGAAGCAAAGTTGCAGATCTGGTACTTCATGGTAGAATTTGTGATGTCAACCTATAGATTTTGTATATTTTTGTATCTGATATCTAGGAGAATGTGAGTAACAACACTCTATATTCACATGATCTCTATGATACAAGTTACCATGTTTCATGTTTTCTTTTGGATCACCTAGTTTGAAATTTTTGATGTTCTGACTTGAGTGAAGTTGGAAAGTTTTTATTTTTCTCTGACTGAAATTGCATAGGAATCATTTCAAGTCTTAGTTTCTTTAAGTTAGACCTTGCTTGCATTAGTAAAGATATAACAAAATGAATTTATTAGACTACTTACAAAATCCAAGGCATCAAATTCTATCCATATAATCTTAGAATTTTCTATTGATATTATTTAACCTCCCATCCCAACCCATACTTATCCTTGATTATTAATTTCATCATCATTGTAGTCTTAGGAGACGTAATCTACACATTTTCTCATTGACGCAACTTGGCAAATAAGGTCGTAACATCTAGTTTTTCTATTAATACTCCATTAGCATCTCATCTAATGTAGCATCAAACATGTCAAGTTCATTACTTTTTCATCAAGTGTACTATGGAACAAAGTTGATTTCATAAAAACTCTTTATTTTTTCCATGGAATTTGTTTTTATTACCATCCTATTAGATGGATCATGGCACACCTTGACTATTTACAAACCATTAAGTCATTGGTATGAGAAAGAGAACATAAGGATCGAGTCATGAAATGATGACACCATTAAGTCAATACCTGATATGTTGGACTGCACTTTTGATGTTTCTGACTACTAATATCAATGAGTAAGGTGTAATGTCTCCTTTTAGGATAAATAGGAATAATGGGATGATTACTCCAATTCCTTAGATTTACATTATATAACTTCATAATAAAATTATGTAATTGGTACTATGCTACTTGTTATGCAATTGATAGTACACTATACAATGCACAAGTTGAAAGTTTTAAAGGTAAGAAGTCTCCAAGTCCAATACTTTTTAAGTTTGTTTTCTGATTTTAATGTTTATTGGATTTTGTTTTCTAGAAATTTTGAGCTAAAAATTTTGAGCTAAAAATCTTAGACTCTACATCAATGAAATGTTTTTTTATCCTTGTGAGTCAGTTGCTTTTGTCTACAATGCTCAAGTGATGTTGTAATAGTTTCATGTTTGGTAATTGCTTTCCTGTTGATGAGACTTGCTCAACTGTGCAACACTGTGATGTTTTATTTTCTAGTTTTATTGTAATATTAATCACTTTGAACTTGAAGTAATCTTTTTTACCCTACAAGGTCGATGTTGCAAGAATTTCATTATGTGTGGTTTTTTAATCACACCTTTTGAGGATATATTGCCTCTTACTCCTATTGTAAATAACCTATACAAATTTTTTTCTTTTAAATGGGAGAATTTTTTTTGTCTTTATTAGGATTGTTTTTTGGAGACTGCGGTGTGGAAGAGTGTGCTCATTACTGGGGTTTGAGTAGTAGACTATAGAGCTATCTTAGTATGATGTCTTCTTAACACATCTCTATGGCATACAAATATGTGATCATGAGGCTGCCATAGGATAGAATAGAATTAGGCTTTGAGAGGCATAACTTATTCTTTTAAAGGAAACATTCTTTTTATATGAGAAGGGGCTCTTGTTGCTTGAAGTGGCTAATTGATAATTGAAGTTCAGAAATATTATACAAGCTACTAGTTGGTAGCTTGAAAATTTGAAGAGATTTTGTTGGTAACATTTACTATCTCATAAATTAAAGATATTAATAACTTAGGTGTGGGAAGGCATAGGATGCAGGATGAGTAACACATTATTGTTTGCTTGTATCTAGAACTTTTTTATTTGTGTAGGAATTTTCATAGAATGACTCTTGTAGATAGAGGTTCTATGCATCATCTCCAAGTGCATATTACAAATACATTTCAGTATTATGGATCTTGTGCTGATCCACAAATGTTTGCATGCCTTTTTGGCACTTTTAACAATGGGATGTTGTTAGATCAGAAAGATATATCTAAATTTGAAATGGTATATGGCAAACTGGAAGATTTTCTTTCTGATTGTTCCAAAGTGCTTCATTATGCCCTTGATACTGTCAAAGCCTACCATTAGAAAGAATGTTGGATGGTTTTCTCATAATTGAGATACAAACCAAGTTGGCATAAATGTTTCGATTATGATATAATTATTGGTTTTTAGATTTGAGGGAAAGGCATGTCAGATCCTCTATTGTAATGCCCAAGTTGCTATGGAACTTAAGTGGTTTAATCTAAATTGATTTTTGTTATGTTTAGAACCCATAGTGAATAATAAAGGAGGGAATTGAACCCTCCCTAAGGCTCAAAATTTTTTAGGTCCACTTTAGAAATGGCCCTTCTAATCAAATTATTGTCTAAAACCTTTCTAATGAGATAATGTGTTATGAGCTCTTCATCAATGAGATGGAACATGAATCTAGGAGACAATTGTGCATCACCCATATCATGACTGTAACTAAAGTTAAGAGCCTCTATTATTGAATTCTCTTTCCCATCACCCATATTCATTTCCTTTCCTTTGCATCATATGAATTATGAATAGAAAAGGAAATGAATATGAGTGATAGGGAAGAGAATTCAATAATAGAGGCTCTTAACTTTAGTTACAGTCATGATATGGGTGATGCCCAACTACCTCTTGGATTCATGTTCCATCCCACTGATGAAAAGCTCATAACACATTATCTCATTAGAAAGGTTTTAGACAATAATTTCATAGGAAGGGAAATTGCTAAATTTGACCAATTCTTGGCAGTTTTCTACCAAGCATTGGTCAAAATTTTGACCAATGTTGTTTAGTTTTCTACTAGCATTGGTTGAAATTTCAACCAATGCTTGGCAAAAACTGTGCCAACAATTTTGTGCAATTTTTGACCAATGTGTTGGTCAAAATTTTGACCAACTAGTACGTTGGTCAAATTTGGTCAAATTTAGTCCAAATTTCGTCCAAAATTTCAACCAATAAAAGTCAAAAAATGACCTCAAATGTACTAGTGTATGCTTTGTAAATCATTTCACAATTTGGACCTCATAGTTCTTATTTCTCATAATAAGGCACATCATCACAAGTTACCAATTGTAAGCCTTAATATGTTAAATTTATACTATAGTACTAAAGCTTGTGGGTATCATCCCCACCCTAGCATTACTTTCTATTTGGAAGGTTTCTAGGTTACCATATCTTATGTCAATTGTTATGAATATTCTATTGCTTTCATGCAAGCAATTAGATTATAATATTATATGAATGATTAATTGGTGAAATAAGATAAAGTTTTATTGTTTCTTGATTCACCCCTTCCCTTTAAGCTACCTTGCCTACATCATTAATCCAACAACAAACATGTCATGATGGATGGAGACTAGATCCTAAGAGGAAAGTTCAATGGCATGATAATACAAGAAGGTGAATAGATTCAAGGCTATGTCAACAGAGTGAAGGACATCATGGTATTCATCAAAGCATGTAGTGGATTGGTATTAGAAGATGGGTCCATGAGTAAGATGTTGAGAACCATGTTTCTTAAGTATGTCATAAGGGTTTCAACTTTTCAAGACATGAGAACAATAGAAAAGATAGAGCTGTAGTAAGTTCACTCATTGCATTTTACTTAGAATCTTATCCAATAGTTGACCACTAGGGGTTGAAATTACATTCAAAGCATCAGTTATACTAGTGGGAAAAAGGAGAACCCAATACATGTAAACAAAGAAAGGAGCTAGAAAGCTTATATTCTAAAGAAGAATAAGAACAAGAAGAACTAGAGTATTTGTTCAGAAAAAGAATAGTCAAAGGAAAATAGAAGTACAAGGGAAAACTTTCTATCAAATTCTTTAACTAGAGAAAGGTAGGACATTATGCTACTAGATATATAGTGCCTAATAGGAAGCTAGAGACTAGAGAGAAAAAGACAACTAATAAGTTTCAACAAGAAGTGGTCAAGGAAAAAGAGAAGTGGTGCTATATCACTTAAGAGTGTATGACTAATGTAGATTCAACTAGTGATGAGAAAGATGATGAGGATGAAGTATCCTTCATTTTTATCATAGAAGATGTTGGTTCTTGATTTAATAGAGTTTGAATAACCAAGCTTACAAGGAAAGAATGCATCTATGGGCAGCTATCTCCAACAATGGACACAATTCAGCACAAACTTGGGCCAACTATAAGGCTACACTCCTTCTTCACTTTAGGCTTTGCAAAACCTACGTAGGTTGACCTCAGATTCAATTATATGGTACCAGTGCTAAACATATTCTTGTATCTATTATAAGTAGATTTAACCCTTATTTCTCCTAATGACTCACCTGATAACATACATCTATAGTAGCTAAATGCAAGATAATGGAATTGATAAGCTGAGTGAGGGTTAGCCTTTGAATAAATTTCAACATAAAAGGAAAATATGTTTGATTAATGATGTTGAATATCAACAAAAACCCCAAATATGTAGCAGTAAGAACAAATGATCTTGTAGTTGATCAATGCCTTACCTATTGGGCAATTTCATGAATCAAATACATACATCTATGATATCAATGGCATATTCCATATACCAAAGTATCAAATCTATCTAATCACCTTGTGAATTAGAGATTGGTGTTCATTAAGACCTCATTCTTATGAAATATCCTTCTCAAAATAACCAACAATATTGTTAAACACATAAAGCATTTACCTATCCCTTTGTTCCAATAGTAAGACATATTTGACATATAACTTTAAACAGATGCAAGTGAACCTCGGTTCTTTGTCCCTAAACCACATAAGACTACAAATTACTAAGATAGGAGTTGAGAATCAAAATGAAACTAAAGAAATTCTTGCTTATTTGTATTCAATGCTTTGAAACAATACATTCAAATGGATGAAATCAAAACATGAAAACACCTAATATATTAGAACTAGCTATATTATCTTTCCTACTACTATTCATACAAGAGAAAACATGCTAAAGAATAATGGTGGAATCATAGTTTTGGATCCAACAAAATGTTCTCACAAAAAGACTAAAAATTTGCAACCAAGAATGGTCTCATACTAAAAAAATATGGAACCCCCATGAAGAATGAGAAAGAGAATGATATAGAGAAGAGTGAATTACTGGATCTATTGTGCATCCAACATGTCTCCACTTGGGAAACATCTCCTAATAGTGAAAAGAATCTCTCTAATCTCTCTCTACAAGTAGTAAATCAAATCCTTGATCATTTTTGCCTCCCAAACTATAAAGTATCTCAAATACTTGATGGAACAATAATCACTTTTGATGCCAAATTTGAAATCAAGGAAAAAGCCAAAATCAATTAAATGGCCTCTAGAATGCAATATAATCTTTTCAGAATTATTTTTTTTACATTCAGGCTTGAACAAGTTTTCATATCTACCCTCTAACCAATTTTGATGATCAATGATGAATTCTACCCATTCTACTGAGAATGCCCCAAAAATTACATATTTGCTTATAGAGAAAACTACTGAGTAGCTATGTAAAATTAGACCTCATATTCAAAAAATGTGTTTCATCTCGATTCCAATGGTATATTGAAGTGCCTATTTTAGACAAAAAATTTCCCTCTAGTAGTCATTTGAAATTCGGGCTCCCAACCATAGCTTTCATATTACATTTGAGAAAAAAATTAATTTTTCAAAAGTTAAAGCAACAGAATAAAATCCAAATTTATTTAAAAATTTCTAACCCTCCACATTCAGCCAAAATATAAAAAATTAATTTTATGACTTTGATTTTTTCCTTTGTTTTCTCATCTGGGCTTGCCATGTATTTTCATTGGATTAGTTCATTTTTTTCTTTGTCATCTGGCCCCAACAACTGGACACCATGTGGCCTCATTTTATTCATCCTCAGCTTTGGCATGTCATTAGGCCATCTCACTATGCCATGTCATCAGTCATTATATTGCTATCCTAGTCAGCATTTTGCCACATCACCAATGACATAGTGACCTCGTGACACGTGTCATTATTTGCCATGTTAGCACCTCAAGAAGTGTGATATGTTTGAAGCCTCTACCACTTGTCACTTTCAAACCCATCCACCTCATTGTTAGTTGGCATCCAGTCACCATCCACCTCATCATGACATGTCAACACTACATCACTCAATTGCCACTTTTCATTCTCTAATTTGCTGACTACATTATGCAGGCCCTACAACTCTTGCAAGATTTTAAGGTTTTCTAGTAGGTCACCATGTTGCATGCAAGAAAACCTCACTATTTTTTGGTAGCGACATAGTGAGCACCGAAGTTCAACCACTTTTTTGTCAATTTTCTATGTCACCACCTTGATTTGCATGCTTGTTCAAAATTATATTCTACTTGCCTCCAACTATCTAGGTCAAGCCCACCACAAAGCTACTACCTTTCCAAAAGGCCAGTGTCTTTAAGACACAATGCATATAGAGTTGAATTATATTTAAATACAAAAACTCACCATCACTTTAGCAATGTGGGATAAAGTTTTTTGAACTGTCTTTTCCCTTTGGTGTCAACCTTCAGTGTTCCTTCAAAGCAAGAAAATAGAAGTACTTGGCCTATACACCATGCCTTTTTCCCTATTAGATTTCTAAAGTTTTGAGATATTTTAGAATCCAGTTGCTCGAAAGTATTGAAGAGCATCTTTGGATGATTTATTACACCCTTCCTACTTTCTCTGTTAGGAAATCCCCAAACAACATTGGGTGTATCTTGCACTTATGCAATTTGTGTGATGTGGGCAGATCCAAGCTAAGAGGAATTGCATCACCTTTTTTCTCCACTACATTGACTAGGACAGTGCCCCTATTGGTACTTCCTTTCTTATTTCAAAACTAGTAGCTCTTTTTTACATGGTGTGGGCATGTCTTTTCTGCATTATGTGGACTTCTCTTTAGCATTTGGCTTTTGTTTCACATGCTGCCTTCCTACCTTGGCGCTGTTAGAGTAAATAATTAATTATTAATTATTTATTTTATTTACTTAAGCTTACTTAGGTAAATGCATTTATTAATTAGTTGTAGTCTAGCAGTTAGTTAGAATTTGGTGACAATATGGGATTTTGTTCTCTCTTAAGTCATACTTATCCTCTCACACTGTTCGAGGACTTTCCACCTCATGTGCATGTATGCTTAGCTGTCACACTTATCTCCTAGCATCTTCTAGCTTGTTCTAGGAGATTCTTGGAGCTCTTTATATTCGAGCTCCCTCATTGTATTTTTATAATGCATTCTCATTCTAAATACATATTTTCTTATGTTGGCATACTTATTGTCTCTCATGTCCATTTAGGGTTTTTCCCTTGCTCCATGCTCTTCCTCTCCTTGGCTTCTCTTTGACAAGTTTTTGCATTTAGGTGATCTTGGGCATCTTTGGAGTTGGATTTCATCAACTCCAACATTGTATTAGAGCCTTCCTACTGCTGCTTCATTGAAAGATTTTTGAAGCCATGATTTGAAGTCCCAAATCCTAGTTTGTTTGTGTATTTTTCCTCAAATTAGGGGATCAGCAAATTTTTAGAGCACTTTCAGCCCAAATGGACACTATCATTGGATTTGGAAGGCCATTTACATTCAATATTCATTTAAAACTTTTCTTTTTTGGAGATAGAGCTTTGGGAGGAAATTTTTTTTTTGTTACAGGTCCCTACCGTATGGTCGTATGGACATAGAGTGAAATTTTTTTATAAAAAAATATATTGTGCAGGCTACGCCATCATGGCACTGCCTCATGGCCACTATAGGGCTGCTCATGCTTTGCCTATGCCCTACTATGCTCGGTAGTTCTGCTCACACTTTTCCCAGCCTCGACCGTGGCTCGCCCACCACCCAACACTAGTTGTGCCTCTGTCAATCCTACAGCTCAGCAGGTGATTTCCCACCGCTCTACCCGGGTCCTATCACTTCCCTTCTGCTTTTCTCTACCAAGTTATAGTCACTGCCAACTTAGGTCTACATCAGCACTAGCATGGCATACCTCATCAGTGCCAGCAGCCTAGTCGGCACCACGTAGGTGTGATGCGAGGCATGTGTGCAAAGTGGCAACCATGTGGCAACATTTTTGCACTAACGGCTGATGGGCCGTCAATTTTAAACATGCAAATTGCTGAAATCAACATGACATCATTAGCATCTTAGCCCTTGCACCTCTCCTAGGTCCTTTTTGACCTACTTGCTATTTTTTGGCCATAACTTGAGCATACAGAGGTATTTTTCCGATCTAAAAGAAGTGCTAGGAAGCTAGTTCCAAGATGGAGATATTGTTGTAGGTATTTTTAGGTTTTGATGGTTTTTTTGGCCCATTTTTATAGTTGAAGTCTAAAGTTTGATTTTTGACTTTGGCATGCATATCTTTTGAGTCCAATGCCCCTTTTTTGAAAACTTTATATTTCTGGAAAGCTGGTTTTGTCACCTTTTCAGAATGTGGTCCTTTTTCTTATTTTTTGGCCCATGCTCTTCCTATCATATTTTTTGCATTTTTACTATAAGGTGGATATCTTGAGTATTTTAGACCCTAGCACTATTTTTCCTAGCATGATTTCTTTTTTTTAGGTTGTACTATGTTTTTTTGTAGCTTGTTTTCAGTTTTGATCATTGTAGCTATCATTTTGAAGCACTTTTTTGTATCACACCGAGATAAAGTGTCATTCTTGCATTCTGGGGGTCATGAACATTGTTTTGAGTCAATTGTACATGCACTATTTTTATAAAGAACCATTGGGGGGGATAGTTGTTTTCTATTTTAGGCATTCTCCCTTTGTCAGGTGAGTGTCATTTCCATGACATTAGCCCCATGTAGTATCAATTTGACCATGTCTTTATAGGTGTCTTTACCTCTTCCTCTCTCATCATTCTTGGTTCGTTTGTAGGAGAACTTTGGCCCACCTTCTTAGTTGCCTATCATCTCACCCCGTCTACATTAAGGGGGAGTTATGTTGTTTTTCTAATGCATCCGTGGTTTGATGGTTTGATAGTGTGAACTATGTATTAAGTGGTTGATCCTATATACCAGGCAATTGCAGTGGCTGACTACCTATGCATTTCGGTGAGATAGATCATCTACCATGTAGACACACTAAGTTTGTGCCTTCTTCTTCCATGGAGGTATTTCAAATTAGTAGTTTGGTAGATTTGCGGCTCTTCATGCTTCGGTGATGCTTCTTCATAATCACTCATTGTTATTGTTGTAGGGGACATTTCCCAAGTTGGAGGCTTCTTCAGTTCTTCACTAGGTTACCTCTTTTTGGGGGAGGGTTTTTCCCACATGGTTTTCTCTCTTTCCCCATTTTCAGAGGTTGCATTTTTTGCATTTGTATATGGGTACCTAACATGGCATCATTTCTAGGACCCATTCTAAATTTCTACATTTCCCTAAGTTGCACTGAAGGGGGGGTGTTAGAGTAAATAATTATTTATCCTATTTACTTAAGCTTACTTAGGTAAATGCATTTATTAATTAGTTGTAGTCTAGGAGTTAGTTATAAGTTGTTGACAATACAGGAGTTTGTTCTCTCCTAATTCATACTTATTCCCTCCACCTCATATGCATGTATGCTTAGCTATCACACTTATCTCCTAGCATTTTATGTCTTGTTCTAGTAGATTCCTAGAGCTCTTTATATTTGAGCTCCCTCATTGTATTTTTATAATGCATTCTCATTATAAATACATATTTTCTTGTGTTTGCATACTTGTTGTCTATCATGTCTGTTTAGGGTTTTTCCCTTGCTCCATGCTTTTCCACTCCTTAGCTTCTCTTTGATAGGTTTTCACATGTAGGTGATCTTGGGCATCTTCAGAGTTGGATTTCATAAACTTCAATAGGTGCTACCTCTCCTCATGGGCATCTTTGACTACCTAGGGGCTTTTTCTTGAAGGTAGCTCCTTATTCTTTATGCATGCTCTTCCTATAATGTGAAGGTCATTCCTCCTTTGTGTGAGTTCCTCTACCACTATGCCCCATTCCACTCCTTCTTAATAGCTTCCTTCCTTCCTTATACTACAGCATAGGGTCCATTTTCAAAGACCAAAGAGAGGTTTTGTCATTTCCTACTCAAAATTGCTCTACCTTGCTTCATCTCTATTGCCCCTTTAGATTGTGTTGCATTTGATTGAATGTCGGGAAACATGTTTGCATGATTGATATTGCAGACTCAGCACAATCTTTTTCATAGTCTTGGCCTTTTTGTGGAAAGTAGGCTTAGTTTTACCTCCATATCCTAATTGTTTCCTATCATAATGTCTCTTTCCTTGGGCAGTAAGACTATCTTTTCCCTTCTTGTACTAAATTACCTTGTGTAAGGTGTGCTTTTTGGAAGTCTTATTCTTGCAAAAAGTCTTCTTAGTCTTTGGTATGTCCACCACAATTGGCTTTGTCCCTCATGGTAGCACTCCTCATAGATGTTCTCTCCTCTTCTTCACCCTCTTCTTTGAAGGGATAGTTGAGAACTCCCTGTCAACTATTATTAGGAAACAAGTTTTTTTTAAACATCATTATTCTTGCTCTCTAAAACTGTGTCACTTACATCCTCCTTTTTGGCATTTCACATATATGCTTTTCATGGAAATCATTGATATTGGTTTGAAGGTCTTTACATTTTCTATGGAAGTAGTTTGGAAGCTGTAGATAGGAGGATGCATGAGGAATATGTTTGTAGGATAGACTTTGAATATGCAAATAAACTATTTCATTGATAAGTTGAATCACTTTTTGAAAACATCCCCCTTGTGATAGGTAAAATAGTGTGGCCTTAGAAAACGTAATGATTTAAACAAATGTATTTAGTGATTAAAATGAAGTTGTGAACCTTCACAACCCTACACTTTTTATTCTATTCAAGACATGGAGCTTGATTAATTGATGACATCATTTAAGCTATTTGGGTTTGAGCTAGCTCTTCTCAACAGTTTATAGTTTGTGGTCGATCAATGAGTTTAGGTAGCATGGATCCTACCTCAGCCTCACATATTGTCCCAAAATGTTTTCTATACCAATCATCAACAACTAACATGATTATAATCTTTTGAAACATCTTTGGTTTGAAAACATCTCATCAAACTAATGGAATTAGTTGGATCCTAAAGTGGGTCCAACTAAAAAAAAATTGTTTGTGAACAATTGAACTACAAAATTGACTCATTCACCCTCTGGCATTGATTTGAAACAAATTTGACCATTGAACAATCAAATAAAACTCATTTTAACTCTTTTTGTAAACTGCCAATTTTGCATCAGGAGGTTCTTTGACTGGCCTTAAAAACTGACCAAAACACCTGATCAGGCTCTAAATCTAACATACTGATTCTTTGTTCCACATACTTGTGTGCTATCATATCTAATCTCATGAAAATTTATCATTCAAAAAATATTGACTGTTAAAGTTTCCCTCTAAGAATTACCTACAAGATAACAAGTTAGAAAACCATAAGATGCCTTTGGAATTGGCTTCAAAAGTTGGGTAAACTAACACTTGGGGAAACAAAAACTAGGGCATTGGGTCACTGTCATAAGGAGAGTATAAATCTAAGATTTTGGCTCATGACAACTAACAAGATGTATTTTGTGAGTGGTCAAAGTGGGCTACCCAAATTTGCAGACTAAAAATAATTGATAGAAAAATAGTTTTTACAAATGGAATGGACCTAGGAAAGTGTGTAAACAGATTCATCAAAATTTGAAAATTGGCATACTCAAAGAATTTTTAGAGTAAAAAAAAGTGGCATAATCCATTCAATCTCACCAATCATGAATATCAAGATATGACATCATGAACAGGGGTTCTGACAAATTTGCACTTCTTTGACATCAGTAAAATGTTACAAATTGCATTTGGAATCACCTTTGAAAATTGATCAAATGAATTTTTCATAAGCCCAAAATTGAAACATAGTAAGTCTCTAACCTCTAAAATGAAACACAATGGAAATTTTAGCATTTTTTTCAACTAGGTCAAAGTTATAACAAGTCAAACAAGGCTTTCCAAAATTCTAAAAAAAATTCATTAGCATGACAAAAATAAATGACCAACTTTGAGAGATTCAAAACCTAGTCAAATGGATTCAAAAAAACTTGAAATATGAAACATAGGTTCTCTATATGGACATTAAATACTTACAAAGTGGTGAGTCATGAAAGGTTAATGGGTGCAAGATATTCAATTGAAAACACAGCCTCTTGTTGCCATTTGGCACTTGCGCAAAAATGCAGAATTGGGAATTGCTCAAAATAGGACTTCAAGAAATGGCTTAGAATAAAAATTTAGCTTTATGAAACACATAGGAATATTTAATGAAAGGTGTTAGAAAAATTAAACACCTATTAGTCCTCAAATGGACAGATGGGTACAAGTGCATCAAAAAGTGCTCATGGGCTTGATTTTTCAATGGTACTCAAAATTGAGGCTTCAATTTTAAGTCCCAGCAGTGGCTCTATCTGGAGATGCATGTCCCTTATGGGCATAGTAAGAATTCAAATCTTTAGAAGAAGAAAACCACACACTTGACACCAAAAATTTCTCTCAAACAACTTTATATAAAGCAAGAAACAACTACTTCTACTATGTACAAACGATGACCCCGGGCCACTGAACATCAACAAAAACTTTTATCTCTATCATAAATTTGATTCTTATTTAAAGTTTCATGAGGTAAAATAGAAACATTATTTATTTCTGTCTCACCATTCAGATTAGCATTATGAATCAACTCACTTGGCCAAACTGAATCTGCATCCTCACTTTCATAATGCATATAAAATTTAGCTTCACTTTCTACAATTTTCTCATTATGAAATTTCTTATCAGCATGCTCAAAAATATCAAACCCAAACTAAAAATCTTCTTCAAAAATTGAATCATGCACACTATCATTCTTGAATATGAAATATTCATATTCAATTTGGGGAAAAGGATCACACATACCTTCAAATTGTATATCCTTGTGCATAACCGAATGGTACTCAAACAAGCAATCAGATTTGTACTCACACATGTCATCAATGTCATAATTTGTAACTAATCAAATATAATCAAATGGTTCTTTAAAATACACAAATGAATCAACCATCATATTAGAATATCCATCATAAAACTCATTACAAGGTGTATGCTGATTTTCAACAACTTCGTAAAACACCTTGTTATCCATATTATAAGATGCAATATCATTATCATTTTCATTGTCATACTTGAAAGAAGAATGATATGATCTTATACAATAGCTGGACAATGTGTCATCATTTAACTCATTCTCAATTAAATCTAAAACTTTGATGTTTTCTTCAAACAACAAGTTGATAATTCCATGTAATGATCCTCTTTGAACATTTTGACAAATTATAGGATGATCATTATTAGGATCTTCATCATATAAAACATTAGTATACACTTTAAACTCACTACCCATTTCATCTTCATGGAGACTTTCAACATGTGAAGAAAAATCAGAACTATATGAGAAGTTACCATCCACTCTATCAATGAAGCATGTATAATATAAATCAAAGTTACTTTCATTGTCTTCATGAAGGTGATTCAAATGTCTTGCAAACCAATCATCTTTAGGTGTTGACACATTGACCTCAAAATCATTTGTATACTACTGGTTACTACTACATATATCATCCTTATAAACAACCTCTTTATCCTTGTATGTGTAGACAACTCTTCTTCACAACTTTCAACCTCCAGCTAATTTTCATAATTCTGAAATGGAACTTCACTTTTATATTTAAAAGAAGAACTCAGAAACTTTATTTTCACCATTTGAAACATGACTGTCAGCTTCTTCGATCTAATATTGAGATGAATATATTTCAACTTTATATTTTATAACATTCTCAACATGATACAATCTATGCATAAGAGAAATCATTTCTTGCATATTTGACTAATCAAGTGAATCCACCTTGTCATCCACTACTAAAACATTACAAACATGTGCACTTTATTCTTCTGACTATGATTGAGATAAATGTGATTCACATTCTTCATCTTGTGTTATCTCTCCATGACATGTTGGATTAGCAACATCAAACTCATGATTAAAGACATAACTGTCAGCCTCTATACTTGCACAAGACTGAGATCTAGGTGTAGCAACCTCATATTTTGAAGTATTAGTTACACCATAATACATACAATTATCATGAGAAGAACTTACTATTGTAAATAAAACTTGATTCGTAAAATCAATTCAGTGCTTAACCCTATCAAAGTCTAAAAAGTTTCTTACTGATGTAGCGTCAAGAACATGTGTAACTTCATTTATAACTGAACAACCTTGTACACATATTCTAATCTAAATTTTCCACTTGATTAAAACTTATAGTAGGGGTATTGATAAGCTGATTTTAAATTGAAGCATCAACACCACACTCATCCTTTCTTTAAAACACATTGTATCAACACACATTTCTAGAAAAATGACCTCTATTCAATCTGTATTTCAGATTGTTTTCAATCTCTATAGTAGTCATAAAATCTTGATATAATGTCCTAAGTTCTTTATCTCTCAATAAATAACTCATTTTCTTTTCAAATGCATCAAAATAGACAAATAAACACATTTTATCATCTAGTCTATAATTCTTAGGGATATCATTCAAAACTTTTGCAAATCTAATATTAAATTGAGGCACAAGTTCATCACACTTAACCTGGATCTTCAAGAACTTATCATAAGAATAAGATATGCTTACTCTTTCTCAAAATTGCTCCATGAAGGAAAAATGCAACTCACCCCAACATGAAATATAACATGTTGGTAGAAAAGAAAACCAATCTCTAGCCCACCTTCCAAAGTTTTAACAAATAACGTCATGTGTGAATCCTCATGAGAAATCTCATAGTCACCCATCAAGTCACTGAACAACTCAACATGATGACTAGCTAAAATAAAATGGTTCCCACTAAACTTAGGCAATTTATTTCTAACATCATTAGGACTGACATTTTCAAAACCATGAATAAAATCAAAACATAATGGCATATACCGCTTGGTAGAAATAGATCTAGAAATTTCATTGACAAGCTGCATACTAGATGAAAGGAAACTTGATATCGTTCAAAGATTTGAAACTCATTCACCAATAATAAATCTTAGATTCGCAACTTACAAAAGATCTATACAACCTTCTACCAAATAAATCCCTTCAAATACACTTCACAAACTTTATACAACAAGTTGAAACTCAATCCAATGAAGTGTATGAAACTTGTCAAACTATTCTTCTCCTCTTACTGCTAAAACTCGCTTGATGGAGAACACTTCCTTTTAACAATCAATTTTCATGAAAATATAATACATGAAAGTAAAAATACCTCAAGATTCAGATGGCTAAAAGTTCTCTATCCACTTTTTATAATAGAAAACCTAAAGTCTCATCAATTCTTTACTGAACTGTGTGAACCAACACATCACAAATCTTACCAACCATCTCCTGTAACAACTAATCACAATTCATGTTTAGAACTAAACTAGTATAGAGATTAACTTTGAGTCACCACTCAGATTAAGTGAGACATGAATTGCATTAGTCTTGAAGATACCACAAGCTGATTTGAAAAAATAGTAGATAGAAGACACCTCTTCAGATTTATCTTGAATTCAAAACCTCTACACAAACCTAAAACATAACTTTCTTGACTCTAAAATTACAATAGAAACTCACACCAAATTGAACTAATTGAAGGTATACTCATTTCTCAACACAATTTGCATCCAATTGAAGAACTACTTTTGTAAGAGAATAAAGCTTACTAGGGAACATAAAATTTCAGCATGGATATGAAAAGAACATAATAATTCCTCACTATTGTAGCAAACTCTTCCTGCTCTATTGAATCCTTTTTAAATTCTCAAGGTTTGTCTATTACATAGATTCAAAAAAATGCTATTTATTGTCTAAAGACTAAAATATTCAATTAACACCAAAGATTCTTTTCCTTGTAAAAAAAATGTATTGCCATCTTATCTTCCTAGCAGAGTCACCATTTTTTTGGTTCCTAATTTAACAAAGTTTGAATAACCAAGTATACAAGCCAAGAATGCATCTATGGGTAGCTATCTCCAATAATGGACACAATTCACCAAAAATCTCGGCCAACTATAAGGCTACACTCCTTCTTCACTTTAGGCTCTACAAAACCTAGGTGTGTGGAACTTAGATTCAATTATATGGTACCAATGATAAACATATTCTTGAATCTATTATAACAAAACTTAATCCTTATTTCTCCTAATGACTCATGTGATAACATAGATCTATAGTAGCTATAAAGAGAGACTAGTAGAGAAATAAAATTCTTGAGATCGAACCAAGGATGTGAGTTCACCTCACAAGAATTTGAAAGCTACTATGAGAATCAAGAAAGAAGGAGAAAAATGTCAAGGGCTAGGATACCACAATAGAATGGTATCATCGAAAGAAGAAAATAACCATTACAGACTTTGCAAGAACATTAATGATCCAAAATAACGATGCATAGATCTAGTAGAGAGAAGCTCTAAGAAAAAAAGTGTACGTCTTAAATAGGGTACTAGTAAATAAATAGACAAAGAAGACTCCCTATGAAGTGTTATTTGGTCACACCCCATCCATTAGTTACTTCAAGGTCTTTATAAGCAAGTGGTATATCAAAAGAAATGAATACCAAGGGAATTTTAAACCAAAAAGTGAAGATAATATCTTTTTGGGATACTCTACAAAGACAAAATCATACTAGTGTCTGTAGATTTGGATAAAACAATTGTGGAATTTGCAAATGTAAAGGCTAATGATTTCTTAAAGAATAATGACAATCATAGTAGAAAAGAACACTACAAATAATTTGAGTACATTCTAATAAGTGATATAGTGGATAGAATACTAGTTTAGGTAGAACCTATGTAAGAATTGGTACTGGCTCGAGTGGAAGAATCCAAATGTAAAGAGAAGAGGATAAAAGTATCCAAAGGAGAATTAGTGCTAGCCAAGTACATGAGAAAATAACACTCAATAGATTAGATTACTAGAGATAAAGATGTTGGAGTAATAAGCAAGGTAAAAGTGAGAGAGACGATGTGTCTACTCTCATAGATAGAGCCCAAAGCTACAGTGGAAGCTTTGAAGAATGAAGAAAGAAGAAAGGACATGGAAGAAGAAATTTATTAGATAGTGAAGAATAATAGATGGAACTTGGTCACTCGACCAAATGACAAGAATATCATTGGTAAAAAATGGGTGTTGTGAAAAAAATAAACAAATATGGAAAAGTGGTCATAAATAAGGCTAGACTTCTTTGTAAAGGATATACAAAAGAAGAAGGTATAGGCTATGGAGAATCATTTGCATGAGTGACCAGAGTAGAAAGATTTTGGATGCTCATAGCATTCACGACATACAACTTAAAGTTATATCACATTGAATATAAAGTTTGCATTCATGAATAGAGATCTAGAGGAAGAAGTTTATATTTAGCAGCTTGAGGGATTTGAAAATGAACAAGACAAGAACTAAGTCTATAGATTGATAAAATTCATGTATGAAATAAAATAGGCACTAAGAGCATGGTATGAGAGGTGTAGACACCTAAAATTGTCCAAATCCCAATTCCTAGCCAATTAAATAGATATTTATTATTTATTTAATTACCCTACCTTTAATTAAATAAATTTTACATTTATTTAATTATGTTCACCTTTTATTGATTTAAATAAACTAAGGTTTATCTAAATCCTAGCATTTCCATGATTTAAATAAACTAAGGTTTATTTAAGTCCTAACCCATTCACTTTAATTAAGTACTTCATTTACTTAATTAATCCTTGCCTAATCCCCCTTGGAATTAAATATTACATTTAATTCTATTTGAGCACATGGTTCCTACCTTTAACCCCACCTAACCTCACTACTCTAACCTAATCCATCTTTCTAAACCTACCAACTTCCTTAATCATGTTTGCTTTTCCTAATCATCTTGCTAATTACCTTTTAATCCTAATCATGTGCTCGGACATGTGTGAGGAATACTCACACTTCCCACACCCCTCATGTCTTCCATGCCTCTTGCATATGTGTCCTCTTGCATGAGATTCAAGGTGTCTCACACATGTGTGAGAAGCCATGCCTTCTCACACCTCTTGCACACTTGTCCTATTGCATGAGAATCAAGGTGTCTCACACATGTGTGAGAAGCCATGCCTTCTCACACCTCTTACACACTTTTCCTCTTGCATGAGAATCAAGGTGTCTCACACATGTGTGAGAAGCCACGGTTCTCACACTTCTTGATCATGTCACCATCAAAGGTTGCTCACACATGTGTGAGCATATTTACCCCTTGGAATGGTCAAAACCCTAATCCACATGTAATCCACTTGGCCTCCACCTCATGGATACCTCATTGATCTTGAGAGATCCTAGCCCTTCATCTTGCATTTAATCTCAGCCCTCCATTGCATTTCTTTTCCTATAAAAGGAGAGCTCTCTCCTCATTTCCATATCTACCATCTACCTCATTGTTATACTGCAAGATTTGTGAGAAACCACATCCCATAATGTGAAATGATCTACACTTGGTGATTTCATGAGGTTTTAACTAGTGTTATTTTCAATAGTTTAAGATCTTTGTTATTTCATGTCATTCTTAGTTACATGTTCTCTTACATATTTTGAGGTTTTCATAATCATGTAGGAATAGGCATTAGTTGTTTAGTGTTTTTCCCTTTCTTTTTTTGACTAAACCATCTAGGATTTTATTTATTTTTAATTCCAAAAAAAGTCAAAAAACCAAAAAAAATTTCCTGACATGCCTCTAACCACCAATTTTAATCTCAGAGGTTGCTGACATCATCACTACATCAACAGTCCACATGCCCTTCTAAGCCATAAGGAGTAGCCTTTGGTTTTTTTCTCATAACTTGAGCATATAGACTCCATTTTTGAAAAATGAAATATTGCTGGAAAGTTGATTCCGAGCCCATTGTCATGGTGCTGGTTTCATGAGAATTTGATACTAATTAGATCCCTATTTTTTCTGTTGAAGGCTTAACTTTATGTTAACACTTTCATTGTAAGGTTGTTTCATGTTTGTCCTACATTTTTGCTGTAATAACTTGTGTTTTTTGCAGGCATATTTTCTCACTAACCATATTGCTTGCAAGTTTTGCTTTAAATTTATTTTGGGAATGAACTTGTATGCTTAAACACTTTTCTTTGAATGCATTATTAAATGCTAAAACAATCAAACTCAATCTTGAATGCATGCTTAATTGAATGCTTTTTCTTTGGAATGAATGATAAAGTTATCTTTTATTTCTAAGGATTAATGAAAATTGCAATACACATTTTTTTTTGATGCTTAAAAAGAACCATCACTCAATCTTGAATGCATAAAGGGAATTGATTCTTTCCTCATCAAATTTTCTTATGTGGATGATGCTCAATTTACTTATGTTGGCAAACTCTCAATTTTTATGATGCTGTCAAGTTGGAAAGAACATTGTATGCTTTAATCATGTGTGTCTTCAAAGTAGATAGAAAATCTAAAGCTACATTGGGAAAAGAACATGTGTCTATTAAACCTTGAAGCCACTTACGTATTCTCTCCCCTCGCACCTTCAGGTGATCTTGGGTGCACAAGAAATAAGTGGTCTTATGTTTCTTTTTTAGGAGGCTTTCTTAGGGATTTCATCACCCCTTGGGATGACATCAACTCTTGTGTTCTGGAAGAGTATAAAAATTAGGAGGTGAATCGAAAGAAACCTCTCTTGGAAGAAAAATATTGTCACTCTTGGCTAAGCCCCAAAGAATTTTATACCATCTCCCCTCAACTATGTGGTAGTATTTTCTTTTATCTACAAATTTGGGCTTCATGTACCTTGCATATATCGAGGGCACCCTCTAGTTGATCCTTGTACATCCTAGTTGCAACCTTATAGGTTTGTTGGTGTGTTTGACATTCTTGAGTGTTTGAAACATACTTTCCTTGTACATATTTCCTTGTTTGATTTTTCATCTTAAACCTAAAAACCCAAAAACATCATATAACATAAAAATCCAAAAAAATTGTAAAATTTCAAAAATCCAAAAAAATCCAAAATTTTCAAAAACAACAAAAAAAAGTCATTTTTTCTATTGGTGTTTTATAAAGCACTAAAACTACTAAGTGAAAAAATGCTTAATACAAGGATGACAGTACATACACAATCTAAAGACTAGCCAATTCTTATTAACAATTGCATATGCAAAGTATTTGGACCCAACTTCAACAAAACCATAGCTAGTTTTCTACTCTTCTGGCTCTGCAAAACCAAGGTGGGTATACCCAGGGATGATTTAAAAATCCTCAAACATATACATAATTCTTACTAACTTGATAAACACATCCCATAAAATAGATATGGCCAAGAATTCTTTTATAGATCTACAGATGTTCTTAACAATAGTGGCTAACTGAAGCTAAAACATTCCATGCAGACAAGTACTGGCTAGCTTTGAAGATGTATAGGAAATAAAAGTAAAATTTCATTTGATACTACATTTTGATAATTATTTATGATATATTTCTCCTTCAGTTGAATCAATTTGATCAGTGCCTAATCCATTGGGGTTCAAAGTCTGTAGCAAATTCTTGGATCTAACTTGTTGCCTTACAAAAAAATCTATCAGCAATTCTCATCAGAATTTATCATTCAAAACCCTTTCAATTACTAGAGAAACCTTATCACATTCATCAAAGCTTTTATTTAATCCATTGAATTAACAACAGTGATAAATAGATATACAACCTAACTAGATTGCATTCAATTGCACAAGCCTTTACTTATACAATATCAAGATAACCAAGTAATTGGAAGGAGACAAGATTCAGAAAGAACTAATATGGTGACAATTCACAATTTGTATTCATTTTTTTTGAAAATGGTATATCATTTACAATAGACTTAGAATGACCTTCAGAAAGAAACACAGCTCATTCTATATTCATCTATTCTCAGAGAATTGTTAGAGAAAATACATCATAAATTTGCTTTCAAAATTTGGACGCAAAAATAGACTAAGCATATTACTTAGAAAAATAGAATTCGGATCATTCTTTAGCCTTGGAATCTCACTTAAATAGTGTGAGATGCAACAAGCTTTAGGCTAAAAAAAAGTGACAGGTGTCCTTTAAAAGATACTTACATATACTTGTCACAAGATGACAAAAATGTGAGCAACAACATAAAATTTTACATAAGACATTCATTTTCAGGACCCTTTTGTCACACACTCTTGTGTTGCTAAGTTGGTTGCTATTCTAATCCTCCCTCGTATACAATAGCCAAATTAACCAACGATGAAGTTTGTTCTGATGATGGCACACCAACCTCCACCTGTGGGCTTTCACCATCTTTATCCTATATGGGGGGAGTAACTTCTACCTTTTCCCTTTCTTTAGTTGTATCGGCATCCTATGGTCTTGGGTCTACAATTGAAGGTAACAGACTATCCTTGTCTTCTTCTTCTCGTTGGGTCTGAGTAGTGATAGGTTCAATGATTTGGATCTCCTCGCCTTGCATTTCATCACTATTATTTTCATCTTCATCAAACTATTCATCGAGAGCCATATATGCCATTCATTTGTCAAATAATGTGTCATCTGGCCAATTGAACTGTAAAATATCCCTTTGTCTTTTCAGAACATATTTAGCATCCTTATTAATGGTAATGAATTCTTGTTTTAAAGAATCAAAGAATATTTGGGCCTTGACCATTTCTTTTGTTGTGGCAGCCCACCATGCATGCCCTGATTCATTAATGACTTGATTCATTCTTAAATAGAATAAATCATCAAGTTCCTTTGCCCACTCATCTCTTCTTTTCAAATTATTCTTTTTATCTAGGGCATGAGGAAACAAATTGAATTTTTGGCTCTTGTACTTTTTAAAGTAGCCTACTACTACTTTTTGTAAATGAATTCTTTTATTATTAAAGTCAAAAAGATCAGAAACAATATCAAATTTTTTTTCAATTTGATCAAAAAAATCATCTATAACAGAGAAACACAAAAATGTTATTTCTTTCTCCCTTCTTACCCATTTATTCACAATAGGCATTAGAGCCTCATTATTAGCTTTCAAATCCTCCCAGATACTGATCACCTTGGCCAACTGATCATAAATTAGTGGCAATTCACCTTTGTCCCCCAAATATGTGAGAACTTCTCTTAATTTATCTTCATATTTGGATTCCAATTCTACATGTAAGGCTCACAATTTGCTTTTTCTTCTTCAAAATCTTCAGTAGTGTAGTATTGTGGCTTTTGGGGTGTATCTGGTATTTCTATGAGCAGGGTAGATTTAAAAGGTTCAACTGGGGGGCGAGGGTATGTTATTCTTGGCCTAGTGGTCCTTCCCAATAGCTTGTTTTCAAGCTCAATTCTCATTTTTACTTCTTTATTGCAGGCATCCACCACTATTTCATAGTTGCTCTATAGCTCAATCATTTCCTTTTCTTCCTTTTCTGCAGTGGCCAATGCAAATTGAGAATAGTCCACATTCATGTGGGCTGTCTGTGCATGTGAAGTATCAGCAACTCTCCTCACAATGATACTCCCTATTAGTCCTGAACCATTAAGCTATGATGGAGTAGTCCTGGATCCTCTTCTTAATGACCACATAACAAGAGTAGCTTGGTCATTACTGAATGCTATTCCCAAGAATTCCTTTTTATCTGGATCTTGTGATCCCAAATTATTTGATACAGAATTAAAAATTAAGGCATCATCAATGTCCCAATTGAGCAATAATAAAATATGTGCATCTTTCACCATCTGTCTCCCCTCTTTAGGGGTTATATTCTAGAATTTTTGTATCATTTGTTCCTTTATTTGATTCTGAGTAGAGGCTTCATCCATTTCTGGATGCTCTACTTTCATATTCCTACATCTTTCCTCAAAAATGTGCATGTTTGCCCTCCACGCAAACTGATGGAAAGCCCTAAATTTTACAAAACTATTATTAGACAAAAATTGCTGACTGGCTTGTTCCAAAATAGGGTCTAATTCCCTTCCCCTAAAATCTGCTATAGTTAGTTCAAAACTCGGCATAGGAGACTCCTGGGGGTTCCCTTCATCAATTTCTTCTTGGGTAACAAAAACTCCTTGTGATCCCATTTGTTCAATTTGCTCATTGGTGAGCTGCTCCTCCTCAATTTTCATAGGAGTTTGGGAAGGTGAGTAACCTTCACCATGTGATTCCTCTTCCCTTATTATTTTTTTTCTCTTGGGAGAGGGTTCAGGGGGCCTTTCTTCAAAAGTAGCACTAGTAGATTCAATTATCTGCTTTCCTTTATTTACAGTGGGCCTCTGACCCTGAATGATAGTATATCCTATCCTCTTTTGCACAACCAGTGGGCCTGCCCCTATGCTGGGGGTGAAACCCAATTTCCTCATTACTTCCCTAGTTTTATCTGGAGAAGAATCAATAAAATGTTGCTTCTTCTCATTCATTACCTCCATTATTTCAGGGAATGTACTCATAAGCTTATTTATTCTATCTGCATTAGTTACAACATTACTAAGAGGACTGTAATCCTTGTCAAAAAAATTAATAAACTCCAAAAATTTTGAATAGAATCTCCATTTTTCCTTCTTTGTTTCTTGCTCTTGCAGAGAGTACTCATTCCTTATTACATCCTCAAGTAAATAAAATTCATGCTGAATGGGACAAAGCTTGATTCTATGCCTAAGAGTAGAATTAAAGAAATCTTTTGCATCACAAAAATGAGAATGAGATACTACCATCTTATACTGATCCAAAAATTTATAGAGAAAGACCCACCCCTCTTTAGTTATTACAAACTAGTGAGCTATAGTGCAAGTAGGAAAAATTGATCCTATTCCCCTTTTGTGCAAAAAGGTCTCCTCCAGTCCTCCCAACTGCCATAAAAATTCAGCTACTCCTACCTTTAAAGGCAACTGATAAGGTAGTACATGGGGTGTCCCTTTGAATCCATAAACTCTAATGATAGTTGAGACCAGATATGGGATGATATCTCCCCAATTATGTGAAACTTTAAGACTATGGGGTTTGTCCATAGGCCTAACAAGGTGCATTAGTGCCTTAGAAATTTTGGGATTGTCACTCAATATGAGGCACCTTAGTTTTGAAGGAAAGTGCCTATCAAATCTAACAAAACTAACATTTTTTGCTTCCCCAGTCATGTATGCACTCCATAATTGAATTGGTAGTGCTTCCCCCTCTTGTTCCCTGTTCAACACCATTTCTTTACCAAAGTATGGAACCCATTTAAACAAAAACATATACATTAATAGGGAGTACTGACCCCAAACCTTCTCCACCTTGCCCTTTGCAATCCCCACCAACCCACTGTGAATCTCATTAGCTAGGTAAGAGGCAAAATCAAAAATTATTTCTACACCGAAAGAGGAGATTTAAGTGATCATATACATGAAACTCATAGGAATAAAATCTTCTTCACCCTCTCCAAAGATTCTGCACAGGGTCTTGTATATCTCTACTACCCTGGCATTGAAGCATGATTTGTTGAAAGGTTCTTTAGAAGATGATGTTATTGCTGGTAGGTTTCCAATTTTGCGTATGTGGGCCTTCAGTGCACCTTGTCTAACTACATCCTTTTTGACATATATTCTTTTTCTAATTTTGTCAAATCAATGGGTACATGATACCTAGTGAGAGGTCCCAAACTAAAAACTTCCCTAATCTCTTCTAGACTAATGGTGATTAAAACTTCACCATCTACTCTTCTCACTACCCTAGTGGCTTGATCATAACTCTTCACCATGGCCTCAAGAAGGTCATAATCCATAAACACACTGGGAACAACTAGCTTTCCCAAATCAAAGTTCCATATATTGGCATGTGGGGCATACAATTTCCTTTCTGCAAACCATTTCTTGAACAAATTCAAACCAATTTGTGAAGTTTGAGCATCCTGGACCTAATTACCCTTATCATACAATCCATCAACTATCCTTAGCCTAGGGTTTAACGAGGTTAACCTTTTAACTTGCACTATTTCTATAGTAGACTCTGGGAGCAATTCAAGCAAGTCATCATGCACATTTCTATCCAAATAGTTTATTTGACCTGAAAATCCCTTCTTCGGAGGCATCTTGGATTATATTTTACAGAACTAAAAAACCTACAAAGATTATGGTAGTACTACTTACTTGAATTCTATCTTTTTTTTCTTTTATATTTCTGCAAACTTTCCACGAATAGACTATTTCACAAATTTTGCCAAACTTCAGCACAATTTCCTTCAGTAATTGCTTCTGCTCAGGAATAGCTCAAAATCTTTGCTCACATAAGGTGAAACTGATGAAATCTTCTATGTTATACTCTATTTTTCTCATGTGTGATTCTTTCATGTCTAATTAATACATAGAGTGGCACCATATTCTGCATTTAAAGTTGCGTCGTTGATCTTCAAAAATCCTACGATCATGGGATATGGAGAAAAACAACTAGGTGTTGCACTTGACATGTTGGTCAATTGATCAAATGAAAATTTACCATGTACATAACTCTTTCCTTGATGGTGCTTCTGTCTAGACCAACTAGCAACTAAGCACATGTGTCAGTAGGTCGCCACTTCATTATGCATAAAGAATGAGCACTTGCCATAGTGAAGTACTGATAGCCATCGATCTAATCTTAATCCAGTAGATGATATGTTACTGTTCTTGCTTAGAAAGATGGCAGTGGGCCCTTATTCGCTATGTTTCTATACGTATCTCCCTAGTAACTCTTCATAGCAAGAAGATGACGGCTATTGATCTGATATCGAATCAAAGGTGGGGAAGCTGCATGAAGTTTCTTGAAAAATGGTGGGCCCTATACTCGCTAAGTCACATAGCTTAAATAACATGCAACTTTCCAACGCAAGATAGCGAGGACTGTTGGTTCTATTTTAATCTAATGCTCAGGATCTCTTGCACATTTGATCAATGGAACATGGGTCTAGAGCATTGATGAAGTATGAAATTCTACACAGTTGGCACCCCATAAGACTTTACTTTAGTCCTAGTCATCATCCCATGTTACTAGAGGCCCCACTAGCTATTGATTTTATGGCGCCTCGCTACTTCGCTAATGATGAGATGCTAGAATTTACTGATAGCGAGGTAGCAAGATTTGGAAACTTTAATAAATCTTAGCACCATAAAATACAAGGATCCATCATATCACTATTGCTGCTATCAACTGCTTCTGACAATGGCAGTTATTACTGGTCATGCCACCTGGACTAATCATGGTACTGATAAATTTCAAGGTCATCGACTCTTCAATTTTATGGCACCTCGCTACTTCGCTAATGGCAAGATGCTAAAGATTTTTGATATCAAGGTAGTGAAGAGTCAAAAAGATACTCATTCTGGCACTAACCTTTGACTTTTTCTAATTAGGTCCTTCTTTCGGCTCTAATAGCATTGGCCAGGTGTTCGTGACTGAATGATCAGTTTAAAAAATATGATTGAAGTGTCTTCATTTTATGGTCTCATCTCAAAATTTTATGACACTCGCTACCTTGCTATACATAAAGAGTGCCCATGTTTTCATAGCAAAGAAACAACAACAGTGGATTTACTTAGATCGGATGGCTAGGAAAAATTGAGAGGGAAAATAGCTTGGGGTGCAGAAGACATAAAAGGAAAAGAATATTCGCTTGATTTAAAATTTAAATAGTTCACGACCAAAAATTTACAAATGGAGAGAAACATAGGGTTTACATAAAATTTTCAAAAAGGGGAGCAAACAGATGACTTACTTAAACCCTATTCACCACTAAAATGAAAAATCTGACTTTTCTACAACTGGACAAAGGATTTCTATCAAATGAAAAGTTAGACCAACAGTTTCAGTCCTCTTAGTCAAGTTGTCCACATCAATTCCACATAACTTCTTCTTTCCATCAAAGTCATCACCCTCATACATCTTTTGTCTTCATCATTCAAATCATTCCTTGAAGTCTTAATCATCTCTATTTGTCCAAATCATTTCCTCATGTTTCTAATCATTCAATCTCATCCATAATCTTCATCCTAGTCATGATTCATCATCATGTAGATTTAATTTCCTCTGTCCATCGCATCATTCATCCTTAATTCAATCCTTCAAATCATCATTCTTCTAATCCAATTCCTTGTCAAATTTTGTGATTTCTAATCACTTCTTAATTCTATCCATTTACATCCTCATCCATAATCGATCTTTCTAATTTCATTCAAATATTCTTCTAATTCAACTTTGCATCAAATCTTCTACTTTGGACATAGGAGAATTGTCACTAACATTGAACTTTCATTCAAATTCCACATTCACTTGTTTGCAATATAATAGGGTTTTTATCAAATCAAATCAAACCCTCATCAAATCATATCATATCAAATAAAATCAAGTTCAATCAAATCAATATCAAGTCAAATCCAATTTGAATCAATTCAAAGGCCATAATTTCTCCTAGTCCTAGGTTCATATTCCATCCATCATCAAATCTTTCATCACTCTTCATCTAACATCTATGGATCTGAGTTGGCTTAATCAAATGGTTGATGATATTCAAAGACAATATGGAGTTATACCTCCCATTCAACCTACATATCAAATTCATCCTCAACATTTCATACCCAACTCTCATCCATGTCATGTTCATTATTCTTCTACCTTTCACAAAGGAAATCCACCTCATTACCTTCATCTACATGAACTTCCATTCATAGCCCACACAATTCCTCAAACACAAATGCTCTTGCCATGGAAATGGAACAGTTGAAGAATTATCTCTTAGCAAGTCAGCAAAAAGAGTCCACCTTCCATGCCCTGTGTCCTCTTCCCCCATGTTTCAAAGACCATAGTCCTCATGTACCATCCAACCATAACCCTCCATGTAATCTCCTACCCATAGTTACAGCTTAAAACAATCCTAAGCATCCAAAAATACCATCCCCACCTTGTAAGGGGTATTTCTCATCATTCTTGGCTAAGTGTAAAATACAAAATGAAGAGAGCCAATCACCCAAATTCATACACCCACTTCCATCTCATGACCTTCCTCCAAATCATAGCTTTATAGATTCCTCTTCTCATCTAGATCTAAGAATTTCTCCATCCCATCATTCCCTTATCCCTCCAAATCCATTTATCCCTCCTAGTCCATCTCATGATCCACTTCCTAATCAAGATCAAGGTATTCCATGTAAAATGCACATTACTGCTTCCACTCCATCTTACCAATTAGCCTCCATAGATCCTCCACTTCATGAAGAGATTCCTTCCACTCCATCCACTAATACTCCTCCATGTCAAGATCAAATAACTCCATCTCATGATTCCATCCCCTCCACTCCATCTCATGATTCTATTTTATCTCACGATCCACCCATTCCACTACATGATCCTCTTTTAAGTCAAGATCAAAGCACCCTTCATTGTCGTTTCATGATCCCCCCCCCACCATACCAAGATCCTATTATCTCTCATAATCCCCCTTTCTATCCTAATCCTCCACATGATCCTATCATACCTATCCAATCCCTTCATGTATCCCATCTACCTGGGCTCACTTCTTGTGTTGAAAATGATAAATATCCCATTAACGAAATAATTTCTCAAGATGTTGGTATGCTTTCTAGTCCTTCCAAATCCAAAATTTCACCTTTAAAAACCTAAATCTTCCCATCCTCCATATTCCAAGTCCATTTTGGGTCCTTACATACATCCATTTGTCATATCCATGTTTTCCACTTTATCCCTTCATGCTTCTAGTAAAGATCAACAAAGGCACACATCCTTGACTTCCTTCCAACATTCACAATCCATATGCTCTTCATCCCATTTATCTTCATGCACCCATACCATGGCTAATGGAAGCAAATTGGATGCCAAATAAAAAGAGCATAACGTCAAAAATCCACAAAAATCAAAGGATCAACATGTCCCCTCTAAAAGACATGTCCAAGAAAAGAAAAATCTGATCAAAAGCAAAATCAAAAGGCCGCAAAGGCTGAAAATAAAAAATGCAAAAATTTTGCGTATTCCTAAGCTACTTAATGTAGCAATGAATCTCAAAGGAAGATTCAAAATGACATCCAATTTTACTAATCCACAAGCTACTATCATTCATAAATCATCCAAGCTTCCATTTTCCAAATCCATTTTGGGTCCTTATATACCCAAATCCACCATCCTAAATCCATCATCTCCTTCATCCATTTTGAGTACCTATATCCCGAAATCCACTTTTCTCCTACATACCCTCCAACATTTCCTCCTTTCCATCATCCTTCAAGATGTTTTCCAATGATGGTCTTTCCACCTCCTTCATCCACCCATTCACAAGTCTTCCAACCTAGCATCCATCAACCATGTCTTCCACCCACCCACTCCACCCCCTTAATCCAAACTTTATCATAGGTCATTGTCCTCCATTCCCCAATCCACTTCACTTTTATTTTCACTATCCTACCAACATCTATGAGAAAATAATAAAAATTCTTTGAAAATAACAAAGAAAAAAGGAAAAAAATATCAAGGGATCCCATCCATATATCTAGATGCTTGAGTCCTCCCTTTGTTTTTCTATCCAATGTCTTCCACTTCCACTTATCCTTCCATTCAATTTTCATTCTTCCACTTTCATTCTACACTAGGGGAAAGCTCCATCCATTCCACTCTTTCATACATGCCTTCCATGCTTCCATCTACCATTCCTTATCCTTTTCCATCTTTGATCTTGACTTTCACTTTCCTTTCATTCATCCATATGCACTTTCCATATTCCTTGTACATCCTTCATCCATTCTCCTACATACTTCCATCTTCCTTTCCCATCTTTGATCTTGACATGTTGTCCATATCTTACATCCCATTATCCTTGTCATGTTCATCCATTTTCCATCCATACTTCTATGTACTTCCATCCTTATTCCATATATCCTTGATCTTGGTTATTCCTTCCATTTCTTCCACTTCATATCCACATTTCATCCATATCCTTCATATAATTACCTATATCATATTCATACCCTCCCTCCCATATCCCCTATTCATTTCACTTTCATACCCATGCTTGTGATCACTATTATAGGCACAATAACAAAACATTCATACATGCTTTGGAAGAGCACATGCCTTCTCTTCCTCCATATGCTAGCCTTTTTTCCACCTTTCCATTTTTCATGCATCCTTTCCCACCATATTTCTTTCCATTTTCCTATCCTTTCTATGGGGAATTTGGACTCCTTCAAAACATGATCCTTGACTCTGCATTTTTCGCTTACATATCATTTGAACCCTCATATCCTTCCACCATTCCTTTCAATCATAGACTCATGTTGCTTTCCCCCTATCTCCCATGCCTTGGCTCTCCCTTGTCATTGGTCCCAATCCATTCTATCCATCATTCATTCATATCACATTCAATCTAGTTCTTCCACTCACTTTAATCAAATTCATTTATCCTCTATTTTCATCAATTTTCCCTTCTTCTAATCCTTTCACATCAAATCAATTCTACTCTAATCATTCTTCTTCCTATCCACATCATTCTTCTAATCTCATCCATGTTCATTCTTATACTTGCATTTAAATTTAATCTCTTCATCCAACCCTCCATAAAATAATAAAATAAAATAAATCACTTGTGTAATCAATACTAATTCAATCAATCTACTCTTGCAATCTTGTACTTCAATCCGTAATCAATTCATCAATTTGACCCAATCAGCTGATAATCCATTCACCATATTCAAACATTATCATGGGATGAATCCTTCCCAATCCTTGGATGTGCATTAGGCTTATAATTATCTTTTCCATCCTTAATCAATCATCATCAATCAATCCATTAATTGGTTTTCAGCTTGACTAGGGGCAAAATGTTGGTTTTCTTTTGTTTTTGTGCATGATTGCTTGTTACTTATATGCATTAATATTTTATACATTTATCATGGTTTTTGCAACCTATTGTCTCCAAGAATCATGGTTTCCTAAGTCATATGGTTGTATTAGACCTCTTTTTATCACATACTTGACACATTGTCAACTTGGTTCCTCGTACCTTGGTGCATAGTGTTGAATACAATATCAAACTTAGGTTGTTCACACCATTGCATCATAACTCCCTTCCATCCTCCCATCCACTATGTTTTATTCTTCTTTGAGATAACATTACTAATGCTATATCAAAGAGGGGCAAAATGTAGACACCTAAAATTGTCCAAATCCCAGTTCTTAGCCAATTAAATAGATATTTATTATGTATTTAATTACCCTACCTTTAATTAAATAAATTTTACATTTATATAATTATGGTCACCTTTTCTTGATTTAAATAAACTAATGTTTATCTAAATCCTAGCCTTTCCTTGATTTAAATAAACTAAGGTTTATTTAAATCCTAACCCATTCACTTTAATTAAGTACTTTGTTTACTTAATTAATCCTTGCATAATCCCCCTTGGAATTAAATATTACATTTAATCCTATTTCAGCACATGGATCCTACCTTTAACCCTCACCTAACATAATTACTCTAACCTAACCCATATTTGTAAACCTACCCACTTTCTTAATCATGCTTTCTTTTCCTAATCATCTTGCTAATTACCTTTTAATCCTAAGTGTGTTCTCACAGATGTGTGAGGAATGCTAACACTTCCCACACCCCTCATGTCTTCCATGCCTCTTTCATATGTGTCCTCTTGCATGATAGTCAAGGTGTCTCACACATGCATGAGAAGCCAAGCCTTCTCACATCTCTTGCACAGTTGTCCTCTTGCATGAGAATCAAGGTGTCTCACACATGTGTGAGAAGCCATGCCTTCTCACACCTCTTGCACACTTTTCCTCTTGCATGAGAATCAAGGTGTCTCACACCCCTTGATGATGTCACCTTCAAAGGTTTCTCATAGATGTGTGAGCATATTTTCACCTTTGAATGGTCAAAACTCTAATCCACATGGAATCCACTTGGCCTCCACCTCATGGACACCTCATCGATCTTGAGAGATCTTATCCCTTCATCTTGCATTTAATCTCAGCCATATATTGCATCTCTTTTCCTATAAAAGGAGAGCTCTCTCCTCATTTCCATATCTACCATCTACCTCATTGTTATGTTGCAGGATTTGTGAGCAACCACATCCCATAATGTGAAATCATCTACACTTGGTGATCTCATGAGGTTTGCACATGAGGTTTGCACTAGTGTTATTTTCAATAGTTTAAGATCTTTTTTATTTCATGTCATTCTCAGTTACATGATCTCTTACATATTTTTAGGTTTACATAATCATGTAGGAATAGGCATTAGTTCTTTAGTGTTTGTTCCTTTATTAAATTTTTATGCAATACAAGAGGATACAATCATACTTGATAAAGATTTGGTTCATAAGAGACAACAAAAACTACAATACATTCATGAAGTAATAGACAAAAACAAGCATGCTAATTACAACAATCTTTTTAGATGATGTCATATCTAGTGAAGATAATAATTTGAGTTTTGATTTTTCACAAGTCATGAAGAAGGATTTTTAAATTTCTATGATTAGAGAAATAAAGTTCTTTATTTGACTACAAGTGTCCTAGCTAAGGGGAAGTATTTATTATGGCCTCACAATGCATGCCCCATTTTGAGTCACAAAATGGAGACCCCCTAGTTTTAAAATTCCCTATGAGGAATCTAGTCCAAAGCCTTGGTCATTTTGGACCCTCCCCTAGGTCTAGGTTAAACCCTGGTCTCTGATTGGGAAGAGTCAAGTAGTCAGACCCAAATAAAAATATCAACTATAAGACTTTCATGTGCTTAAAGTGTACACATAAGAACTTGAACACTTCACCCCCACTTTGGGGATGTGCACATGTGGATGTATGCACCTTCAAATGTATGTACCTTTAGAGGTGTGTACTTGCAGAGTTGCACACTCCAAAACCCTTGTCACAATATGCTAATGCATATGTGCACCATGAACACCTTGTCAAGGTGTGCATGTTCACTAGTGTGCAGCTACACACTTTTCCATTTCCAAGCCAAATTAGCACACTAGTGCATAAAATTGGGTTTTTGGGGGGCAAAATCCACTATCTTGTCTATTTTGACTGGTGCTAGCCCAATTATTTTCCAACCTAACTCTTGTGGAGTCCACTTTTGGGTTTTTCAACATAAGATAGCTAATGTTTGCTTCTTTTTGGAGATAAATTGATATCCTCACTTTCCATAGCACAAAATAGATCCATGGTATTGCATGTGCATAGAATTAGATAACTTGTTGAGGTCATAAATTTTAAATTAGATCTCAAAATTTAAAACCTAGAGGTCTTTAGACATTTCAATCTAGAAATACCACGTTGTTAGAGGATTTATAAATACATGTTAAGCCAAATTTGTTTAGAGATTTAGATCACTTCTATAATGGTTAAATTGCTGATTATAGATCTCAATTCTGGCTTGAATACTTGATTCTTCTTGATCAAATGTATGTTTACAACTCCTCAAGGATATGTTGCTTATCTTTATAATTTTCTTCATCTTACCATCTTCTATTCTTCCATGCACTTGATCATATTCAATCCTCAACTTTACCTTACACTTATATCATATCCATTGTCAAGTTGGCTTCAATACAACTTAGAATAATTAATATTCATCTCCTCAATTGCCTAGAACTAACAAAAAATTCCATTGAACTCAATATGCCAAAACAAGAAAATTCTCCTTTAGCTAAGCCTACTTGGTAGACATTAGCTCAGAAATGATTTTCCTATATTAACCAAGAGAACTCAATTAACACTACATCTTCACAAACTTCCTTTGGTAACCAAATGAGCTTGGTTAGCAATAGTTCCATCCAACTTTCCTTTGTTACTCGAGTGAACTCAGTTAACACTCAACTTTTCTGAGCTTCTCTTCGACACCCAAGTGAACTTGATAGTCAGTACCATTTGAACTTGGAAAACACTAGAATGATTGATAGAATTTGGAAAATTTCTTCATCACCCAAGTGAGCTTAGCATACACTATTTGGTAAAGATATGACATTTTGTGTAACATCAAAGACAATACATAATTAACCAAATGTTTTCAACAATCTCCCTCTTTGGCATTGATGGAAATACATGTCATAATATAATGAAATTTCAAAAAAAAAAATACTAAGGAAAAAATCCTTAGTTTTATTCTTATTCTCATCCATAAGAACTCCCTCTATCAATGTGAATTCCCTCTGTCTTTAGTTTCTCCCTCTATCAGCAAGCTTTATCTTCAACATCTCCTTCTAATAAGAAACACTACCTATTTGATATCAACTCTAAATATTTTAGATCAATTTCTTCCTTTTTGATATCTCTGTAACTCTCCCTCATCACATAACTCTCCCTTGATGCATAGAAAGACCAAGAACATTGTAATAAAATATCATTTTTTGAGAGAATTGGTTTAAGATAAAGAGGTAAGATTTGAATATGTGAATACTAAAGAACCAATTGTAGACATATTCACCAAGCTATTATATAAGGATGCATTTTTGTTTCTAAGAGGTAAGTTAGGGTTTCCCTATCTAAAGCTCACTAGATGAAGTTTAGTGATGCATCAACCATAGCATGTTGAAGATCAGTTAAGTTGATATAGTATTAAACAAGGTAGATTTCATATGAATTAGTACATGGGGTATATTGATATTCATTGAATATTGTGTTTGGCATAAGATGTCAAAGAGGGAGAGTTCTTTAATGAGGGAGGATTTTTAAAGATATAAAGAAGAAAGAACTTGGTCTAAAATTTTAAGCGTTGATATCAAAGAGGGAGTGTTTGCTATCAGAAGGAGATATTAAAGATAGAGCTTGCTAATAGAGGGAGAAAATGAAGGTAGAGGAAGTTCACACTAATAGAGGGAGTTCTCATGGATGAGGATTAGAATAAAACTAAAGATATTTTCCTTACTATTTTTTTCTCTAATATTTCATTATATTATGACATGTTGCATTTTCATCAATTCCGAAGAGGGATATTATTAAAAACAATTGGTTAATTGTGTATTGTCTTTGATGTTATGTAAAAAATATCATATCTTTACAAGATAGTGTATGGATCTCTATTGAGCATTCTACTATTTTCCAAGTTCAAAAGATAGTGACTACCAAGTTCACTCAAGCATCGAAGAGAAGTTCACTATAAAATAATTTCTATTTTAGTGTCTACTGAGTAGGGTTAGTTAATGAAGGATTTTCTTGTTTTGGCATACCAAGTTCAATGGATTTGTTTGTTGATTCTAGTAGAGTAAGGAGATGAATATTAATTAATCTAAGTTGCATTCAAGCTGACTTGACAATGGATATGATCTAAGTATAAGGTAAAGTTGAGGATTTACTATGAGAAACTGTATGGAAGAATAGAAGATTCTAAGAGGTAACAAATTAGAAAGATATCTTGAAGAATATTATTAAGGAGTTGAAAATATATATTTGATTAGGAAGGATAAAGTATTCAAGCTAGAATTAAGTTCTATAGTTAGAGATTTAGTTGTATTAGAAATGAGGTCATTCATTGTTACTCTCTAACCATTATAGCAGTGATATAAATCTCCTAACAAAGTTGACTTAATAACCATTTGTAAATCCTCTAACAAGGTGGCATTTCAAGATTGAAGTTTCTAAAGACCTCTAATAAAGTCTTATCTAATAGTGTGTTTTGTAACATTTAATAAGGCTAGCTCCTAATAGGGCTCACTTCAGAAGAGTGAAAATTAGTAACTAGTTGCAATTGGTGGGTTTTCCCAAATTTGATTTCCATGTTAAATCTTGGTGTCACTTGTGTTTATGTTATTTCTTTCATGTGTATGCAACAAAGTTAATGAAGCTTAATCATAGAAAATATCTTAAGATTTACATGTTAAGAATTTTCTGAGATAAAACTATTATTTTTATGGTTACTGAGTTAAAGCATATTATTAGTATTAACAAGGTGCCTATGTGTTTTCTGAGAAATAGTGGTTTTCAGTAGTGTTTATGTTTTGTGTTGACATCTAAGAGATCTAGGATTTATTTTACTGGTAGTTGATTCACCACTCTCTTCTCAATTACTCCTCTTATATTTCTAACTTTAAGGGGTTGTTAAATTAGGATTAGTTAATTAGTTAGTGGTTGGTTATTTTATTTATGATTTAGTTCATTTTATTATTATTTTGTTTAATAGGATTGTTAGTAGTAATTTTAGGGTTGTTAAAAATGTGTTTGGGGAACTAGTAAATATAGATTAGTGATAATGCTTACGAATTAGTTATAAAATTGTGATTAGATTTAATCATTATTTTTATGTCATTTTATTTTGACTAGTTTTATTTATAATGTGGATAGGGAAAAAGGTCAATTATTAATTAGTTGAATTGGGAGAATGAATAGACATGGTATTGGTATGAATGGATAGTGAGGAATCTAATTATTTAAGTTTAGTTAATCATTTTAAATATTTCTTTAAATGGATATTTAAATATTTAACTTCACCATATAATATAATATTATAGTTTCAATGAAGTTTATATTTATGAACATTAGTCTATAGGGTAGTGTTACAAAATCAATCAAACTAGTGCTATAATTTGGAAGTCATGCTAGGTGTTTAGATATAAAGTTTGATTTGATATTAAGAATTGAAATAACATACGAAACTATAACATATGAAATAACATATTGATTTGATATTAGAGAAGTAATTAAGTATTGTATTTTAATTTTTTTTACTTTTATTTAAAGGTTCATTTATTTCAATTTGCAAGGGTAATAGGATCGAAGGGGTGTCAACAAAATCATAGATTGATAACCTAGTAGGGATTTGGAATTTGAGTTTAATAAAAAAAACTGATTTCACAAATAATATTATAATAAATATTTAATTTTTTGAATTGGTATATTAGTTCATTTTAATAGTTATAGTTAAGTTAGTAAGGTATTTGATGAACTTCTAAAATGATGCAACTATTTCACCTAGGAGAATGGATTGACTACTAAAACTAATAGAAGATGAGACAATAAACTATTGTGACTTATGAAAATGAATGAACCTAATAATGTGAAATGATAACAAATCAAGTAAGGTTGACCTAAATAAAAATTAGGGTTTGAGCATGATGTACCATGGTAAGGGTGTAATTTTGAGATGTGTTTAGAACATGAATTACATAAACTTAATATAACTAAAAAATAAACAAATCTAATCTAAAATCAATCGAAGAACTAGAGAAACTTAAATACACTTGAAACATGATGTTATCACTCAGTTAGGCTTTAGTCAACCAACCTGGTTAACTTAAACAAGGTTTTTCGGTAGCACCTTGACTTGAGTGTTTTGAATCATATAATATGTTGAGATGTCAACTCTACATCTTAATGAAATCTATAAAAAAAATCACTTTTAATCCTTTTCTAACTTTCCATAACCTATTAAATATAGTATGTATTAACATAGTGGATTATTTATCTTTAAAAAATAAATTCTTGGTGTTTTTTTGCCCCAAGTTTTAGGCATGACAAAATATGAAGAGATTTGCAACATAGGAAATAAATCTTGTAGATTTAATTCATTATCATGCATCATTGTCCTATTACCTTCTTAGACTTGAACTTCTAAGGGGGTCAAGATGCAGCACCCATCACAAGGGTGTGGACATTTTATAGACCAAATGATCATTGAAGTTTTTTACATGAAAAAAAGGCCAAATCTTAGGCTTTGACTTGCCAAGACCTGACAATTCTTAGAAAGTCTCAAAGGCCACGTCTCCTAGGCTTAGCCAACATGTCTTACCTTCACCTTGCCAAGTCATGGTGAATGTAAGAGTCCCATTTCTTTGGTTCAAATTATAGGAAAAGTTAATAAAATTTCTTAAGCACTCTTTCAAACACTTGAAATGTAAATGGTTTACAATAGCCACTCTTGTTGCTTCTTTTCTACGAAAATATGCCTAATGAAGAAAACACATTTGCAACATCAAAAGCATAAAAGATAAGCTTATTAATTTAGTAGTGAATATCTATATACACATAATGTTAAGATATTGAATATAGTTTGTGGTAGAAAAGGACTTGATGGCTTGATTTTGCACCTATCAAAATTTTTGGGAAAATTCTATGAAAATTAGGAAGAATTGTGTTTATTCATGCCTAGCGTTTATGAAAATTGTGTTAACCTTCATAATAACCATAGGAAAAATCTTCCCTTTTATTTTGTTGAGATTTATTCAAAAATTAAATGGCAATTATTAAATAGGGATGAATGTTAAAAACTTTGCTTATGCAATTATATGTTGTTAGTTCAATATTTTTAGGGTGGGCATTTTTTTGCTTTTGGTTCCCTCTTGCTTTTGTTGTTTAGTTTTGAACCTTCAGTTCTACCTCCCCCTTGGTCTTGTCTTGTAAATAATAAATCATCAATGATCCTCATCCTATCTATAATATTTTCCTCCAAGCCTATTATTAATGAAGTCTTCCCCTTAGAAAGCCTTGATCAGGAATGTTTATCCCAAAACCATCTTACATAAAGTTTAAAAGTTTCTTGGTATGAAATGTAAACTTCTTGTACCCCTTAAACCTTTTTCACTCTTTGTACCAAGTTTAGATAGCATAAATAGGCTTGAACTCTTTGTACTAATTTAACTAGTTCACAAGTTCAACACTTCATCTAGTTCTAAAAGATAATGTTTCTTGGCGGGCCCAATCAACATGTCATGGATACACATATGCGAAGGACATGACATAGATAGATGACTCATCAAATATTGCATGATCATGGGTGATGTCATGATTCAGGGTAAGTATACATATTTAATGTTTGAAGTAAGGCCATCATAAATGATCATGCTAGAACATTGATTTGGAGTAGAAAAATAAGGATTTGGCACATGAAAATGATAGTAATTATTTGAATTATTTCTTTCTTATTTAATTTCAATCACTAATTTGTCCCATCACCCTATCCTTATGGCATGCCAAAATTAATTCTATGCTTTGGATAATTAATGACTAGTCCATATTTTCAAGATGTATATGAAGAAGGCTTTACTTTTAAAAAGCATAAAATTTCCTCTCTTGTCTGAAATAATTAGTCACAAGAAAATTGGAGAGAGAAAACCTTCTTCCATTTTTGTAACAATTGTCACTTTTTACGTAATATTTTTCTCTCACATGTTAAGTGAAGCATACTTGTGTTTGTTTCTTTGTTTTCAACTATGAGTAAAGTTCCTAAATCATGAAGTAATCTACATTGTACTTATTTGGGAATATTAATAGTTTTCAATATAAATCACCTATACTATCTGACACATGACTATTAAAAGTTGATTTGGGGGGTGTTGTAGAGAGATTATGTGAAAGACTTGTGAAACCTTTAGCCTCCACTTTCATACCAATCTACCCTTGTCTGGAGCTAATTGAAGAGTCCATTCATATGTATAATGTGTTTGGGGGAATATATTGAAGAAATATGGAAGCATGTTGTTGAGTGTCAATAGAGAACCCATATCGAGATTATTTTACCTAGAACAATAGCAATTTGTTGACCTCACCCCTACATTGTCCGTGGCTAGATTTTCAGAGCAAGTAAATGTCTATAGGCATACCATAGAAAAAATTTGGATTGAGTCTTTCTACAAAGGAGGTTCTAGGTTACCCAAAACCTTGAAGAAAAATCAAATGACCATTCAGGTTTAGGACATAATAGTTTTACTACATAGAATATGTGGGTCTCATGACATCTTTGTCTTTGAAGAGTGGATGCATTTTATATTCGAATTGTGCTAAAAGGCTCATAATTTCTAGACTAGGTGGAATTAATAGCTAGCTCTCTAAGAAATCAGAAGAAAGGTGCTCTAAATTTGAAAAAGAACTTTTTTATGTCATTTTATTTGATATATATGTTATCTAGCACTCAAGATTTATAACATCTACCACATCAACTCTAAAATAAGAAAATCACCATATATAATTATTGCCCCATATTTTTTAAGGATAGAGCTTTAATAGACTTCATAAGGGTCCATGATGTCCTTTTTTGAAACTTGTTTTTTGAATTGTAAAGCACCTTCCACCATAGATTGTCCCCTAAGTCTCAAAAGATCATTCAATATTTTGGTAGTCTATACATTGAATTCCCTAACTTCACCTAATTGAGGGTAGTGGCTTAGCCTATATGCCTTCTTAGGTTCACTCTTGATTGCTTTCTCCTCCTAGAGCTAACTCAAAAATTAATTGTTGTGATAAATAAATTCTCAATTGAAGAACCGTGTGATATTATTTTTTGCATTTAAGTTAAGAAAATTGACATGTGAAAACATGTAAGATGCAACATGTATAATCTCTAACTTGGTTAAGCTTGGTATTGGCTTCTACTAGGCTAGACCAAACATTGACAATAAAAGAGTTATTCATAGTCTATTTGACACTCATGCAAAGATTACATACATGTCCCTAATGTGGAAGATTTTTGGGAGGACTGTGTAAATGAGTTGGATGTGAGAGGAAGAGTCTCATCAAGATTCACTATTGTACAAGTCAACCTATTTGAATTGAAACTAGGTATATATATCATAGACAAAAGAAGATAGAACTGATATTGTAGTCCTCCAAGAAATTGAAACCATAATTTCTAACACGGTTGCTATAGATTGGAACTCTAGAGCTGAAGATAATATTCTTGAAAGAACAAAAAATGTGATTTAAAAGATGAAGTCTTGGTTGAGAATGAAAAATGATTCACATACTAGCTACTAGATTGACCCTATTTCTAATGTTGATCTTACAATTATAAGTAGCAGAAGGTTACTAAGGATTTCTAAGAAGAAGATCCATAATCTACCTCTTGTATAGAAAGCTCATTCTAGAAAAAAAGCTAAGATGTCAGTACCTATAGGACTTCACCCTATAATCTAGGTAGATGGAGAACTAGATAAAGACCAAGGTGCTGAACTTATTGAAAATAGCCATAGTCCAGATGATATTAAATTCATTTCCTCCAAGGATACAAGTCGCAAACACCCCTGAAAAATGTACTAAATCACAAAAAGGTTCTACTACTCCTAACTAGATCATAGCTTCAATAAATAGTAAGAGGAGTTTAAATCTTATTTCTTTTCTTGTTGATGACATTGTGAGAAAGTATACCAATAATGCCCCAAAACCTAAAAGGACTAAAAATACAGCCAAAACAAATTTTGATAGTGCAATAGGGAGGATTATAGCTAAAGTGGTCACCCACAATCTAAAACAGGAAACTGATGAATTGGATCTATAAAATATTGAAATCACGTTCACAAATTTGGGGGTGGTGAACCATGAAACAAAGGAACACTAGGTGGAAGTATCCACCAAAAAAATTGTGCTACAATTGTAGAAAGATAAGATTACAAAGAAGAAGTTGAAAGTTGAGATAAATACAATGGCTGAATACATAAATTCACTAAAAGGTTAGAGTTCAATTCTTAGTGATCACCCATGACTTACCTATGACACTAGTGCCCCTAAAAATTAACAATTTTTAGGTGAATTAAAGAAGGGAAAGATGATGATGGGAGCTATACTCAGTTGGATTGGCCTAATAACAAATTAGGGTGCTAAACTCATGCAAAATTTGCATGAAATTGTTTCTCTAGCCAGAGTTACACTTGATGAATCCTGCATTTAGTCAATAGTTTGGAAGGGTGAATTTGAAATATTCTTAGCTATGGTAACTCAATTGGTAGAGGTAGAAGATTATGAGCCAGAAATATTTCTAAAGGAAAATCCCCTGCAGCACGTGGGTATGGGGTTGTTTGAAGTTTTAGTAAAGAACATAGCCTAAAGGGTATATAATTAGAGGTCTAATATTTCCAGGATGTAGTCATGAGAAAAATAATACAAAAAATTTCTTGAAAATGTTAAAATGGACTTCGAGTTCATTGGCTTAGCCTTTTCCACTCCTCTTAAAGGAGGTTTTGATTTGGAGGTCATGATCAAATAATGCCAAGAATGCATTCAGGACATGGAAGCTAACACTTGGACATGGTAATTCTGATGATTAGGAGGAAGAAGAACCACTTGACCAATTGACAAATGATTAATTTTGTCTTTCAAATGCTTTTAAGATATTTGGTTTTTGTTACTAAGGTTATTTTTTGGGCCTGCATACCCTTAAGTTGGTTTTCATAACTACTTTTAATTGTCCAAGAATCAAGTTTTAGGGGAGATTCTTGGATAGATTTCTATTTATGTTTGAATCTTGGTAGTGTTAAGGGTTAGTAGTGTTTTATGGATATCATACTATGAACTTAAATCTAAGTTTTAATAGTTTCATAGATGTTTTTTTTTTGTTTTTTAGCATTGTACTTGAATAGGATTGTTCTTTTTGGAATGGGAAAGTTCTGATTACTAGAAGATTGCATGCTTTGGACTGGTTCATTGTTGATTTACTATTGAATTGATAGCGAACTATTGAAATATCTTTCTGATGGTGGATGATATATGGAAGACATGTAAAATAAGTTTATGTTCTATATGTCTTTCTGAGAAACGATTGATAGAGAAATTGTGCATTCTCTATGTTTTGTTATTTCTTGTTTGTTTATTTGTTATTTTCTAATTATCCCTCAATCCAAGGGTTAATGGGAAGCCTTATTACTTTCTTGTTAAAATTAACCCTCATTTATAAGGAAGTTTTGATGGAATATCCAATAAAGTTAAGCTGAACCTTACGAAAATTTAGAGAGGGATCAAAGAAGTTAAAATTTCTCAACTGTTAGAAAGTTGTATTTGTCTTGAAAATTTGGTTATAGAAGTTCTTAGTTATTTATTTCTATTAAATGAAAAATTTGTATACCACCAAATTTTTTGTGACTGTACTAGGGAGTCAATCAGAGAAGATCTAGTATCTCACTATTTAAAAAGAGCTGATATTATGCTCCAATATGGTACTTCCATGTTAAGATATCTTTCCTATTCTTCAACCCAATCTTGGCTTTGATGACAGCCAAGAGGACATTGAATATATGATTTCAATGTAGTGGCTTGGAGAGAAATGACAAGAAATCAACAATACTTACAAGTTGCTAGAACCCTAGAAAGGGAGGAAGAAATTGGTGAACAACTAAGAGTAGTCCCTATGATTCAAGAAGCTATTGTAGTGAATATATTGGCTCAAGGGTCTCTGGGAAACTGAGTAAGAAAGCCAAGAAATATGGTTAAAAAGAGATTTATAAGAGTAGATAAAGATAGATGTTTTACTAATCATGAATTTGAAGCTTTAAGTTTGATTAATTTTAACCCTGATCACACTCATAAAAGAAAGAAGAAAATTTGTTTGGTTAGTAGGCCTATGTCACCACAACCAACACAACCTTCTCAAGTTTTGCAAGCCCTTCTTATCCTTGGTAATATTCCCTCCTCTGTTTTAAATATCCAACCTTTGAATATCATCCTTTTAGTTATGGATTTTTGAAGCCAACAAAATGGACCTCTCGAACTTGGAGTGAACCTCGGGGCCATGCCCAAGGTTGCTAAATATATCTTGCCCAAATTTAGCAGAGATTGTAAAGTTATAGCCATAGATCATTTAAGATGTTTCAAGGCATTGTGCAAAACTGTAGATGTCCCTACTAAAGATGTCAATTTCTAACTCTTCATCCAAAGCCTATGGAATTGTAGATGTCCCTATCTAACTCTTCATCTAAAAATTTATTGATATTTCTACTAATTTGTTTAACTATCTCCCTCATGCCTCTATAACCAATTAGGATACCATGAACCATGTATTTGAAGCATGTTCCAAGACCCCTAGTGATGGAAACTCTCTTCTTATCCAATGCTCTCAACTTGAGAAATGAATGCGAGAGCCTATAAGAGAACTCGTGGGTAAATATAACAAACTTTTAGAAAGAATTCTTGTAGCTTCTAGACCTAACACTAAAAATAAAAAAGGATTGTTCATGGGAGAAATGCCCCCTAGTATCTCTTTTCATATGAGAAGGAATGTATTGTTCGATTTGGCTTCTTCCCAAATATTAGCCATTGAATTAGAGGGTGAGTTGATAATCATAGGAAAATAGAGAATGGGTGTTCAAACTTTGAATCTTGAGGACTCTACAAGTACACATCTTATGTTTCAAAGGTTAGTTAATGATGTTATCACCCTAAAGAGACAAAAGGGTAGACCTGGTATTTATCCAAACCAATATCAAAATCAATATAGATGGAATAGTTTTCGTGTGCAACAAGGAAGAGGTGCTTATCAGCTACCTAGTCCATAGAATAAATTGAAAATTAGAGCCTCTCCTAGTAAAGAGGTAATGTGTTTTTTTCATCTTACTACAGATCATGATGGTGAAACATGTATAGATTGATTGAGGCATTTGTAGATGAAAGAGACCATTTTTAGATGAAAAATACACAATGTTTCCTTCTGATGATCTAAAATCTCACATTTTGTATCAGGAATGTCAATTTGGTAGTTACTATATTTAGTTTAAGAATAGATAGGTCTCTTAGAGGAGGAAGAAATGTGGGACATGGAATTTGATGGAAGTTTCTCTAGTTCCAGATTAGGAGTTGGGGTTGTCCTAATTTCCCCTAAAGGAGACATGTTGACACATTTTTTTAAATTAAATTTTCCTAACACCCATAACACTTTAGAATATGAAGCCCTTCTTTTAGGATTGAATTAAGTGAAGTTGAAAGGAATAAAGTCACTCACTATAAAAGGAGATGTTGAATTAATTGTAAAACAAGGTTGAGATCTTTATGTTGTGAAAAATGATTGTTTAAAGCAAAATTAAAATTTAGTGTGGGACAGTATTGAGTTTTTTAATGCATTGAACATCAAAGCAATCCCTCAAAGCAAGAACTCTAGAGTGGATTCTCTAGCAGTATTGGCTTTATTACTTCTCCCACATCCAAAATTTGATTAGAAACAATACAAGATTCAGATGGTTTATCCTCCTAGTGCACCCATTAATGTAAATCACTGGTAGGTCTTTAAAAATGATAAGAAGATTGAACAATTCATCGCTTATGCAGGACATTTTGTTGAGTCATATTTTGAAGGCTCTTTAAAGTATAGTTAAGTAAAGATCATCTGGGTTCACCTAATGAATAGGAGATAGACAGTTAAAAAGAAATAGAATCCCTCGTAGGTTTTTGTCTTTGGAAAATATGTTTTCATGGAAAACTAAAGGTTTTATAACAAAAAAGAGGTTATATCTTGAAGTAATTAGAGAATATGATAAGATCAACATTGGAAGCAGTGAAGATCAAAAGTGTATTACTATTGGGAGAACATGTCCTTTAGAGGAAAATAATAAAAGTAGATCATCATTAACTAATTTTAAGGATTTTTTTCTTGGAGTTATGATGATTTGAAATTTTTTATGAATGGAGAGTACATACATTTCATCTTGATGAAACCAAAAGTTGTTCTCTTCAAACAAAAGTTGAGAAGTTACAACCTTGAAGTATTAGAAGTTATTTTCAAAGAGGTAAAAAAGACACTCAAAGCATGAATCATTTAAACCATCCAACAGTCAACCTGGGTAGCCAACATTTTCTCAATATGGAAGAAAAATGAAGAAATCAGGATATGTGTGGATTTTTGGAATTTGAATCAGGCTAGCATCAAAGATAACTATGCATTTCCCATAATGGGGCATTTTCTTCAATAAGTCACAAGAGTGGAAATGATACCAATGCTTGACAATTTTTAAGGTTATAACCAAATCAGTATAGACGAGACAAATCAACATAAATAACTTTCATAACTCCCTAGGGTGCAATTTCTTATAATAGAATGTGTTTCAATCTCATCAATGTTGGTGCCACATTTCAAGGAGCCATGAATTTCTCTTTTAAATACCTATGAGACAAAATCATGGTGATTTATCTTGATGACCTGATTGGTTTCTCTAAGAGGAGGAAATATCATTTTAAAGACTTACTTGCCATGCTTCGGAGATGCAGGGAACATGGGATATCATTGAATCCTAAAAAGCCAGTCTTCTTTATTGAAGATGCAAAGTTGTTAGGACACATTGTGTCAAAGAAGGGAATTCAAATAGATCTTGAGAGGATGAAGGCTATCTAGCAACTAAGTATCTTGGTGAATAGAAGTCAAGGGAAATATTTTTTTGTACATGTCAACATTCTTTGAGCCTTTATGCGATATTTTTCTAAACTCACCAAGGACATAATAAAATTGATTAGTGATAAAGAAGTCTTCAGGTGGAATGGGAAAGGTAAGAAAGAATTTGAAGAGATTAAGAGGTCTATTTCTCTTGCCCCTACCTCAATGACTCAAGATTTTAAAAAAGATTTCATCATTTATTGTTATGCATCTGAGCATACATTATTGAGTATCATAACATAGAAAGATAGTCAAGGTAATGAATCCTATATTTCATCATGAGTATAGCTTTCAAAAAAACATGAATTGAAGTATCCACTCATTAAAAATCAAGCCTTTGTGGTAGTAAAGGTAGTTAAACAATTTAGGTATTACAATCTACATTCTCATTCTATTTTTTATATTATTGAAACTATTGTGAAAATAATTTTAACTCAATAGAATGTGAGACTAAATAAAAGGGCTACTTGGGTGGTTGAAATTAAAGAATATGACATTGATATAAAACCAACAAACTTGGCAAGAGGGAAAGGTTTGTGTAAGTTGATTGCTGAAAACATTGCTATTACAGATGGGAAAGAAGAATCGCCACAAGTTTTATGGTGAGTCTCATTGACTCATGGTATACCAAAGTAGCACATTACCTATAATATGGAGATTTCCCTCAAGGAATGACTCCCAAGGAGAGAAGAGATTTCATATTAAAAGATGCAAAATATGTAATTGTCCAAGGTGTGTGATGGGGACACAACCCAAGAACAGAATGAACACAATAGAAAAAAGGAAATTGTATTAACTAAAAAATAAGCTAGTACATTCAGTATAGAGAAAATAAACCTCAAAACATGCCCTAAGGGCTTACAATAGCATAAATGTGGAGATAATTTCTCCTTTCAGTACCTCCTCTCAAACTCCACTTTGAACTACCTTTTACAATGCCAGAAATCTCCTTAAATAGACCCCGGATGGTTAAGGAGTTGGAGTACATTCTAGAAAGTGCTAGTAGGCATCCACTAACCAAATAGAAGGTTCTAGAAGCTATGTTAGAAGTTGATGCAAATCTAGAAGAATCCAGAAACAGTAACCAAACTTTCAGAGGCATAACTTTTGAACCATAGCTCTGATTGACGAACCATTTACATTTTTGGAAAGCTCTCAAAGTGCTCTACAGCCCTATGGATGAGATTCTCTTGTCCCCCATTCTTTGGCCCTTTTTGAGGTCATTTAATGCCCCTAACTTGACTTTGAAGCATTCTTAGGAGGTCTCCACAACCTGAAAAATTGTAATAACTTTCAAACCGTGGGGCCTTTTGACCTGATTCTTTTTCTAGAATGCTCTAAATTACAATTAAATTCATCTAGCCAATTTACACCTCCTAGTTCACCAAAATGATGGCTCAATTACATACTCCTATTTTTTTTGGGATTTACATGAACACTAATAGTGGAACTGTGAGAGTTGGAACCTTTATTTGACCCAAATGGGTATCCAAAAATGAAAACACATGAAACAAAAACTAAGTTTAAGTATATTTTTTTGGGTGACACAGGATTGCCCTTATACCTCTGGATGCTCTTGCATCAGTGTGTTATACAAAAGAGGGGTTGATTGAACTTATATGAGATAAGTTGATGAAGCTCAAAAAAAGAAATTACTCAAGATGTTCCATGAAGAAGTGTTTGTAGGTCATTTTTTATCTTCTATCATAGCCTATAAAATTTTGGGAAATTGCTTCTACAGGCCTAGTATATTCTAAGATGCTTATTTGTATGTCAAGGATTGTAAAAAATGCAAACTAATCACATGCAAGCCTTAATTAGCAACACTACCTCTTAGACCAGTGGCTGTTGATGAAAATTTTTAACAACGAGACATTGATTTCGTTGGACCTATAAAACCAATGTCTAGTGCAGGGCATATGTTTGTCCTGAGGAAAACTACCTACTTCACTAACTAGGTTGAAGTTATTTTGACCAATAAAGAAAACATTCAAGTGACTTGTGACTTTCTTATGAATCATATTTTGGTAAGGTTCAGAGTGCCTACAAAGATATTTGTTGATAATTCTTCATATTTTACTTTGAAAGATATCACTATATTTTTTCTATGAAAATGGAATTACCCTAGTGCATGCTTTAGCTTATTTCTCACATGGCAATGGCCAAGTTGAGTCAAGTAATAAGAACTTAGTCTCCATCATGAGGAAATTGGTAAGAAATAATTGTAGGGATTGAAATAAGAAATTATATGAGGCACTCTAGGTTGAGATAACTTCTCCATAAAGAGCTATATGTATGCCTCCATTTGAGCCAGTTTATGAAATTGATGCTCAAGTTTTATTACCTCTTGATCTTGTAGCTACCAAGTTACAAACAGTCATAGAGGATTCCTATTTTCAGTCATCCCTGAAGAAGAGAATAATTTACTTAACAAAGTTGGAAGATGGAAGAAATAATATGGTGGACATAATCACAGAACTTCAAATGAGGGTGAAAAAAGTATTTGATCGAAATGCAAGACCGAGGGAACTCATGCCTAGTGATGAAGTCCGAATAAGGGATATATAGAATGAGAAGAAAGGGAGTCATGAAAAGTTTGAATCCTTACAAAAGGGTCCTTACAAAGTGCTTAAAGTAATTGGAACAAATGTTGTCAGATTATCCTTCATGGCTGGTGAGATCCTACCATATACCTATAATAGACAGTATCTAAAATTATTGAAATTCTGATGGTTAATAGTTTTTTGTGTATATAATTAGCCTAGATTCCTGCTTTGATTCTTTTTTTTGTTTATTATTTTCTTTATTTTTATTCCTTGTCTTAGGTCTACCAACCAAAGCTTCTAATTTCTCTATTTTTCAGGTGTAAACTAGTCCCTAGGTAGAGCCAATGTATGTTCAAGATTTTCCAAAGTCGCCATGTTTTTATTTTTAGTTCACTCTTTCTTTCATTGTTTACTTTTAAACCATTCGTTCTACCTCCCCTTTGGTCTTATCTTGAAAATTATCAATTTTTAGTTAACCTCATTCTATCTATATTATTTTCCATCAAGCCTATTTTTCACTAAGTCTTCCCCTTAGAAAGGCTTGATCAAGAATGCTTATCCCAAAATGTTCTTACATAAAGTTGAAAAGTTTCTTGGTATAAAATGTAGACTTATTGTACCCCTTGAACATTTTTCACTCTTTGTACCAAGTTCAGGTAGCACGAAAGTACCCGAAACTCCTTGTACCAATTGAACTAGTTTACAAGTTCAACACCTCATTTGGTTCTCAAAGGCAATGTTTCTTGGTGGGCCTAGTCAACATGTCATGGATACACATGTGTGAAGGACATGCAATAGCTATATGCTTCATCAAATATGACTTGATCCTAAGTGATATCATGATTTAGGGGAAGCGTAAGTAAATAATGGTTCAAGTAAGGTCATCATAAATGATCATGCTAGAACCTTGATTTGGGAGTACATAAATAAAGATTTAGCACATGAAAAGGGTAGTAATCATTTTATTTATTTGTATCATGTTTAGTTTCAGTCACTAATTTATCCCCTCGCCCTATCTTCATAGCATGTTGAAATTAATTCTTTCCTCCACATAATTAATGACTAGTCCCTATTTTTGAGATGTATATGAAGTAGGCTTTACCTTCTAAAAATCATGTAAATTTCCTTTCTTGTTGAAAATAATCAATCATAGGGAAATAAGATAGAGCAAGCCTTCTTCCATATCTATAACAATCATCACTTTTTAGTTAACCCTTCTGCTCTCTGGTTATTTTTGTCCCACCTATTAAGCAAAGCATAATTGTGGTTGTTTCTTTATTTTCAAATATGAGTAAAGTTCCTAAATAATAAAGTCTAGACTACACTAATTTAGGAATACTCATAATTTTCAAAATAAATCACCTATAGTGTTTGACACATAGCTGTTAGGAGTTGATTTGGGGGAGTTATAGAGAGATTGTGTGAAAGAATTACAAAACCTTTTTCCACTAAAGTGTTGGATACTAAGATCCTCATGGCCTCCACTTTCCCACCAAACTACCCTTGTTTAGAACTAATTCAAGAGTACATTCATATTCATAATGTGTCTAAGGGGGGAATATATTGAACAAAGATGAAAGCATATTGTTGAATGTCAATAGAGAAATTTTATCTACATTATTTCACTTGGAAGAGTAATAATTTTCTGACCTGACCCCTACATTATCTATAGCTAGATTTTCAAAGCAAGAAAATTTCTATAGGAACACCATAGAAAAAACTGGGATTGATTCTTTCAACAAAGGTGGTTCTAGGTTACCCAAAACCTTGAAGAAAAACCAAATGACCATTTAGGTTCAGGACATAATGGTTTTACTACATAGAATTTGTGCATCTCCCATTGTCTTCTTCTTTGAAGAGTGTGTATATTTTGATATTGAAATTGTGTTAAAAGGCTTAGAGTTTCTAGACTAGGCAGATTTAATAGCTAGCTCTTTGAGAGATTAGCTAAAGGGTGCTTTAAATTTGAAAAAGAACTTTTTTATGTCATCTTATTTGATGTATATGCTAACTAGAACTTAGGATTTACAACATATACCACATGAGCCCTAGACTAAGAACATTTGCATATATAATTATTGCCCCATGTTGCATGAGGATAGAGCTTTGGAAGACTTCAAAATGGTCCATGATGTCTTTCTAGGAAACTTGTGTTTTGAATTGAAAAGCCCCTCGCACTATGGATTATTTCCCGAGTCTCAAAAGATCATTGAATCTTTTGATAGTCTATAGATTCAATTCCCTAAATTCACTTATTTGAGGGTAGGGGCTTTTGATGAAGAGCCTATATACCTTCTCAAGTTTTCTCTTCATTTCTTTATCCTAGCAAAGGTAGCTCGATAATTAATTGTTGTGATAAACATTTATTCTTTGTTGAAGAAGCTTGTGATATTATTTTCACACTTAAGTTAGACAAATTGACATGCAAAAACATGGAAGATGCAATATGTATAAGGTCTGAGTTGGTCAAGCATAGTTTTGGCTTCTACCAAGCCAAACCAGACTTTAAGAAAAAAAGAATTGTTCATAGTCTATTTGAAATTCATGCAAGATTGTACATGTCCCTAATGTGGAATATTTTTGGGAGGATTGTGCATATGAATTGGAGTTGAGAAGAAGAGAGTCATCAAGTTTCATTATTGCACAAATCCACCCATTCCAATTGAAACTAGGTATAGATATCACAAACATAGAATAAGACAGAGATGATATCCCAACCCCCCAAGAAAAAAATTATAATTTCTAATATGGTTGCTATAGATTGGAACTCAAGAGAAGAAGATAATATTCTTGAAAGAACAAAAAATGTGATTGAAAAAATCAAGTCTTGGTTGAGAATGAAAAATGACAAACATACTAGTTACCAGATTGACCTTGTTTCTAATGTTGATCTTACACTTGTACATAGTAGAAGGTCGCTAAGGATTTCTAGGGAGAAGATCCATAATTTTCCTCTTGTATAGAAAGCCCCTTCTAAAAAAAGAGCCAAGATGTCAGTACAAATAGGACTTCACTAGGTAATTCTACTAGATGAAAAACTTGATAAAGACCAAGGTGGTGAACTTAGTGACAACAACCAAAGAGTCCAGATAATAGTAGGTTCATCTCCTCCGAGGATAAAATTCACAAACACCCCTGAAAAAGGTACTCAATTGTGAAAAGTTTATACTACTCATAAATAGCTCATAGCTTTAGTAAATAGGAAGAGAAGTTTAGTTCCTATTTCTTTTCGTATTGATGACATTGTGAGGAAGTATACCAACAAGATGCCAAAACCTAAAAGGACTATAAACATAGCCAGAATAACTTTTGAAAGTGCAATGGGGAGGAGTATAGCTAAAGTGACCACCTAAAATAAAAAAGAGGGAATTGATGAATTATATCTAAACAATTTTGAAATCACATCCACATATTTTGGGGTGGTGAATTGTGAAACAAAGCAACACTAGTTGTAAGCATCCACCAAAAAATGTGTGTTATAGTCATAGAAAGATAGGATTGAAAAGAAGAAACTAGAAGCTAAGATTAATACAATGGCATAATACATAAATTCATTGAAAGGTCAGAGTTTGGTGCCTTGTGATTAGTCATGGCTTACCTTTGACTCTAGTGCCCCTAAAAACCAATAATTGCTAGGTGACTTAAAAAATGGAAAGATGATGATGGAAGTTGTGTTAGTCTGATTGGCCTAGTAATAAATTAGGTTTCTAAAATCGTGTAAAATTTGATTGAATTTTTTTCTCTTATCAGTCTTATCAGAGGTACACTTGATGAATCCCACATTTAGTCAACAATTTAGAAGGGTGATGTCAATAGATTCTCATCTATGGTAACTCAATTGGTAGAGGTAGAAGATAATGGGCTAGAAAAAATTTTGACAGGAGAACCCACTGCAATATGTGGACATGGGGTTGATACAAGTTTTAGAAAGGAACATAGCCTAGATGGTATCTATTTATAGCTTTTCTATTTCCAAGATGCAGTCAAGTGAAAAAGAATTCAAAGAATTTCTTAAAAATGTCAATAGGGGACTTCATGTCCATTGGCTCCACCTTTTCCACTCCTCTTAAAGAAGGAGGTTTTGATTTGGAGATCATGATCAAATAATATGAAGAACACATAAACTCTATGAAAAATAAAATTGATCTCACGTTGTTTCACTTCTCCAATTTCGCTAAGAGCAAGTTAATATTAGGCATGTAGAGTGTACATGCCTAATACATGGACAAGATGATGCTAAAGATGAGGAGGAGGAAGAACCACTTGACCAATTAGAAGATGATTAATTTTATCTTTCAAATTCTTTTAAGAAATTTGGTTTTTGTTTCTAAGTTTAATTTCTGGGTCTACATACCCTTAGGTTGGTTTTCATAACTACTTTTAACTATCCAAGAATTGAGTTTCAAGGGAGATTTTCAAATAACTTTCTATTTAAGTCTAAAACTTGGTAGTGTTAAGGGTTCGTAGTTTTTGATGGATATCATATTTGAACTTAAATCCAAGTTTTAATAGCTGCATAGATGTTTTTAGTTTTCTAGCATTGTACTTGAATAGGATTGTTCTTTTTGGAATGAGAAAGATCTGATTATTAGAAGGTTGTGTGCTTTAGATTGGTTCATTGTTGATTTAGTATTGAATTGATGTCGATCTATTGAAATCTCTTTCTAATGTTGGATGATATATTGTAGACATATTAAATAAGTTTATGTTCTATATGTCTTTCTAAGAAATAGTAGATAGAGAAACTATGTGTTCTTTCTATTTTTCTCTTTCTTGGTTGTTTATTTGTTGTTTTCTGATTATACCTATATCAAAGAATAGATGGGAAGCCTTATTACTTTCTAGTTAAGAGTAACCCTCATTTAGAAGAAATTTTTGATTGAATATTTAATAAGGAAGTTGAACCTTATGAAAATTTAGAGAGGAATCAAAGAAGTTAAAATTCCTCAATTGTTGGAAACTTTTATTTGTCTTGCAAATTTGGGCATAGAAGTTCTAAGTCATTTATTTCTATTGAAGGAAAAAATCTATATACGAACATATCACTAAGTATTTTGATATATTATCATATAATATTTTGTGCTCCTCTTATTTCTTAAGTTATGATGTTGGAAATGCCTTTTAATCAAAACACATTATGTTTTAATCACTTACCTTATTGAAGGGTGTGAGGATAAGAAATGGTCTATCAACATTTTCTATATAGCTTCATATCTATTAAGGTTTAGTGGTAAGTTCATGTTGTGAAGGAGAAATTGTTTGAAAAGTGTATGATCAAAAGTCAATTATGGCTTAAAGAAATTCAAGTTGTGATGTTGTGAATAGAAGGAAATAATAAATAAGAATTTTGTTACAACATCATTGGGTTGAAAGGTATATCACATTTTAAAGTTACAATGGTGTGATGAGAAGAAACAATAGTCAACTTGAGCCATCAATTCATCATAACAAACCAGATAAATTGTGAAGACAAAGATGCGAGGATGTGAAAGACACTAATGTTTAAGTTTTAAGACTAGGGAATCTTTGTAGTTGGTTAAAAGAAACATCAAGCTGAAGTGGTGAGGCTATGAAAGCTTGTAATCATGCCTTCGCAAGGTTACTTGTTGAGTTAAGAGTTTAAATTGTGAAATCGAGAATATGAGGAAGATAGACAAGTTGGCCATTGGTCACAACATCACATGGGTAAAATGAAGTTTGATTTTTTAAGTCATGAAGCAATGATTGGTAAAGAAGGAGTTAAGGATAACCATGTCACATGATTGCACGGTTAATCCATGAAGAGAAATTATAAGCTAGGCAATTGCAAAAGACATCTAGCAATTAGAAGAAATGTTACTTTAGATTTTCACAAAGGTTTCAAGTAAAGTAAAGAATTTTTGCGATGGTGAATGAAGAAATCATGCAGTTGATGATTTAGATCATCTCAATATTGCAAGGAATTTGTGTTAAGTTGAGGTTACAGTTGTGAAAGAGTGAAATACTCATGAGTGCATCTTTGTGGGTTAAGAGCTATAGTTAAGAATTGAAATTATGAGCTTGTGAATACAAAAAGTGTTAATTCTAGAATAGTTAGTGCAATATTTCTTGATTTCAAAGAAAATTAGAAATTTGAGTTGCGATGTTGTCATATAAAATAGTAGTTAAAGAAAATCATTAGTGCAACATTGCATAGTTAAAGTAAGCATTATGTCTAGTGGTTGTGAGGAAGCAATAATGATAAGATCAGAAGCATCATAGCATCACAAAAATGAAAGATTTCAAGTTCTAAATCATGGTAAAGATGCAAAATAATTATTGAAGTAGTCATTGCTAGATCATAGTGGGTAGAAAGATAAAATGAAATAATATTGTGAAGGAGTGAACAAAGGGAATCACAATGTCAAAATCTAGACTTAGTAGTTAAAGAAAAGAGGTGTGAGGTTGCAAAACAATAAAGATGGCCTTGTTCACATGGTTGCAAGAAGAGATGAGAAAAGAGAGGAAATCATGCCAAAGCAATGATAATGAGGGAATTGCATCATCCCAGCTTACAATTTTTAAAGCATAAAAGTAATTTTAATGGACATGTCTAAGATGGATAAATTGGGAATGAGCTAGAAGTACAAAATATGAAAAAGAAACTATTTTTCCAACTTTTCAAAGATTGATAGGTTTTGTAGTTTGTTGGTATTAATTCTATTTATTCTACACTCATGTTAGAGAGACATATAAATTCTAAAACACACAAAGATTTTTTAGAAATAGGGATTACTGAGATGGAGGTGGATTAATAATAAAGTCACCAACTGGATATTATTTCTTACTTTAAACCATACATGATAGAGTAATAAAATTTTTTGAACAATAATAGTAACCATGCACAAAGCTAACTCATGACACCATATTTTGCTAACTAGGAAAACCCTCACCAAGGAAAAACCCTAGTGGGGATGATGCCCACTAGATAATTTATTGATATATAAGTTCCTTGTTAGAGGATTGACCCTGTTAAGAGTCAATGAGAAAATTAAGTATAAAGAGTCCTTTTTAGGAGATTCCAACCTTGTTAAGAGTTTTGCCAACCCTGTTAGGAGTTGTAGAATATTAGATTCAAGATGAGCCCACTGCCAAAACATGCAGTTCCAATTACAAGAATAGCTCACTACCCAACTAAGTAATTAGACTTCCAAAATATAGATTCTTTCTCAATTTGATCTTGGATCACAAAATAGCTTCACAAACTTTGCATGTATCAATTTCACAAAATTTTGCATACAAATGCTCAACACAATTTCTCCAAGATAGCATGCTTGAATTTACAAGATGTCCTTTCCATAAATACCATGCCTTTACACAAATTTCTACTAGGTTGGCTAAGGCCATAATACACTTTTCTAACTTAAGAGTAAACATCTAGGATGTCAGCCCTAATTGGAAAAGTAATTATTTTGTAAATAAAATAATTCCTTTATTTTAATTTCATTGTCCTATTTCACTATTAAAACACAAATATCACTTTTCCATATAGTCCATACTAACTTCTAAGGTTATACACATCATCATCAACATGTATATTGTCTCTATCTTTGCTAGTCATAATATGACATCACCAAAAATTTACAAACAAAACAATACTCTACTATATACCAAATTCATACTTAAACAATCTTCTGAGTACCAAAACCTAAGTATCTTTCTTTTTGAGGTTTCATGTAAGAATTTACACCACGTGTTTCCATAAATGACATCAATTACATATTGTCATTAGCCAATTGTCAAAAATCTCCCTATTTGCAATTGATTACAAAAAACTAGAGAAAATTGGCTAAGTATCAAAAACTTAAAATAGATAACACATTACATTTATTACAATTTTCCCATCTTACATATGTTCCTCCTCAAAATATACTTTACAATATTACTTTCTCCTCTTTACCTAATTTACTTACAATTTTCTGTTGTATCTTCTCCCCCTTTGACATCAATGATAAAGGTTTAAATGTCAAAAACTATCCAAAAAGTATCCATCTACTAGAAAAATTTCTATAAACATCTGCCTTAAATTGATAATATTTTCATGTAATCATCAAAATTTGCTTCCACACTATTCATACCTTTTGTCCATGTATCTTTGGCTATCCTAGTAGAGGTAATAATTTCACTTAAGGCATATGATGCAATCTCAACTGCATTAAGGTCAAAGTATAAAAAAATAGAATAAGTGTCCTTGGCCTTGACACATTCCTCCAACTATTTCTCAACAAAAGATTTTTTTAGAGAAATAGACTCTCCAAAATATAATACTCTCTTCAAAATTTGTTCCTTCCAAAGTTCCAATTTCTTGATATCACTCTGAATACTAGCCAATTGTCCTTCAAAATCATCAATTTTACTAGTTGGATGTTGTATCTTTCTATATAGAGCTTTCAACTCACTCATTTTTCCTCCAATCTAACTATCAATATCCTTAGTAGGCTTTTGAGATAGATTACACTTAATTTACAATATCTTTCCATCCTATTGACACTTCTAAAGTTCCTTGATACAATTATCAAGACTTATCAAATCATTCTTACTATTTTGACAAATAGTACTAAACAAGTTAGCATCAAGTGAGATTTGTGCCTTTATTTCTTCAAGATTCAACAAATTTGTCAATTATTTATCAAAAGACTTTAGCACTGCGTATGTCCTCTATTCTAGATCTGCTTCTATATACTGCACTACCAGAGTACTATGTAATCTGTTAGTAACCTCCATCAAGGTTCTCGGTAGGCTCTTGACTATCTTGTTTTGCTGAATAAGCTTTGATAAAGATGAGATCAAATTAGTTTGATCATCGTCATCAGTTGCCAGGCTATCAAGTGAAAGTGGAGTAGACGAACTAGAAGGTTTAATTTCATCTTCCCTTTGCTTCATTTTAGTTTCCTCTTTGACTCTTATTTCTTCTTCCTCTTTCTTTTCTTTTTCCTTTCTTTAATTTTCTTTCTTCACTTCCTCTTCTAATCTCTTCTTCTCATCTTCTTTTGTTTTCCTCTTCATCTCATCTTCAAGCAATTTTTTCTTGGCCTCATGTATTTTTATTTTCTCTTCTTCTAGTATCTTTTTATCCTCATCAGTTTGTCTCAATTTATTTTCAATATCCTCGATATAAGGTTTATTCTATTCAAAAACCTTTAAATGGGTTTGTATCATCAATGCCAATGGTAACATTGGTCTGATCTATCTACATAGTGTCACTACTCACTAACACTTCCAAGGCTCTTGGTGTTGGTGAAGATGCTACCATAGACACTATCATCATCTAACTTATAGCTACCACAGTCTCAATTCTTATAATATCTTTCTCACCCACCATAAATAGAAATGGTCTAACCTTATTTATTAAGTAAGGTGCTAGATTGTTCAACAATCTCTTGACTTCTTCATCATCAGTCTTGCAAATCATTCTTAACGTAGATTTCCAAAGTGATATGTCCTCTTCTCTAGTTGGTGCCTTCTTTTCTAAGAGTCTATCATAGACCTTTTTGTTTATTGTGCCTTCAATATCCTTCAATTTCATATTTTGGCTATAATGCATCTCACAATAGAGATATCAATTTGATCTTTCTCAAAGTTATTATACGAAACACAAAATGTGTTTGTATAAACAAAGTTTCCTTCATTAGCAATAGTTGAGTTTATCTTCTTTATCTTCAACTTCTAGGGTTGTTGAACTTTTCCTGCTAACTACTTTGAAGTCGTTAGCTTCTATGTTTGTTTGGTTTCTTTTTCTTGTTCTTCTACTTTGCTAGACTCAACAATTGTCAACGATGTCTTCTGTCTCTTTCCTAGTCTAGTGGCTTACTATTTGACCCTTTTAGTCTTTCTGGTCACAACTTCCACTAATCTCTTATATTTTCTCTTCGGCTCACTTGTCTGAATATCTGACACTACTTCATATGGAATTCTCTATTTCAAAGATGTCTCAATAATAGATACTAACCAAGGTTGCACATTTAGTATACCTTTCTTTATGGTTTTTCAAACTTCATGTAACTCACTTTCAGTCATACCAACCTCTGATAAAGATTTATTCATTATAGTATCTATCTTCTTGTGAGGTGCCTTCTCCAAGGATGCCTGATGAGTTGATTGGGTAATCTCATCATAAGTTTCAAATTGGTATTTAGATTGGTCCTTCTCTGATTTCAATAGTAAATCAATATATCCAACTATTGTTTAATCACTCAATTCATAACCTAAGAGATCAAGAAATGTTTCATTAGGTTCTACTACATGAATATAAGTAAAATATGTATCAACCATAACAAAATTATCTTCCTTAAATCTATCCACAATTCCGAGTACAATTCAAAATCTTTGCCTCATTTCATTCTAAATTATTTTCATTATCAATTTTCCACTATCCAATATCTTATGTATTGGATGTCTTCTAAAGACTTATGTGATCTTCTCCATTGTAGACCTCTCACTGATCAAAATCTCTGTGTTTGACAAATATGGAAATATTTTGAGCACATGAAAGAATATTTGATTAATTAGTGACTAAAATCTAAACACACCGTTCTTAGTCCTCTTGATCTTTTCTATGTTTTCAAGTAGCTACATTCTAAGTATTTCACTAAGGTTGACTTGTTCCTTCTCAACACATATCTTGTAGGCTATATCGATGAATCTAGCTAACAATTCATCAACCTTTGAACTTGCACATATAGAGTAGGCAATGATTCTACTTAGGAATCTTACATCATCTTTTTTAATGGTGTTTATCACCATGGGCTTTCCATTATATACTACCTTTTTGTAGCTCTCAACTTTCTTCTTAATCATTTTCTGGCCTATAGGTACACTACCTTGTTTATAAAGACTACTTACCTTATGAATAAGGTCAACTAAGATACCCACTATACTATATTGCATACATAGTTTCCTATCATGTATTCTACTTAGTATGATTTGTGTGCAATCATACATGTCCAATTCTTGGTAAAAATGATATTCGAACATGTTTAGTTCTTCAAGTGTTCAAATCCACATTTTACAATCATATCATGATTGAAAACTAATTCCATATCCTTTTTCATATACTCACTCCCAATAGATTCAAACTTACTAGTAAGATAACTTCCTACATCTTTCAAATATGCTACATTGTTTAGAGTAATGGATAATTTTGAGTTAGGGTTTCCTTCTACAAGTTTCATGAAAACAACCTTCACTTTTAGTCTCTCCTATTCTCAACATTGTGAACTACTATTATATCCATAACTATATTAAATATGAACTTTTAGCAATTAAATTCTTCTGGAAAATTGATAAAATACCTCTTTCAAAAAAAGGATTTTCTTTCAAGTCGCCTTGTTAAGTCACTTCTAAATACTTTAAGCTTTTGATGTGATTACAATTAAGTGAAAATCAAGTCTATACTCCATTTATTTTGTCAACTTGAACTTGGATTGATTACATACTTTATAAATATGAAAAGGCTATCAATTGTAATCTGAAATCAAATAACTAGTTGAGATCTTCTATCTAATCTAGTATGCTACCTGAGGTTTACTATAGCTTCCTCTCATCACGAAAATGCTTCTCAAAACATCACTTCAAAATTTTTTAGTAAGAACATTGTTTTCATCTACTACTACAAGATTAACTTTCTATATAATAACAACAATTCTTAATTCCTTCATAAGTAGTTTACATAAGTGCCAAATTACAAGTGAGGTTAGGTACCAACTAAACTTATCTTGATACAAATTTTCCCAACCTCGCTACCTATAGTTCAATCTTTAGATGAACGTTCAAATTCTAGTGTTGTGAACAAGCTTAATTCAACTTAATTGAATCAAATTCAATAACTAACTATGATCTTCCTATCTCATCATCTTCTAGCTTTTCTTTTGATATATTTAATCCTATTACAAATGCCTCATTAAGTTCTTCTCAAAGTTCACTGACTACATTTCTTTGTTCCTCATTGTCTTTGTTAGTTCTAGAGTTCCTCTCATGGCTCCTTTTGTCATTTCTAATGTTCTTTCCATCATTTTTTTTGTTTGCAATTTTTCTTAAATTTTTTCTTCTACCTCTGAAGTTTCTATCCATTTTGCAATACTTTACTATATGTCTAAAGTTCTTGCATAATTGACATATTCATGTTTTGTTGATCATCAGGTGCATGATAATTCCAAGCCATGTGTCCAAAGTTGTTACACTTATAACACATGATCTATCATCTATCTTCATAAGGTCTTCCTTCTCTCAATGTCATTTCATTAGATCTTCTTCTATCTATAGGGTTAGTATTTCTAAAAATTCTACTATTCCTTCTATCATTATCATATTTAGGTTTCCTAGAATCAATTGCTTTATGACCCAAACCATGAAAATTGTGATAATAAAACTCCTTAACATGATTAAATGAATTACTTGTACAATCTCATTACATATGACCTATTTTTCTACATGAAAAACACTTACCTCTAAATGCATACCTAGTTTCCTTAGGAGATTCCACTTGCTTTATTTCATCCAATATTTCAACTTCATTGTCTCTTCCAACTTATTTAGGTTTATCAGAAGATTTACTAGATTCAATCTTATCATCAAATTTTTTATTTTATTTTATTTTTGGAATTGATCTAATCTTGGGTTTCTTCGCAGACATGTTAAATAGATAACCAAGACCAATCTTTATTGGAAATTTAGAAGAATTAACTAATAGGGGGGTGAATTAGTTACTACTAAAATAAATCCTATATCCCTTAGATGTCAACAATAAAATTTAAATTGAGAAACTGATTACTGCTAATGCTTATTAAACAAACAAAAATTACTGTAACTTGATAAATATAGAGTGAATTACTTTTAGCAGATCTTATAACATTATTAGTAATTAACTTGAAAACATAAGAGAAATAATATGAAAACATTAGACACTAGGATTTAATGTGGAAAACCAATTTGGAAAAGACTACCAATGTAACTAGTTATTATTTTTCACTCTTCTGAAGTGAGCCTTGTTAGGAGAAAACTCTGTTAAAGGTTACAAAACACATTGTTAGGTGTGACCTTGTTAAGGGATTTAATCACCCTACTACGAGTGGCCTTGCAAGAGATCTTAAAATAATTTAATGGAATTGCTATCTTGTTAGAGGATTTGCAACTGGCTGTTAAACCAACTCTATTAAAAGATTTTAGATCACTACTACAATGGTTAGAGAGTAACAATGAAATGACTTGGTTGTGATGCAACTAAACTGTTGAACCTAGATCTCTTTTTTGTTTAAACATGATCCTTCCTGATTGAATATTACTTTTATACTCCACAAGGATACTTGCTTATCCTTCAAGTTCCCCCCCCCCCCCCCCCCCCCTTTTCTTTTCAATTCAAACAACACACTTGCACACACACTAGAAATTTCAACTTGACCTTTTATTTATACCTTCTAGATTGTCAAATTGGCCCAAATTAAAATTACAATAACCAATATTCATAATCATAGTTGACTAGAATCAATACATAAAGTAATTAAGCTTCTTATGTCAAAATAAGAAAAATCCTTCATAAGCTAACCCTACTTAGTAGAAACTAAATTTGGAATGATTTCCTATGTTAACCAAAGGAAGCTCTGTTAACACTATGAACTTGTAGAAATCCTTCGTCAACTAAGTGAACTCAATGAATAGTAACTCTGTCCAACTTTCCTTTTGTTAACCAAGTGAGCTTCATTAACACTTTTTTCTACCCAAATTCCTTTGATGCCTAAGTGAGCTTGATAGACACTATCATCTATTTAGAGTAAACCTATGAACACTTGCTAGATAAAGAAAACTATCTTCACTAAACAAGTGACCTCAGTAAGCATTGTTTTTCAATTGATATAACATTTTTGTAATATAAAAGACAACACACAATTAATCATTAGTATCCAACAATCTCCCTCTTTGGCATTGATGGAAACAAAACATGTCATAGCATAATAAAATTTGAGAATAAGACTCCCTTTGACAAAAAGTTTCTCCCTCTTTGACTGTAGACAAGAACTTCTTCTTTATGCTATATTTTCCCTTTGTGAAGAAACTATATAACTTTTTCAAACTTCTCCTTCTACAAAATTTTAGAAAAATAAAGATATGATAGTAAACTTCTCCCTCTTTGAAAATACATGCCAAAGACAACACATGCCAAAATTGTATCAATGTACCTTGAGTACTAATTCATATGCAATATTCTCTTGATTATGTTGCATCAATTGATTAATATTTAACTTGGTTCTTGTTGATGCATCACTAAACTTTATTTAGTGAGCTTTAGATAGGGGAATGACCCCTAGCTTACTTCTTAGATACAAGAATGCATCCTTAGGTAATGGCTTGGTGAATATGTCTGCAAGTTGTTCTTTTGTATGGACATATTCTAATCTAATTTATTATTCCTACACTAGTTCTCTAACAAAGTGGTATTTTATAGCAATGTTCTTTGTTTTGAAATGCATCACTGGGTTCTTTGATATTTTAATTGTGTTGGTGTTATCATAATACATGACTACTGGCTCTTTGATTTTAACCTTCATTCCTTATAGAAATTGTTTGAACCAAAAAATGTTAGAACAATTTATTACTACTGCCACATACTCTTCTTATATTGCAGATTGGGATGTTTAGTTTTTCTTATTGCTAGTCCAAGATACTAGCCTTTTACCAAGAAAGAAAGCTCCACCACTAGTGCTTTTTCTATCATCAAGATTTCCTACCCAATCAGCATCAATAAATACCTTTAGGTCTAAGTTTCCTCCAAGTTTTTACCATAAACCATAGTCTTGAGTACCTTTTAGATATTTCAAGATTCTTTTGATTGCCATCATGTGATTTTCTCTAGGTTTAGCTAATAATCTTGCCACTATTCCAATTGCTAAGGCAATATCATGCTTTTTGTGAACTATATACTGTAATTTTCCAATCATTGATCTATATAAGGTTTGATCTACTTCTTTGGGGACATCATCTTTGGTAAGCTTAAGTCCAGTACTCATGGGGGTACCAACAAGTTTTGAATCTTCCATTCCAAACTTCTTGAGTATCTCTTTTATATACTTGTATTGAGTGATATAGATACCATTTTTGTTCTATTGTATCTGCTATCCAACAAAGAATTTTATTTCACCAAATATGGATATCTCAAACTCTTTGTCCATTTGTTCTAAAAATGCTTTGGATAGGTCATCATTTCTTTCAAATAAAGTATCATCCACAAATATCTCTACCAACACAATTTCGTTATCTAGTCCTTCCTTGATGTATAGACTATTGCTATCATTTTTTCTCTAAAAGCCAATCTATATCAAGTAGTTATGTAGTCTTTCATACCAGGCTCTAGGAGCTTGTTTGAGACCAATTATTTGTATAATTTACAGACCATGTCCCTTTTTTTAGGATCAACAAAACCTTATAGGTGTTCAATGTAGACTTCTTCATCAACAATTCCATTCAAGAATGTAGATTTAACATCCATTTGATATACTTTGAATCCTCTATGAGTTGCATATACAAGTAGGGCCCTAACACCTTCTAATCTTGCAATAGGAGAAAAAGTCTCACCATAATCAATTCCTTCTTCCTGAGAATAGTCTTTACACACTAATCTAGCTTTGTTTCTTGATACTTGTCCATCTTGATTCAACTTATTTCTAAATACCCACTTTGTTCCAATCACATTTTAATCTTTAGGCCTAGGAACAAGAGTCCAAATTTTGTTCTTTTCCATCTATTTTATTTCTTTTTTCATTGCCTCAATCCTTTTATTTTCTAGAGCATCCTTAATACTTATAGGTTTCAGCAAGTAAACATGTACCTTTTGATTTATCTCCTGTAATCTGATCAGGTGCATGATGCCTTCTAAAATACATAGCATATACAGGTTCTTTGCCTTTTGAATGAATTGCATTGTCTTTATTTTGAATTTCAACTTTAGGCTTAGGTTGTTCGAACTCAGTAGGCATCAACTTGGTAGCTTCAAAATGTGACTCAGGTCCTTGTACAACTTAGTTTGTGCTTCTTGTAACTTGGTAACTGTGGAAGACTCAGGAGGTGAAGTCTCCTTATTGTTAGATATGCCTGGCAATGTATCAGGTTTGAAGTAAAGAAATCTTTTGTAATCTTCTAGTTCCTTTTTGCTTTCTTCTTTAGTCTTTTCTACAAACTCATCAATTCTCATGTGCACTTTCTATGATTTTATGAGTAGACAAATTCAAACATTTATATACCCTACTTCTACAAGAATGTCCTAAGAATATACCTTCATCACATTTCACATCAAATTGTCCTTTTCTAGACTCTTTCAAGCTATAACATTTACTGCCAAATACTTTCAAGTAACTTACATTGGGTTTGTAGCCATCTCATAATTCATAGGGAGTTTTATATGAGTCCTTCTTCAATTGTACTCGGTTCAAAGTATGAACTGTAGTGTTGATGGCTTCCTTCTATTATTTGATGGCAACATTCTTTTCAATCATTATAGTCCTTGGACAATCCTTGATGGATTTGTTTCTTCTTTCAACTATTCCATTCTACTTAGGAGTGTTAGAGGTTGATACTTGACTTTTGATTTCTCTTTTAATGCAGAAATTATTGAATTCATTACAGATGAATTCACCACATTTTTCTGATCTTAAGCATTTGTATCTTTTTCCTATTTCTTTTTCTACTCTTACCAAACACCATTTGAATTTTTCAAATGCTTCTGACTTTCCTCTAAGATACATAACAACCATCATTCTAGAATAGTCATCAACAAAAAGAATAATTTTTTTTTCTCCACTATAATTTTCTACTCCAATAGGTCCACATAAGTCAGTATGCACAATTTCCAAGACATCTTCAGATTGATAGTTTTTTCTCTTAAAACTAGTCTTTCCCATTTTGCTAATCTGACAATTTTTGCATAAACCAACATCTAGTTTCTTCAAACTAGGGATACCTCTTACTTTTATAAATTTCCTTATCTTGACCATATTATCAAAGTTTACATGACATAGTCTTCTGTGCCATAACCAACTTTTTTCCATTTGAGCAATAAAACATGAGCAATTACCAAGATCAAGATAAAATAGATTACCTCTTGTTTGTTTGCTTGATCCAATAAAATTCCTTTTGTCATCCACTATTCTTGCCTTGCCATGCATGAATTCTACCTTGAATCCAATGTTGAGTAGTTGTGCCACACTTAGTAGGTTATGTTTTAGTCCTTCAAACCAATAGGCATTGTCACATACAAGTTCATTGGTTAATGAGATGCGACCTTTCCCTTTTACGCAAAAATTTTCATTGTTTCCAAACCTTACACTACCTCCATCATAGTGTTCAAAGTGTTCAAATTTTTTTTTGTCTCCAATCATGTGTTGTGAACATCCACTATCTATGATTCATGTATCATTCTTAATAACATGAGAGATAAGTGTCATCTTATCTTCTTCTTCATTAGATTCATCTTTTATGACAATGTACACTATTTCATCTTCACTATTATTAGAATCTTTAGCCATAAAACAAGTCTTCTTACCTTTTTCTTTGAAGGATTTGTGACTTTTGGATTCCTTCTTGGCTTTGTACTTGTGGATCTTCTTCTCCTCCTTTCCTTCTTTGTTTGGCCACCTAGTAAGAATATGACCAATTTCTTCACATGAAAAATAGATTAAAGGGACTTTACCTTTGTACTTTCCTCTACCTCTAGAATATTTCTTTGCAAGTAAAGCTTTAACAAATTCAAGATCAGTATTTGATGGGGACACAACCCAAGAATAGAATGGACACAATAGAAAAAAGAAAATTGTATTAACTGAAAAATAAGCTAGTACATTCAGTACAGAGAAAATAAACTTCAAAACATGCCCTAAGGGCTTACAATAGCATAAATGTGGAGATAATTTCTCCTTTCAGTACCTCCTCTCAAACTCCACTCTGAACTGCCTTTTACAATGCCAGAAATCTCCTTAAATAGCCCTCGGAGGGTTAAGGACTAGGAGTACATTCTAGAAAGTGCTAGTAGGCATCCACCAACCAAATAGAAGGTTCCAAAAGCTGCATTAGAAGTCAACACAAATCTAGAAGAATCCAAAAATGGTAATCGAACTTCCGAGAGGCATAACTTTTGAACTGTAGCTCTGATTGACGAACCATTTACATTTTCGAAAAGCTCTCGAAGTTCTCTATAGCCCTATGGATGAGCTTTTCTCGTCCCCCATTTTTTAGCCCTTTTTGAGGTCATTTAGTGCCCCTAACCTGACTTTGAAGCATTCTTAGGAGGTCTCCACAACTTGAAAAACCGCAATAACTTTCAAATTGTGGGGCCTTTTGACCTAATTCTTTTTCTAGAATGCTCTAAATTACAACTACATTCATCTAGCCAATTTACACCTCCCAGTTCACCAAAATGATGGCTCAATTACATACTCCTATTTTTTTGGGATTTACACGAACGCTGATAGTGGAACTGTGAGAGTTGGAACCTTTATTTGACCCAAATGGGTATCCAAAAATGAAAACACATGAAACAAAAACTAAGTCTAAGTATATTTTTTTGGGTGACACAGGATTGCCCTTATACCTCTGGATGCTCCTACATGAGACACCTAGGGTAGATTGAAAAGTGACCCTATCACTTTATGAATGGTAGAGGAAATCCCAAATGGGAAACCTCAACTGCTGAAATCCAAGTTGAGTCTTCGATCGGTCGTCCTTTCCATTTGACCAAATACTCTTCATACTGCTTGTTTATGGTACTCCTACCCACATGATGATCTAGAATGTCTTCTATGTCCTCCTTCTTAGAAGTAGTAATTGGACATGGCTCTAACACCAGCTCCTCATCTGCACCATCATCATGATACTCTGTTAAAGTTGCAATGTTGAAAATGGGAGAAATGTGAATACTATCTGGCAGCTCCACTTCATACACATTTCTTGAGTCATGTTTCTCCAAAATTTTGCAGGGTCCAAATTTCTTCATTTTCAGCTTGTTGTAAGTACCGACTAGAAATCTTTCTTTTCGTAAGTGCACCATGACTAGATCCCCTACTTGGAATTCCTTATGTCTTCTCCTTTGATCAGCCCTAGCTTTATACTCTTGATTCATCTTGGTAATGTGTGCTTGAACCTCCTCATGTAGACGCTTGATATGTTCAGCAAATTCCTCAGCTTCAGCACTTGTCCTCTCCCCTTGTTCTATCTTCCTCAATTCTGGTGTAGTCCTTGGGCTATTCCCATATACAATTTGGAATGGTGATTTTCCAGTACTCTTATTTATAGAGTTATTGTAAGAAAACTCTGCTTGTGGTAGAATCAAATCCCATCCCTTGGGCTTATGCCCAACTAAACATCTCAACAGATTGCCCAAAATTCTATTTACCACATATATTTTGCCATCAGTTTGTGGGTGATGCATGGAACATAATTTCAAGTCAGTTCTTAACTTTTTCCACAATGTCCTCCAGAAATACCCCACAAATTTGGTATCTCTGTCAGAAACTATACTCCTTGGAAGACCATGTAGTCTTACCACCTCTTTGAAAAACAAGTCTGCAATATGGACAACATCATGAGTTTTGTGGCATGGAATGAAATGTGCCATTTTGGAGAACCTATCAATCACCACGAATACTGAATCATTACCCCTTTGTGTCCTTGGCAATCCGAAAACAAAATCCATACTTATGTCCTCCCATGGCCTTCATGGAATAGGCAATGGCCGATATAGGCCAGTATTGTGACTAAACCCCTTGGCAACTTGACAAACCTGGCAACTCTGTACAAACTTTTTCACATCCTGTGACATTTGAGGCCAAAAATAATGTTCTCTCAGAATGGCAATGGTCTTATCTCGACCAAAATGTCCTTCCATCCCTCCACTGTGTTTCTCCTGAATCAGATTTTCCCTCATGGAACTCCTTGGAATGCACAATTGACTACCCTTGAACAACATGCCATCTTGAATCAAATAGTCTAACCACTTGGTTCTATCTATAGCAACAGGCTCTTTACAAGCTTTCCATGCTTCAGCAAAATCAAGATCCTTAGGTTACAAATTCTTGATTTCATCAAACCCAACTACTTTAACCTGCATTACTATAAGCAAAAACTGTCTCCTACTTAGTGCATCTGCAACCCTGTTAGATTTTCCACTTCTATGCTTCAACACAAATGTATAGCTCAGCAAGAACTCTACCCACTTCATATGCCTCTGATTCAATTTACCTTGGCTATTTAGGTACTGTAATGCCTAATGATTAGTATATAAAACAAATTCCTTTCGCAATAAATAATGCCTCCATTTCTTTAAGGCTTGAACTATTGCATAGAACTCTTGATCATAAACAGAATACTTCTTCTTTGCATCATTCAATTTTTCACTAAAATATGCAATAGGCTTACCTTCTTGGCTTAATACAGCCCCAATAGCACTGCCACTGGCATCACAATCCACCTAGAAAACCTTTCTAAAATCTAGAAGTGCCAACATAGGCTGTTCTGTCACCTTCTTCTTCAGCAATTCAAAACTTCTCATAGCTGCTACAGTCCATTTGAACTCTTTTCTATCCCCTCTTATTGTATCAGTTAGGGGTGCACATATGCCACTAAAATTCTTAATAAACTTCCTATAAAAACTAACCAAACCATGAAATGATCTTACCTCAGTAGGAAAACTTGGAGTAGGCCATTCCAAGATGGCTTTTACCTTCTTTGGATTCATTTTGAGACCTTCAGGTGATATAACAAACCCCAAATAGACTAACTCCCTTTTTGTAAAGATACACTTCTTCAGATTAATTAACAGTTTCTCTTCCCTTAGCCTTTCAAGGACACTACGAATATGCAATAAATGTTCTTCCAAAGTCTTGTTGAACATTAAAATATCATCCAAATAAACAATAACAAATTTTCTCAAGAACTTCTTAAGTACCTCATTCATGAGTTGCATGAAGGTGCTTGGGGCGTTCATCAATCCAAAGGGCATGACTAACCACTCATAAAGACCCTCCTTGGTCTTGAAGGCTATTTTCCACTCATCTCCTTCTCGAATCCATATCTGGTGATAACCACTCTTCAGATCTATCTTTGTGAAGTACTGAGCTCCACTCAAGTAGCCCATAAGATCATCCATCCTTGGCAAAGGAAAATGGTACCTGATGGTTATCCTATTTATAGCTCAAGAATCTGTACACATCCTCCACTCTCCATCCTTCTTTGGTGTGAGTACTACACGTACTCCACATGGACTCAGGCTCTCTCAAATCAAGCCCTTCCTCAACAGCTCCTGAACCTGTCTATTTAGCTCCTCTATTTCAGTAGGAGTCATCCTGTGAGTAGCCTTGTTAGGAAAACTAGCTCCTAGAATCAGATCTATCTGATGACTGAGTTGCCTTACTGGTGGCAATCCATCTGGAAAATTATCAGAGATAATATCTCCAAATTCCCCTAGTAAATCTGAAACTTCAAGTGGTATTTCACTACTACCTTCTTTATCTTTCCTAGGAATCAAAGCATAGCACATATGCTGATGTTTCATGCCATCTAAAAACATCCTTCTATCAATAGGACAAATCCTAGCACTTCTACATACCTTTTCACCTTCCTTTTTCATGGGCTTCAATTTGTGGCGAATTCCATCCTTTGTCAGAGAGTATGTGTTTGCATGCCCATCATGTACTGCATGTCTATCAAATTGCCATGGTCTACCCAACAATAGATGGCAAACATCCATCGGAATAACATCACAGAGAACTTCATGATGGTAACTCCCAATTTTGAATTTCACTAAACATTGTTCACTTACCAGGACCTTATGATCATCTTTTACCCAAGCAATCTGATAGGGCTGGGGATGTTTCTCCCTCTTGAGCTTCAGCTTAGAGACCATCTCTTCTGACACCAAGTTAGTAGTGCTACCACCATCAATGATCATGTCACAACATTTATCCTCACACTTGCATCTGGTATGGAACAAACTCCTCTATTGTCTTGGTTCAATCTCCCCACTTAGTAGGACTCTTTCATTTACCAAGGTCTCTCCTCTTTCTACATCCTCTAAATGTGACGATTGTGCATCCTCATCCACATGAGCAACCTTAGCTTGGCCCTCAACTCTCCTATCTATCCTTGCTTTTCATTGAGGGCATTCAAAGGCACGATGACCTTCTTCATTGCAATGGAAATAGGTACCATGGAAGCCTCCTCTTCCTTGTCCACATCCTCTACCTCTTCCTCTCTGATTTCCAAAGTCTTGATCAGGGGAGCGGTTGAAACCCTCATTCCTCTGGTTCCTGCTAGTACCCACATCTTCATTTTTCTTTTGAGTTTCATTGCGACCTCCAAATGATCTACCGCTCTCCCTTCCTCCTTGACCATGCCCTCTTTGTCTTCCTTCAAACCTTTTATTTAGCTTCTCTTCAACTCGTAGGGAAAACTAGTATGCCTCTTCAACGCTGGTCATTATTACCAAACTTAATTCCTCCTAGATGCTAGGTCGCAACCCACTGATATAATGAGCAACCTTCTCCTTATTTGCTTCTGCATGCCCCGCTCTAATCAAGAGTCGATAAAATTCCTCTATATATTCTTGGACTGATCTTCCTTCTTGCTTTAACCCATGCATCTTCTTAAAAAAATCAAGCTCGCAGTCCATAGGAATGAACTGCTTCTTCAATTTGTCCATCATGCGATCCCATCTTGTGATCTTCTCCTTTCCTCTTCTGTTTCTTTCCAATTGGACCTCTTGCCACCAGATTTTGGCATGGCCTTTCAGTTTGGCCTTTGCAAACTTAACCCTATCTGGGTCCCTAATATCCTCATACTCAAAGTATTCTTCCAGTTCATTGATCTAATTGATCAACTCATCTGGTTTTAGATTTTCTGAAAATACACCCACTTCAATTATAGGTCTTTTCCCAAACTTAGTAATGGCCCTAAAAAGCCTTTCCTCTGCATGATTCAGAACCTCCCCATCAAATTCCCCTTCTTGTACAATTTCATTTTCTTCATTGTCATCTTCACTTTCATCACCTGTGGCCACAGTTGCTCCTCTATTAAACTCCTCTTGCAATGCTTGTACTTGCCTTTGGAGGGCTCTAACCTCCTCAAGATTAATTGGTCTAGCCCTTTCACCATGCTCTCTTCATGGAGGCATCTTCTTAACCCAACCCACTACCACACAGTCCTAGTGCAAACTGCCTCATAGTCGGCGCTCTGTCTACACACTCAGGAAAACTAGCTCTGATACCAGTTGATGGGGACACAACCCAAGAACAGAATGGACACAACAGAAAAAAGAAAATTATATTAACTAAAAAATAAGCTAGTACATTCAGTACAGAGAAAATAAACTTTAAAACATGCCCTAAGGGCTTACAATAGCATAAATGTGGAGATAATTTCTCCTTTCAGTACCTCCTCTCAAACTCCACTCCGAACTGCCTTTTACAATGCTAGAAATCTCCTTAAATAGACCTTGGAGGGTTAAAGACTAGGAGTACATTCTAGAAAGTGCTAGTAGGCAGCCACCAACCAAATAGAAGGTTTCAAAAGCTACATTAGAAGTCAACGCAAATCTCAAAGAATCCAAAAATGGTAACTGAACTTTCGGGAGGCCTAACTTTTGAACCGTAGCTCTGATTGACGAACCATTTACATTTTTGGAAAGCTCTCAAAGCGCTCTATAGCCCTATGGATGAGCTTCTCTTGTCCCCCATTCTTTGGCCCTTTTTGAGGTCATTTAATGCCCCTAACCTAACTTTGAAGCATTCTTAAGAGGTCTCCACAACCAAAAAAATTGCAATAACTTTCAAACCGTGGGGCCTTTTGACCTGATTCTTTTTTTGGAATGCTCTAAATTACAATTACATTCATCTAGCCAATTTACACCTCCTAGTTCACCAAAAGGATGGCTCGATTACATACTCCTATTTTTTTAGGATTTACATGAACATTGATAGTGGAACTGTGAGATTTGGAACCTTTATTTGACCCAAATGTGTATCCAAAAATGAAAACACATGAAACAAAAATTAAGTCCAAGTATATTTTTTTGGGTGACACAAGATTTCCCTTATACCTCTGGATGCTCCTACATCAATATTAGAACTTTCCTCTATTTCTTCTTCAATTTTTGACTGATTGTCCTCTCTTTTTTTTTTGCCTTTTTCTTTGAGTGAAAGTTTAACTTCAAAGGCAGACTAAACATTTTTGGAAGCTAGAACATAATTGTCAAATTTGTCTAGCTCAAAATTTGTCAATCTTCCTACTAGGCCATCGAAGCCTAGCTTGCTATTTGAATCACATCTCTTTTCTTGAATAGTAGACATTCTGATTGCATAGATTGAAGGAAAGTTCTAAGAACTTTACTTACAACAATTTCTTCCTTGATTTCTCCACCAAAAGCTTTGATTGCACTGACAATAGCTTTGATTATTTCCACATATTTGGAAATATTTTTATCTACTCTAATTCTCATCTAATCAAATTATCCTCTAAGGCTTTTTCTTTGGCTCTCCTTACATTATCATCACCACCATATATATCCTTTAGCTTGTTCCACATATAAAAAGTAGTTTTATAGTCTTTGATCTCATCAAATTCATCATATTTGAGAGTAGATGCAATATCAACCATCATGATGTTATGGTTCTTTTTCTCAGCAAGATCTCCAATATATAATGTACCTATAGGATTTTTATATTCTTTTTCATGGTATTTATATCTTCAATTGCTAATGGTGGGTAGATGAAGTCTCATGAGTTCCTACCATGCTGAAAAGTCATCTTTATTTAGCTTTGGAATCTCTCTCGTGTAAGACATCTTGATCTTTAGCTTAGGTCCTTGAAACTTTTTTGCAATCACCAAAAGCTCTAATACCAACTATTGGAAATATAAAAGGAGTAACTGAGAAGGTGGGTGGGTGAATTAGTTACTACTAAAATAAATCCTAAATCCCGTAGATGTCAACAATAAAATTTAGACTAAGAAAATTGATTGCTACTAATGCTCAGTAAATAAAGAGAAATTTTTGTAACTCAATAAATGTAGAGTGAATTAATTTTAATATATCTTAAAACATTATCAGTAATTAACTTGCAAGCATAAGAGAAATAACATGAACACTTGAGGCACTAGGATTTAACATGGAAACCCAAATTGGGAAAAACTACCAATGTAACTAGTTACTATTTTTCACTCTTCTAAAGTGAACTCTGTTAGGAGCCAACCCTATTAAAGGTTACAAAACACATTGTTAGGTGTGACCCTATTAGAGGATTTAATCACCCTACTAGGAGTGGCCTTCCAAGACATCTTAAAACAATTCAATGGAATTGCTACCTTGTTAGAGGATTTGCAACTGGTTGTTAAACCAAATCTTTTAAGATATTTAAGATCACTACTACAATGGTTAGAGGGTAATAATGAAATGACCCTATTGTGATGTAACTAAATTGTTGAATCTAGATCTCTTTTCTTCTTAAACTTGATCCTTTCTAATTGAATATTACTTTTCTACTCCACAAGAATACCTGCTTATCCTTCAAGTTCACTCCATCTCTTTTCTTTCCAATTCAAACAACATAGTTGTACACACACTAGAAATCTCATCTTGAACTTTTATTTATACCTTCCAGATTGTCAAGTTGGCCAAAATTTAAATTACAATAACCAATATTCATCATCATAGTTAGTTAGAATCAATGCATAAAGTAATTAAGCTTCATATGCCAAAATAAGAAAAATGCTTCATAAATCAACCCTGCTCGATAGACACTAACTTTGGAACAATTTCCTATATTAACCAACAAAATATTAGTTAACAATGTGAACTTGTAGAAATCCTTTGTCAACCAAGTGAACTCAATGAATACTAAGTCTATCCAACTTTCCTTTCATTAATTGAGTGAGCTTGGTTAACACTCTTTTCTGCATAAATTCCTTTGACCCCCAAGTGAGCTCAATAGACACTATCATCTATTTAGAGTAAAACTATGAATGGTCTATAGACAAGGAAAACTATCTTCACTAACCAAATGAGCTTGATAAGCACTATTTGCCAATTGATATGACATTTGTATAACATCAAAGACAAGACACAATTAATCAATTGTATCCAACAATCTTATCATAAGTAGGTCTATGTATTGACATTAAATCATTGAGCTTTTCTCTACTAGAATAAAGATTCTTTATTTTTTTTTGCATTGAATTAATTCACCTTTAATAATAGTATTGTACTTATGAAGTTCTTCATGATCTTCTTTCAATGTTTCAAATTTAGATGTCTTCTTTGCCAGACTTGCTCTAAGATCTACATTCTCAGTCTTCAAATTAGATTCAATTTTGCTAGGATCATTCCTCATTTGAAATTAACTTCAAATTCATAATCTTCAATTCATGCTTCAAGATCTTGTACTCTTTCTTCAGCTTTTAATAATCATCATCACTAGTTTTAGATTTAGTAGATTCGGCCTTGGATTTGAGATGTTCAATCTTTTCCTTTAGTTGTCCAATGTATATATTGGAGTCTTCATATAGAAACTAGTATGAAATTGTTAATTGATTTCAAAATGCAATTGACAACTTTTTTGTGTTTGCAAAGTATGCAATTAAAGAAAATTCACACTAATGAAATAAATGGAGTACAAACTCAATTTTCACTTCATTGTGAATAAATTAGAAGCATAGAGCCCTTAGAAGTGACTTGACAAGGTAATTTTGAAGTAAACCCTCTTTTCAAAAAAGGTATTTTATGATTTTCTATAGAATTTATTTCCATAAAAGGTTTATATTTGTTAGAAGAATGGATATGTTAGTAGTTCAAAATGTTGAGAACAAGGAGAGACCAAAATTTAAAATTGTTTTTGTGAAAACCATAGAAGGAAACCATCACTCAAAATTATCCACTACTCCAAACAATGTAGTATATTTGGAAGATGTAGGAAGTTATCTCACGAGTATGTTTGAGTCTATTGGGAGTGAATATATATGAACAAGGATGTGGAATTAGTCTTCAATCAAGATATAACTATGAAAACTAGATTCAAACACTTGAAGGAACTAGATCTATTCAAATATCATTTCTATTGAGAATTGGACATAGATGACTAGACATAGATCATACTAAGAATAATACATGATGGAAAACTATGGATGCAAGATAGTGTAGTTGATATCTCAACCAACCTTATTCATGAAGTAATTGGTCTTTGTAAACAAGGTAGTGTACCTATAGGTGAGGAAATGGTTAATAAGAAATTTGAGAGCTACACAAAGGAAGTATATATAGAAAAGTCATGGTGAACAAAACCATTAAACAAGATAATGTAAGATTCCTGAGTAAAATCATTGCCTACTTTATATTTGCAAGTCCAAAGTTTGATGAATTGTCAACCAAATTTATCTATGCATCCTACAAGATATGTCTTGAGAAGGAACAAGTTAATCATAGTGAAATTCTAAGAATGTGACTTCTTGAGAACCTTGAGAAGATCAAAAGGACTAAGAATGGTGTGTTTATATTTCAGTCATTGATCAATCATTTATTTTTCCATGTGATTAAAAGATTTTCATAGTGGGAATTTGATTATGAAAATATTTTAGAATGAAATGAGGCAAAGATTCAGAATTACACCTACAATTGTAGATAGATTAGAAGAGGAACAAAAGAAAGAAAAAGAAATAAAGGAAAGAGAAAAGAAAGAGGAAGAAGAAAGAAGAGTCAAAGAGGAAACTTTCAAGAAGCAAAGGGAGGATGACACTAAACCTTCTAGCTCATCTACTTTTCTTTCACTTGATAACCTAGCAACTGATGATGATGATCAAACTGACTTGGTCTCATCTTTATCAATCTTATTTAGAAGAACAAGATAGTGAAGAGCCTACAAAGAACCTTGATGGAGGTTATTAACAGATTACATAGTACTCTAGTAGTGCAGCATCTAGAAGAAGATTTAGAATAGAGGGCAGATGTGGTGTTAAATTCTATTAATGAAGAATTCACAAATTTGTTGAATGTTGCATAAACAAAGGAACAAATCTCACATGATGCTAACTTGTTTAGCACCATTTGTCAAAATATTAGGAATGATTGATAAGTCTTGATACTTGTATCAAGAATTTCAAAAGTGTCAACAAGATGGAAAGATATTTTACATTAATGTACTCTATCTCAAAAACTAACTAAGGATATTGATAATTAGATATGGAGGAAAAATGAGTGAGCTAGAAGCTCTATCTAGCCAATTATAGCATCCTGATAGTAAAATTTATGATTTTTAAGGAAAACTAGCCAATATTCAGAGTGATATCAGGAAATTGGAACTTTAGAGGGAACAAATTTTGAAGAGAGTATCAAATTTTAGAGAGTCTAAAGCTAATGTAGATAGCTCTGCTTAATACCATAAACTCATAATAGGAACAAAGAGACAACAAAAAATGTGAGAACAAAATATGGACTTTTGATTTTTGCCACAATTGTGGAATTACAGAATTCTCAATTACAATATGCTAACCCAAATGGGCACCTTCATTACAATAATATACAAGAAAATACTACAAACTATCACCTAGACTTGTCCTAGACAATGTTCTGGCTTTTCCTAAATAGGCAGTTTTATGCCACTTGCAAAGATTCTAGATGCTAAAACTTAATACCTAGGGCTGATAGACCCTAACGATACACATAGAGTTAGCCAAATATATCTTTGCCAAATTATTTTAGAAATTTTGATAGCTTGATTTCCTAACACCATAACTCATGATTTTTTGCTCTGATTGGCTATTATAACCACTTTTCAGAAATGCTAGCTCCTAATCTATAGGCTTAGAATAGTGTTAGCATCCTTGCGTCTAGTTTTTTGGACCTCATCCGAGCACTCTAAGGCCTCCAACAATGAGCTTGAAGACTTTTGTACAATTTTTTCCACTGAAAATTTGTAATAACTTCTCTAATACTAAAGCTTGAGCAATGAGATTTTTATGGTAGGCTTACAACTTTAAAATGAAACTTCTTGTATAAAATGAGAACATTTTGAGCTTGTATGAAAAAATTACTAAAAATAGCAAGTTCCCATAAATAGTAACCACCCTACCTAGTAGTCCTTATTAAAATAGAAATGTCTAAAACTAAAATATTTTTGGGTGATGCTAGAATGCCTTTACACCCAAGATGATCTTGCATCAGACACCGGGGTAATTTGAGAAGTGAACCAATCATGTCTCAGGTGTTAAGAGGAAGACCAAGATGGTCAACCTCCTCCTTTGCTATACATGATGAATCCTTAACTAGTCTCCCTTTCTATTTGACTAGATGTTCCTCATATATTCTATTTGTGGTACTTTTGCCAACGTGACTATCCAGTATCTCCTTAATCTCCTTTATAGCCAAACTAGCTGCTAGAATACTCCACTGCACTTCTATAACTTCATCTCCATCACCTCCTTCATATAACTTTGTCAAATCTAAAATATTAAATACTGGTCAAATATTCAATTTAGTAGGCAACTCCACTTCATATAAATTTCCAAAATCATACATTTTCACTATCTTGCATGTCCAAACTTCTTCATCTTTAGCTTATTATATGTACCCACTAGAAAATGTTCCTTTCTTGAATGAACCATGACTTCATCTCCAATCTAAAATTCCTTATATTTCTTTTTCACATCTACCTTAGCCTTATACTGTGTATTCATCTTTATGATGTGCTTCCTTACCTACTTATGGACATTCTTCAAATGTTTAGCAAAAACTTCTACTTCATCACTACTTATCTCCCCTTTATCCAACTGCCTCAATTCATAAGCATTTCTGGGACTACTCCCATATAAAATATAGAATGGTGATTTACTAGTACTCCTATTAATAGAATTATTATATGAAAATTATACCTATGGTAAAATCATATCTCATCATCTTGGTTTGTCTCCAACCAAGCATCTCAACAAGTTTTCCAAACTACAATTCACAACTTCTATCTATCCATCAGTCTATAGATGATGTGATAAACTAAAATTCAAATCTTTCTTCAACTTCTTCCATAATGTACGCTAGAAAAACCCACAAAATTTGGTATCTTGAACATAATCTATAGACTTTGGCAAACCATGTAATCTCACTACTTATTTGAAAAATAACTCTACTACATGAACATCACTAGTCTTCTTGCAAGGAATAAAATGTGCCATCTTTCAAAACCTATCCACCACCAAAAAAATAGAGTCATGCCTATGTTGTGTCCTTGGTAATCCAAGAATAAAATCCATGTTGATATCCTCCCATAGCTTGTCTAGTATAGGTATTGGTTGATTCAACCCTATATTTTGCTTCACTTCTTTTTCCATCTGACATACTTTTCAACTTTGTACAAACTTCATCACATCTTGCTGCAATTTTGGCCAACAGTAATTTTTACCAACCAAAGCTATGGTTTTATCTCTACCAAAATGTCCATCCAATCCTCCACTATGCTTCTCCTTGATGAGATTCTCTCTCATTGAACTTATAGAAATGTACAACTGGCTTCCTTTGAACAACATATTATCCTAGATCATGAAATCCAACCACTTTGTCCTTTCAAGTGTAATAGGTTCTGCACAAGCCTTCTATGCTTCACCAAAATCATGATCATCTAGATAAAATGTACTGAGTTCCTTGAACCCAACCACCTCTATTTTCATTTTTGTCATCAAAATTTGTGTTCTACTAAGAGCATCTGCAACTTTGTTAGACTTCCCACTCTTTTGTTTCAAAACAATTGTATAAACTCAACCCACTTTAAATGCCTGTGGTTCAATTTTCCTTGACTATTCAAATATTGCAAAGCTTGATGATCAATATACCAAAAAAACTCCTTTGGAAGAAGATAATGTCTCCCCTTCTTCAATAAAATTCTTGATTATAAAGAGAATATTTTCTTTTTGCATCATTCAACTTCTCACTGATATATGCAATAGGTCTACCTTCCTAGCTCAAAACAGCTCCTATTATAGTACCACTAGCATCACAGTCCACTTGAGACACCTTGTTAAAATCAAGAAGTGCTAAAATAGGTTGCTTAGTAACTTTCTATTTCAAGAAATTAAAACTCTTATCTACTCCTATAGTCCACTTTCCTATCCCTCTCATTGTTTTAGTCAAGGATCCACAAATACTGCTAATACTTATTATGAATTTTTTGTAAAATGTAGCTAGTCCATGAAAAGATCTTACCTCTATCACACTCCTCAAAATAAACCATTCATGGATAGCCTTCAGTTTCTTTGGATGCATTTTTAGACCTTCTCTTGAGACTACAATTCCTAGGTACACCAACTCTTTCTTTACAAAACTACACTTCTTCAGGTTTATTAGAAACTTTTCTTCCTTCAACTTATCAACACCTTGTGAATATGAATCAAATGCTCCTCTAATGTCTTACTAAAGATCAATATATCATTTAGGTAAACAATGAAAAAATTACTTAGAAACTCCTTCAGTACCTTATTCATGATGCAAGTGCTTGGTGCATTGGTTAGCCCAAATGGCATGATTAACCACTCATACAATCCTTTCCTTGTCTTGAAAGTAGTCTTCCACTCATCACCTTCTCTAATACAAATTTGATGGTACTCACTCTTCAGATCTATCTTTGTGAAATACCGAGCTTTCCTCAAACAGTCCATAATATAATCCATCCTCTATAATGTAAATCTCTACTTTATTGAGATCTTGTTGATAGCATGAGAATTTGTGTACATCCTGTATTCTCCATTCTTCTTTGGTGCTAATAATACTAGTACAACACATGGACTCAAAATCTCTCAAATCAAACCCTTCCACAACAACTCATGAACTTGGTTGTTTAACTCTTCACTTTTTGTTGGTGTCATTTTGTGAGCTACCTTGTTTGGTAAACTAGCTCCTAGAACAAAATCAATCTAGTGATTGATCTTCCTTATTGGGGGTAATCCATCAAGTACATTATTTGATACAATATCAAAAAACTCTACCAACATATCTGCAACTTCTTTAGGTACCTCCTCTACTTCTTCTTTACTATCCTTTGGAATTATAGAAAGACACATATGCTCATGTTTAATACCTTTAAGGAACTCTTTTCCATCATTAAAAAATATTTTGACAACACTATATTCCTTTTTTCCTTTATCCTTCAATGGCTTCAACTTATGTTTCACTCCATCCTTAGTTAGAGTGTAGGCATTTTCTCACCCATCAATACGACATGCATGTCAAACTACCATGACCTACCCAAAAACATATGACGTATGTCCATAGGTATGATATTGCATAGTATCTAATCCTAGAAGCTTCTAATCTTGAACTTCACTAAGCACTGCTCATTGACCATGATCCTGTGGTCATTTTATACCTAATCAATGTGATATGGACATGAGTGTTTCTACCTCTTTAGCTTCAACTTGGTGATGATGATTTCTAACATCAAATTTTCATTACTTCCACCATCAATGATCACATCACAACACTTACGTTCACATCTACACCTTGCATGAACCAAGCTCCTTCTTTGCTTAGATTCATTCTCACCACTCAACAGGAATCTCTAGTTAACTAGGACTTCTCTTTTAGCATCTTTAGAATGTGAGGATCTGGCATCTTCATCAACATGTGTAACTCTAGCTTGGCCTTCTATTCTTTAATCTATCCTTCCTTGGCAATGGGTACATTTTGATGCTCTATGCCCTTCTTCTCCACATTGAAAACATTTCCCATGGAAGCCTCCTCTTCTAGATCCTTGTCCTTTGGCTCTTCCTCTTTGATCTCTAGTATTATAAACATGGAAACAATTGGAATTTTTCCCCTCTAGTTCTGATTGCTACTTCTAGCCTCATCCTTGTTCTTTTGATCATCATTATGACCACCATAAGATTTTCCACCAGATCTTCCACCATGACCTCTTTCACTATTTGTATTGTCAAACTTCTTGCTCAGTTTCTCCTCAACTCTTAGGGAAAACTTGTATACCTCCTCAATACTACTTATCTAAAGAACATGTAGCTCATCCTAAATGTTGGACCTTGACCGATTAAGATAATGAGTGAATTTATCCTTATCAACTTCTACTTGGTCAGTTCTAATGAGAACTCGGCAGAACTCTTTTGTATACTCTTGAATAGATTTTCTTACTTTCTTCAACCCTTACATCTTCTTTAATAGATCAACCTCATAATCCATAGGAATGAATTGTTACTTTAGTTTATCTTTCATTCGATCCCATTTAGTGATTTAGTCCTTTCCCTTTCTATTTCACTCCAACTAAACCTCCTACCACCATATCTTTGCATGTCCTTTTAGTTTTAGCTTCACAAACTTGAACTTATCAAGATCATCAATATATTCATACTCAAAGTACTCCTCTAGTTCATTGATCCAATCAATTAGCTCCTCTAGGTTAAGATTTCCCAAAAATGTGGGAACCTCAGACTTAGATCTTTCTCTAATCTTGGAGATGGCCCTAAAAATCCTCTCTTCCTCTAGATTTAGAACTACCTCTACTTTGTCAATTTCTTCTACATCATCGTCATCCTCGCTTTCATCTCTTATAGGAAGATTTATTCATCTTCATATTTGTTCTTCCAATGATTTCATTTTCCTTCAGAGGGCTAAAAAGTGCTCAAGTATAACACCTACAACTGTTCCACCACACTCTCTTCATGGAGGCATTTTTGTACTTCTACTGAAACCCTAGTGTAAATTGCCTCACAGTTGGTGATTTTTATACACACTCAGCCCAAACCATGGTCCTAGTGCAAACTACCTCACAATTGGTGATCTATCCACACACTCAAGAATTCTAGCTTTGATACCACTTAGTGTAGATAGCTCCCCTTAATACCATAAATTCATAAAAGGAATAAAGAAACAATAAATAATGTGAGAAAAAAATATAGACTTCTTATTATCACTACAAATGTGAAATTATAGAATTCTCAATTACAATATGCTAACCCAAATTGGTGCCTTCATTATATTAATATACAAGATAGTGTTGTGAACTATCACCCAAAGTTATCCTAGACAATGTTTAGGCCTTTCTTAAATAGGTAGTTTTATGCTGCCTGGGAAGGTTCTAGATGCTCAAAATTAATACCTAGGGCTAATAGACCCTAACAATACACATAGAGTTGGCCAAGCACATCTTTGTCAAATTATTTTACAAATTTTGGTAACCTGACTTTTGAAGACCATAACTCATGAACCATTGCTCCAATTGACTATTATAACCACTCTTTAGAAATGCCAACTCCTGATCTATAGGCTTGGAACAATGCTAGCATCCTTCCATCAAGTTTTTAAACCTCATTTGAGCACTCTAAGGCCTCCAATGGCAAGCATGAACATTTTTCTACAAACTTTTCCACTGAAAATCCACAATAACTTCTCTGATACTAATGCTTCAGCAATGAGATTTCTATGGTAGGCTTACAACTTTAAAATGCACCTTCTTTTAGAAAATGAGAATATTTTGAGCTCATATCAAAAGCTTACTAAAAATAGAAAGTTCCCATAAATAGTAACCACACTATCTACTAGTGCTTATTAAAACAAAAGAGACTAAAAATAAAATATTTTTAGGTGATGCAAGATTTTCCTTAAACCTAGGATGATCCTACATCAATTTCTCTAAAAATTTCATTTTTTGATAAATAGTTGGAGGAATGTGTCAAGGCGAAGGACACTTATTCTAACTTTTTATACTCTAACTATAATACAGTTGAGGTTGCATAATATGCCTTATGTGTAATTCTCTCCTTTTGTAAATCAAGCAAATATACATGGACAAAAGGAATGAGAAGTCTTAAGGAAAATTTTGATGTTTTCATGAAAATACAATCAATTTAAGGCAGATGTTTAGAGAGATTTTGACAGCAAATGGACAATTTTTGATATCTTAACCTTTGTCATTATTGTCAAATGGGGATAACATACAATAGGAAATTGTAAGTAAATCAAGTAAAGAGGAGAAAATAATATTGTAAAGTATATTGTAAGGGGGAGAATATGCAAGATGTACAAATTGTAATAGATGTAATGTGAATGTGTTGTTTATTTTAAGCATTTGATACTTATTCAGTTTTCCCTATTTTGTTTCCATCAATTCCAAAAGGGTAGATTGTTGACAATTGGCTAATGAAGATATGTAACTATTTTGATTTATGGAATTACATGATGTACATGCTTACAGGAAACCTTGGAAATAAAGATACTTAGATTTTGGTATTCATAAATTGTGTAAGTATAGAATTTGGTATACAAAAATGTATTGTTTTGTTTGTAACTTGTTACTAACATCTTATTATGACAGGAGAAGTTAGATGGAGATAATATACATGTTGATGATGATGTGTATAACCTCAAAAGTCAGTGTAGATGACACAAAAAAGAGATATTTGTGTTTCACTAGTGAAAAACGACAGTGGAATTGAAGGAAAGGAATTATTTTACAAAATAATTACTTGTCCAATTAGGGTTGACATCCTAGATGTTTACTCTAAGTTGAAAAGTATATTATGGTCTTAGCTCACCTAATAGAAATTTTTGTAAAGACATGGTATTTATGCAAAGGAAATCTTGTGATAATAAGTGTAACTAAAATTGTAATGTAAGTTGTGCAAGTATTTTGATATGAGAACTTACTATGAAAGTGATATATGAGATCTTTTGTAAAGCTTTTTTCTGATCTAAGATCAAGTTGAAGATTAGAAATTAGTTAAGAAAGAAGTTACAGTACCTACATTCTAAAAGTTTAGTTACTTGTTTTGATAGTGATCTCTTCTTGTAATTAGAAATGCATGTTTGGGTAGTGGGTTCATCTTGCATCTACTATACTACAACTCCTAACAATGTTGGCACAACTCTTAATAGGGTTAGAATCTGCTAACAAGGATTCAAAGTCCCCTAATATGGACTCTCTATATTGAATTTTCTCATTGATTCCTAAGAGGGTCCATCCTCTAACAAGGAACTTATATATTAGTATATTATCTAGTGGGTATCATCCCCACCATGGTTTTTGCTTGGCCAGGGTTTCCCTAGTTAACAAAATATGGTGTTATGAATTACCTTAATGCATGGTTACCATTACTACTCATCATTACTTTATTTCTTTGTTATGTATGGTTTAAATTAAGAAATAATATCCAATTGGTGACTAAGGTTTGTAGATTACTGATTCACTCCCCTCCTCTTAGTAATTCCTATTTCTAACATGATCTACCCAAGGTAACTATTATAAATACTAGAAAAATGATAAATAAGGTAAATGATTTGAATGGTTTCTCTACTTGCAACATGCAACTATTCCAGAATAAGATGAAAGCAATTACCATAGGGAACAACCAATTTTGTGCCTACAATTTGTGAGAGTAATGGATGTTAGGATTTGACCACAGACAAAAATAACAATTACATGCAAATATAAACAATAATATAAAATAATAGATCACACACAAGACACCAATATTTAAAGTTGTTCACCCAATCCTTGGGCTGCATCCACCAAACATCAAGTCCAATATTATTAGAATCTAGTGATTACAACTTGATTACAATCTATAATCCCTTCCAACTTAATACCATCGCAAGAAGAAATTTTAACATCACACCTTGTGAAACACTCCCTAACTTTAAGCCCTTTTATACAAGTATTTTTCCTACTTTAGGATTAAAGTTAGTTACAACATGTTGGCCATAAATTGGTGAATATAAAAAATAGCCAATTGGTGAATATTAGCCATTGGTGAATAGTACATTGCTTCCCTAATAAGTCACCACAAACTAACAATATCCCAATTGGGGTCTGATCAAACTCCACACTAAAGCTAAATTCTTTGCAAGATGAATGACACTCTGACTATCTTTAAACAAATAATTATGTCTCTAAGGGTGTCCCAATCCTTCAAAGAAGAGCTAAAGCCATATCATCTCCTTGGTTGCCTTTGTAGGAGCAACATACTCTGCTTCTATTGGGGATAAAGCATTAACCTTCTATAACCTAGAAACCTAGCTCACTACTACCAAACCAATAGTAAATACATAGCCTATAGTACTCTACCTAGTATCAATATCCCTTGCCAAATATAAGTCAACATATCCCTGTAAATCGGCAGTAGAGCCCCCAAAATGTAAATACTTACTAGGTGTTCCTCTCAAGTATCTGATAATCCATTTGACTGCATTCCAATGTCGAATCCTTTGATGACTCATATACTTGCTAATGACTCCAAATACATGTGCAATATCTAGCCTAGTACATACCATTCATACATCAAGCTTCCTACAACTAAAGCATAGGGTACCTTGGACATACTATTGATTAGGGCACAAACCACAACCAAAATGAGCACAAGAGGAAAAGGGAAATGTTATTATAATAATTGATATGCTATTAAATTAGTACAATGAAAATAGACTCAAAGACATGCTCTGCAGGCTTACAATGGTTTGATTCTAAAGAAAAATCCTCCTCATGGTACCCTCTCCCAAACTCCACCAAAAAAATTGCCTCTACAATGCTCGAAATGTTCTTGAGTAACCCCAATAAGGTTTAGGGTTAGGAATACATTATAAAATATACCATTTGGCATCCGCCACCAAAAAAAAGGTTCTAGACATCATGTTAGAAGTCAATGTAAAATTAGGAGAATTTAGAAATGGTAGTCCAACTTCTGGGAGGCATAACTTTTGTTCCTCGACTCTAATTGATGAATCGTTTACATTTCTGGAGAGCTCTCTAAGTTCTCTATAGGCCTATGGACAAGCTTTGATCCTCCCCATTTTTGGGCTAGTATGAGGCCATTTAGTTCCTCAAATATAACTTTGAAGTGCTCTTAGGAGGTCTACAAGCAAATTAAAACTGTAATAACTTTCAAATCGTAAAGCCATTTGACTTAATTCTTTTTTTTTAGTGCTTTAAATTATAATTATAATTATCCCTCCAACTTAAACCCTCTAACTCATCGTAATTATTATTTAATTACAAAATAGCCTATTTTCTACATTGGCATGTACCCCAAGGTGCTCAAAAACTCTAACACAAAAAACCAAAAGTGGAACTATGAGAGTTGGAACCATTATTTGACTCAAATTGGTATCCAAAAATTAAAACACATTAAACAAAAACTATCACTAAGAATTTTTTGGGTGATACAAGATTGCCCTTATACCACTAGATGCTCCTATATCCAACACCTAGGTTAGACTGAAATGTGACCCTATCACTTTACAACTAGTAGAGGAAAACCCAAATGGGAAACCTCTATTGTGGATATCTAAGTTGAATCTTCTACTGGTCATCCTTTCCAGTTTAGTAGGTATTCTTCATACTACCTATTTCTACTACTCCAACCCACATGACTATCCATAATTTCTTCTATCTCTTCCTGCTTAGAAGTAGGAATTGGACATGGCTCCAGCATCAACTCCTCATCTACAACATCATCATGATATTCTGTTAAGTCTACAACATTAAAAATAGGAGAAATGTAAATCCCATCTAGCAACTCCACCTCATATGCATTTCCCAAATCATATTTCTTCAAAATTTTACAAAGCCCAAATTTATTCATCTTTAGCTTGTTGTAGTTATCCACTGGAAATCATTCCTTCCTCAAGTATACCATCACCAAATCCCCAACTTGGAACTCCATATGTCTCCTCTTTTCATCTACCCTAGCCTTATACTATTGGTTCATCTTGGTAATATGTGCATGTACCTCATTATGTAATTTCTTGACATGTTTAGCAAATTCTTCTACCTCAGCACTTATCCTCTCCCCTTGCTCCATCTTTCTCAGCTCTGGCATAGTCCTTGGACTACTCCCATACACAATTTGGAATGGTGATCTTGTCACTACTCCTATTTAAAAGAATTACTGTAAGAAAATTCAACTTGTGGTAGAATCAAATCCCATCCCTTAAGCTTATGTCCTACTAGACACCTTAGAAAATTGCCTAGAGTCCTATTCACTACTTCTGTTTGTCCATCATTCTGCAGATGATGTGTAGAACTAAAATTCAATTTTATCTTCAACTTTATCCACAGAGTCCTTCAAAAATACCCAAAAAATTTAGTATCTCTGTCAGAAACAATACTTTTTGGGAGACCATGTAGTCTCACTACCTCTCTAAAAAACAAATTTGTAGTATGTACTGCATCATGAGTCTTGTGTCATGGAATGAAATGTGCCATCTTGGAAAACCTATCAACCACCATAATTACTAAGTCATTACCCCTTTTTGTCCTTGGCAATCTTAGAAAAAAATCCATACTTATGTCCTCCCAAGGCTTTGATGGAACATGCAATAGCTAAGTCTAGTATTATAACTAAATCCTTTGGTTGTTTGACATATTTGTCAACTATGCACAAAATTCTTCACAACCTATGACAATTGAGGCTGAAAATAACGTTCTCTAACAATGGAAATTTTCTTATCTCAACCAAAGTGTCCTTCCATCCCTCCACTATATTTCTCCTTGATTAAGTTCTCCCTCATAGAACTCCTTGGAATACATAATTGACTACCCTTGAACAAGATACCATGACAAATCAAGTAATCTAGCTACCTAGTCCTATCTAGAGTAATAGGTTCTTTACAAGCATTCCTACCTCTACAAAGTTGGGATCCTTAGGGTACAAATTCTTGAGTTCATCAAATCCAACCACTTCAACCTACATTACTATCTCCTACTTAGTGCATCTGCAACCCTATTAGACCTTCCACTTCTATGTTTTAATAAAAATGTATAGCTTTGCATGAACTCTGCCCATTTCAAATCTCTCTAATTCAATTTACCATAGCTATTTAGGTATAGCAATTCTTGGTGATTAGTATACAAGATGAATTCTTTTGCCAAAAAATAATGCCTCCATTTCTTTAGGGCTTGAACTTTTACATAGAACTCCTGATCATAAATAGAGTACTTCTTTCCATCATTCAAATTTTCACTAAAATAGGCAATAGGTTTACCTTCTTGGCTCAACATAGCCCCAATAGCACTACCACTAGCATCGCAATCCACTTGGAATAACTTATTGAAATTAGGAAGTGCCAACATAGATTGCTCTATCGCCTTCTTCTTCAATAATTCAAAACTCCTTGGAGCTCCTATAGTCCACTTGAACTCTTTTCTATCCCCCCCCATTGTTTCAATTAGTGGTGCACATATGCTAATAAAATTCCTAATGAACTTCTGTTAAAGCTAGCTAGACCATGAAATAAGCTCACTTCAATAGCAAACCTTAGAGTAGGCCATTCCAAGATGATCTTCACCTTCTTTGGGTCCATTTTGAGACCTTTAGCTGATACAACAAACCCCAAATAGACTAACTCCATTTTGATAAAGCTACACTTCTTCAAATTAATCAACAATTTCTCTTCCCTCAACCTTTCAAGGACACTAGGAATGCATGTTAAATGTTCATTCAATGATTTACTAAAAATAAAAATATCATCTAGATAGACAATAAAAAAATCTTTAGTACCTCATTCATAAGTCGTATGAAGGTGCTTGGTGCATTGGTCAGTCCAAAGGGCATGACTAACCACTCATATATACCATCCTTGATCTTGAATTAAGTCTTCCACTCATCTCCCTCTCATATCCATATTTTGTGATAGCCACTCTTGTGATCTATCTTTGTGAAGTACTAAGCTCCACTTAAAAAATCCATAAGATCATCCATTCTTGGCAAAGGAAGCCATTACTTTATGGTTATTCTATTTATAGCCCTAGAGCCTATACACATTCTCCACTCTCCATCCTTCTTTAGTGCCAACAATATAATTACTACACATGGACTTGGTCTCTCTCGAATCAAACATTTCCTCAATAGCTCTTGAACTTCTCTATTTATCTCCTTAGTCTCAATAGGAGTCATCCTATGAAAAGCCTTGTTAGGAAAACTAGCTCCAAGGACTAGATCTATTTGATGACTAATTTTCCTTACTCGTGGAAATCCTTCTAGAAAATTATCAAATATGAAATCTCCATAATCACTTAATAGACCTAAAAATTCAAGTGGAATTTCACTACTACCTTTGTTATATTTTCTAGGAATCAAAGCATAACACATATGTTCATGTTTCAAGCCATCCATAAATTTTCTTCCATCAACAAGATATACCCTAGCACTAATGCATACCTTTTCACCCTCCTTTATTAAGGGCTTCAATTTGTGGTGAACTCCGTCCTTTGTTAGAGAGTATGCATTTGCATGACCATCATGTCAATCATGCCTATCAAACTACCATGGCCTTCCCAACAATAAATAGTAGACATCTATTGGAATGATTTCATAGAGAACCTCATCATGCTAACTCTCAATCTTGAACTTTACCAAACATTGCTCATTAACTAGGTCCTTATGATCATGCACCCAAGCAATATAATAGGGCTAGGGGTGTTTCTCCATTTTAAGCTTTAGCTTTGAGACAATCTCCTCTGAAACCAATTTTTCAATGCTTCCACCATCAACAAACACATCACAATATTTACCCTCACACTTGCACTTAGTATGAAATAGACTACTCCTTTGTCTAGGTTTAGTCTCACCACTTAGTAAGAGACTTTCATTAACTAGAACCTATCCTCTTTTTGCATCCTCTAAATGTGATGACTATGCATCATCATCTACATGAGCTACCCTTGCTTGACCAATAGCTCTCCTATTTGTCCTTCCTTGTCATTGAGGGAATTTGAAGGCATGATGACCTTCTTCATTGCAATGAAAATAGGTACTACATAAGCCTCATCTTCTTGAACCTTATCCACATCGTCTACCTCTTCCTATCCAATCTCTAAAATTTTTATCATCAAAGTGGTTGAAGCCCTCATTCCTCTAGTTTTGGCTAGTACCCACATCTTCATTTTTCTTTCAGTTGTCATTCTGGCCTCCAAATGACCTCTCACTACCCCTTCATCCTTGTCTACACCTTCTTTAGCTTCCATCAAAATTTTTTTTTTAGCTTCTCCTCAACTCACAAGGCAAACTAGTATGCCTCTTTAATGCTAGTCATTCTAGCTAGACTTAACTACTCCTAAATGCTAGGTTTTGACCCACTAAGGTAATAGGAAACCTTCTCCTTGTTTGATTATACATGCCTTGACCTAATAAGGACTCAGTAAAATTCCTCTATGTATCCCTAGATATATTTTCCCACTTGTTTTAACCCTTGCATCTTCTTGAACAAATCAAGCTCATAATCAATAGGAATGAAGTACTTTTTTAGTTTGTCCACCATGCAATCTCATCTTGTGATTTTCTCCTTTCCTCTTCTATTTATTTCCAACTAAATCTCTTTCCACAATATTTTGACATGGCCTTTCAATTTTTCATTTGCAAACTTAACCCTATCAGGGTCCCCAATATACTTATACTCAAAATATTCCTTCAGCTCATTGCTCCAGTCGATCAACTCATCCAAGTATAGATTTCCCAAAAACATGTTAATGCTAATTTTAAGTGTTTTTCCAAGCTTGGAAATGGCCCTAAAAATATTCTCCTATTCTTGGTTTCCTTACCCTTCTTGTCCAATATTTCATTCTTCTTCATTTTCTTCCTCACTTTCATAACCTACAACAACATTCATCCCTCTACGGATCTCCACCTGCAATGCCTAAACTTGTCTCTATAGGGATCTAACCTCAAGAGTCAAAACTTTGGGCCTTCCACCACAGTCCTTTCATGAAGGAATCTTCTTATATCAAACCCACAACCACACAATCCTGGTACAAACTACCTCATAGTCAGTGCTCTATCTACACACTTAGAAAAACTTGGCTTTGATACCACTTGATGAGGGCACAAAGCACAACCAAAATGAACACAAAAGGAAAAAGAAAATATTATTATCAGAAAACATATGCTATTACATTAGTATAATGAAAATAGACTCAAATACATGCCCTACAGGCTTACAATGGTCTAATTCTAGAGAAAAATCCTCCTCATAGTACCCTCTCCCAAACTCCAAAAAAAAAATTGCCTTTACAATGCTAGAAATGTTCTTAAGTAACCCTAATTAGCTTTAGGGTTAGGAATACATTCTAGAATATGCCATCTGGGATCTACCACCAAAATAGAAGGCTCTAGAAATCATGTCAAAAGTAGGTGTAAAATTAGAACGATCCAAACATTATAGTCTAACTTTTAGAGGCATAGCTTTTGATCTAGGACTCTAATTAACAAACTATTTATATTTCTAGAAATCTCTCCAAATTGAAAAGATTTTATTGTCACCATATTTTGGGCCTATACGAGGCCATTCATGCCTCAAATATGACTTTGAAGTGCTCTTAGGAGGTCTCCAAGCAACTTAAAACTATAATAACTTTCAAACCATAAAGCCTTTTGACTTGATTCTTTTTTTGGAGTGCATTAAATTATAGTTATAATCATCCCTCAAACTTACACCCTATAACTCATCATAATTATGGCTCAATTACAAAATAACTTATTTTTTACATTGGCACATATCCCAAGGTGCTCAAAAAATTATAACCCATAAAAAAAATAGTGGAACTATGAGAGTTGGAACCTTTATTTGACCCTAATGGGTATCCAAAAATGAAAAAACATTAAACATAAGCTAACACTAAGCATACTTTTAGGTGATACAAGATTGCCCTTACACTATTGGATGCTCCTACATCACTTATCCTTCTCTTCTTATGTCTTTGGACACATCTCCTCAGTCAACTTCAAATGACCAAGTAAAGGTGTGCTGACAACTTTAACATTCTCCATAGAGAAATGTTGCAACACCTTCATAATGTAATCAACCTGAAATAATGTACTCAATTTCCTATTCTTTCTATCTCTACAAATATTCATATGAAGGATTTTGTTTTGCTACCCCCAAATCCTTCATAGAAAATGCATGTGCTAACTAGCATTTTAGCCCCTTAATGTGATCCATGTAAGACCTAGCTACAAGCATATCATCAACATATAAACATAAAATAATGTAGATGTCACCATCCAACCTCTTAAAATAAACACAATGATATGAATGAAAGCTATTATATCCAAGCCCATGCATAAAACTATCAAATTTTAGAGACCATTGTAAATGTGCTTGCTTTAATCCATATAAATTTTTCTTTAATATACAGACTAGGTTCTCCTTACCTTTAACCTCAAATCACTATGGTTGAGCCGTATATATCTCTTCATACAATTCACCATGAAGGAAAGTTTCTTTAACATTAAGCTACTCCAAATGCAAATATTTAGTAGGCACAAGACTTAATACAATATAGATAGAGTTCACTTTAACAACAAGGGAGAATAGGTCATCAAAATCAATGCCCTTTTTCTATGCAAATCCTTTCACAACTAACCTAGATTTAAATATTTTCTTTCCTTCATCCTCTTCCTTCAACCTATAAACCTATTTATTCTATAAATCTCATTTACCTACAGCCAACTTACATAAATCCCAAGTCTTTTTTTCTATCAAGGACTCCATTTCATCTTTCATAGTGGACTCCAACTGAATCTTAGTATCCACTTGCACAAATTCATGATAACATTCGAGTTCACCAATATTTGTTAGCAAAATAGAGTACAAAGAAGGAGAAAATATTTCTCAACATAATGTGTCTAAGATAGTGTCAATTTCCTATTCTTCCTATCTCTACAAATCTTCATACCAAGGATTTTTTTTTTTTCTGCTCCAAATTCTTCATAGGAAATGCATGTGCTAACTAGCATTTTAGCCCTTTAATGTGATCCATATTAGACCTAGCTACAAGCATATCATCAACATATAAACATAAAATAATGTAGCTATCATCATCCAACCTCTTAAAATAAACATAATGAATTGAATGACACCTATTATATACATGCTCATGCATAAAACTACCAAATTTTAGATAACATTACCGAGGTGCTTGCTTCAAGCCATATAAACTTTTCTTCAATATGCACACTAAGTTTTATTTACCTTTGACCTTAAATCCCTATGCCTGTGCCATATAGATCTCTTTATCCAAATCATCATGAAGGAAGGCTTTTTTAATATCAAGATGCTCCAAGTGAAAATCTTTAGTAGCCACAATACTTAAAATAGTGTGAACAGAAGTCATTTTAACAATAGGAGAGAACATCTCATCAAAATCAATGTCTTTTTCTATGCAAATCCTTTTAAAACTAACATAGCTTTAAATATTTTCTTACCTCCATCCTCTTCTTTTAATCTATAAACCACTTATTTTGTAAAGCCCTTTTACCTATAGAAAACATGCATAAATCTCATGTATTATTTTTCAACAAAGAGTTCATTTCATCTTTCATTGCAAACTCCTACTAAATCTTAGTATCCACCTACACAACAACATCATAACATTCAAGCTCACCAACATCAGTAAGTAAAATAGAATACAAGAAAGGAGAAACATTTTGGAGGTCTACTTAGCCTTTTTTACCATCTAACATTCACTAGTGTGTGTGGTATTTGTTGTTGTGGTTATTACGCATCATGAGGAATTGTTAGAACATCATCTTTTGGAGTATCATCTAACACTACATAATCATCTTCTTTCTTCTCATGTTGGTGCAATAGATCTTTGTACAACACTTTCTCATTTAATATGACATCCCTAATTTTTATAATTTTACATTTTTCAAAATCCCAAAGCCTATTAAAAAATTTATTGATGCCATATCAAACAAATACACATTTCTTTGACTTAGCTTCCAGCTGGGTTCTATTTTTAGAATCTACATGAGCAAATGCTTCACAACTAAAGGTTTTGAGAAAAGAATAACTTACCTACTTACCAATCCATGATTCCTCTAGAATACAACAACCCAAAGGAGAAGAAGGACCTCTATTAATCAAATATACAATAGTATTGATAGCCTCCACCTGCATGTGTAAGGGTGTCATGCCCAAACTACAAGGGCAAAAACACACAAATATTTTTTTTTACTAAGTATAGTTATTAAATAAAGTGCTTAAAGATGAAATGATTGAGATAACATTTTACGTACAGGTTCTCTACAAGATGTCTTAAGATTATAACATGAGGACGATTACATCGTTAAGATATTAAAACTTTTCTGATAAGATTGATATAGATCATTTATTTAAACAGATTGTTAATTAGTCTATTAAAATATGATACATGAGACTAATCATCTTAATTAAACCCATTAATATAAAAACAAATAAATTAATAAATAAAAAACTAACTAAATCTAATATAATTGACTAGTCATAATTCTAAACTTAATTACATTTTTAATGTTAAACTAACTTAGTTCTAAAACTTAACAACAAGGAAAACTTTACTAACTATACAACTACCATTATAAAAATATCACAACTCTATACTTAACTAAATTAAAACAATATACAAATAAAACAAAAACTAAAATAACTTAATTTAAATTACCAACTATTCTAATCATTAAATAAAACACAATAAATAAATAAATAAATTTAAAAAAACAAACTAACTATCAACAACTAACCTAACCCCTAACCCCCCCTACACTAACCCTCCTCCCTACACCTACCTACACTAACCTTACGAACCCTTGGGCAAGTGCTTTTGAAGCACTGGCCTTGGGACAGGGCTTTGCCTAAGGCGCACAATGCAGAGCTGCCCCCCCTTCCAATATTTAGTGTATATATATATATATATATATTGTATTAATTTATTCAAATGTAATATATTCTATTTTGTTTAATTCTAAATTTTAAATAAAAAGAATCATCTTGGAATATTCTCTGTTGTTAAATCCATTTAATCTCTACTCCCATACAAAGGGCAGAGAGTTTCTTTTACTCTTCTTGGAACATTTTTTTTTTTGAAAATTTGTTAAGTATAGAATTACAAGGCAAGTATATATATATATAACATGGGTACAATAGTTTGAAGCATATTAACACCATATTTAATGTGATCTCCTATACATCTTAAATTTGAAATATATCAACCATAGGTGTTATTTTCTTTCCTTAACATAATTATCATTTTGAACATATAAGGAACATAAAAAGGAACTTGAATATTTACTCAATTCAACTAAATCTACATCCTTGATATAATTTTCTTTTCTAACATAGAAGTAAACTTGAAATTTACCTAATTAAATCAACACCATTTCCATCTTATTTTGATGTGCATCCATCCAAAATAAATTTTACAAAATTTAATCACATGACAAGCAATTATGCTCAAAACACCAATTTTATTGGCAAACCTGATTCAAGGCTCAGCCGGGAAAGAATCAGGAAGAAAACCCGGCTTCGTTACCAATTACAACAAGGTTTAAAAAAATAAAATTTTACAATAGGATCTCCATCCCAAATTTCAACAATTTAATCAAATTTTCTTCATGATCATAATCAAGGAATTTATAATGTTTTCTGCAACTCATTTCTAGAACCATGGAGGAAGCAAAATCTGATCATGTAACCCAAAAGCATGACTAATAACACTTCAAACACATACATGGTCATAAAAGGTTTTGACAAAAAGATCCACAATGAATCAATACTATGGAAAGGTGGATTCTTCCAACTAGGAGAAGTCAAGCACAACACCAAATCAGATGCCCAATCCGGGCTATTAACCAAGAACTTTCGTTCTGTCATTTAAACATGCCATACTCATACCAGGTTTGTGCTGACGGGTAAGGGCCCATAACACCCTACCCTTTCTCCCTCTTCTCATCCTGAGAAGAGACTCTACACTGGTTGGAGTCCAACTAAACAGACCTTTCCCAAAATTGGTCACTTCTGCCCTCTCCAAGGGTGAGTAATACCAAAACACCCATGCAAGGAAAAACTCAAAAATTGCAAACATAAACATGAAAGGAAAAAAACCAAAATAACATAGTTTTCAAATCTTCCCAACATACCGACAACCATAAAAATAGTGAAATAACAACATGGTAACATGAACATGAAACAAAACATAAAAATTGAATAAGGGCGATGAGAATTTCCTACCTTCACAAAGAGGTAATGGCAATGAAAAAGTTTGAGTAGAGTATCCCTTTCCTTCCTTCAACCTTCAAGAATTCCTCTCTAAATGTAGAGATTGGGTAACAACCTCCACAAGTCCAAGAAGGGCCTCTAAATAACCCTCCAACTCTACCACCCAAAACGATCCATAACTTCTCCCATCCACTTGCAATTCTAGAAACTCCTAACTCTACCCTCACTATGGTTAGACACTAAAAAGGAGGTGGGGTGAGGCATCTCATGGAACCATGGTCGATTTTCGCACAAAGGCAAAAAGAGACTTTTTGAGTGACCTCAAAAGTCAATAAAAGGGGCTTAGGGGTTGGAAAAGACCCCTAACCCATACCCATACCCTTTGGGTATAATAATATCATGTTTTAAGCTTTAGGAAAGAGGTTTAGAGCCAAACAAAAAATCTAGAAATAAAATAGGACTTCTAACTACTCTAACATGCAAATTAAGCACTAATCTGAATTAGGGATGACTAACCTCAATTAAGAACCCATAAGAAAGTTGACACCAACTAGACCAACTTGGATCCAAAGGTTAAACAACTAACCCTAAACCGCACAGTGAAGCACATCAACAATTTACGAGTGTCAAGCGACACTAAAAGAACATAATTATGAATATTAACATTCACTAAAAAAAGAAGATACATACATACATCTCACAATACAAATACGTGAATTACGAACAACAAGGTTTCTAAAATTAGCACATAGAGATCAGTTTTGTTCCTTTATAGGGTTTTCTCGATTGAATATCTGCACACTCATTGCACACATAAGTAGTCCCGTAAAATCAAATGTACATAAATGTATACGTATAAGAAATTTACATAAATTAAAACATACATCAATAAAGGTTTCTTCATCCTACATAATTCTTAACCATTTAAAATATCTTAAATCAAAATCTCAATCCTACATTTAATAATTTCATCAACATACATATACATGAAACATTAAATGACAATCCTCAAATATATTTGAAAGTAACATCACACAACATGAAATAATAAAGTATGTTCTAAGCATCAGATGATGTCTCGACATCTCAATTCATGAATAATAAAATAATAGTAATGTATCACTATGCTACGATGGGTTGGGGCGAGTCCTCACATCCTCCCCCACTAAGCATGAACTTCCTCCTGGAGTTCATCAAAAAGGTACGGGTACTAAGATCACATTTGCACTGCATCCTCCCATGAAGCCATGACCTCATCGTAACAATCCCATTGGACCGTAACTTGGTCCAGCTCTCACCCTCAAAGTGCTAGTGTTCATCGGCCAATAATGCAGATAGGCTCCAGTGCTAGCTGTCTGTCCGACTCCACCTGTAAAGCATCCCAATGTATAATATGAGACTCATCATAAATGTATCCTCTAAGTACTAAAATATGAAACACATCATGGATGCATGATAGGCTAGGTGGCAAAGCTAAATGGTATGCAATAGGTCCTATCCTCTCTAAGATCTCGAACAGCCCAACAAACTGGGGTGCCAACTTAGAGCCATTTCCGAAACAAATCGGACTCTTGTGTGGTTGCACCCTCAAGAACACTCTATCACCAACCTGATACTCTTGATCTGTCCTCTTCACATCAGCATACTTCTTTTGCCTATCTTGTGCCTCTCTCAAGCGCTGTCTAATCAGGGTCACCTACTGCTCCATATTCTTTACTAACTAGGGACTAATAGATACTCGATCCTTGATCCTATCCCAACTCAAGGATGTCTTGCATGGTCTCTCGTACAAAGCCTCATACGGTGGCATACCTGTGGAAGAATGATGCCCATTGTTATAGAAAAATTTGACAAGATTAAGGTATTCCTCCCATTTGACCTAATGATCCATCACATACATATGTAGCATGTCCTCCAAAATGTTATTTACTCGCTCAGTCTGGCCATCATTCTAAGGATGGTATGCTGTAGTAAAATTGAGCCTAGTGCCCAAAGCTGACTGCAACTCTCTCCAAAATGAAGAAGTGAAAAAAGAGTCTCTATCAGATATGATCTTATAGGGAACACCATGAAGTCTAAAAATGTCCCGCAAGAACACCTGATCTATGTCTCATGCTATGAATGTAGTACGCATGAGTGAGAAATGGGCAACCTTGGTCAATGTGTCAACTATCACCAAAATGACATCATGGTGACGAGATGACATAGGAAGACCAACAATAAAATCCATAGATATAGTGTCTCATTTCCACACTGCAATCTTATGTGGCTAGAGAAGCCCGCCAGGATGACGGTGCTCTACCTTCACCCTCTGGCACTCCAGGAATCTCGCAACTAAGCTAGCAATCTGTACTCTCATTCCTAGCCAATGATACAACTGCCTGAAATCTACATGTAACTTCTTAACATCGGGGTGCACTGCATAAGGTGCTATGTGAGCCTCAAGTACAATGAACTTGCACAAAACCCTAATGGAAGGTACATACATACATCCCCTATGACGCAAAATTCCATCAAACTCCAAAGAATACTCTACAAAAATCCCTTCCAAGGGTCTCTAAGAATGCACTAACTGACTAACTTTTGCATAAAGCTCATCAGCTGGTAAGTGCTACAAAATCCGCTCTCTCAAGTCAGTGCAAGTAGTCACAGATGAAATCTCATGGTGCCTTCTGCTTAAGGCATCTGCAACCACATTCTCCTTTCCCTTGATGTAATGAACATCAAAATTATACTCACACAGGAACTACATCCACCTTCTTTGCCTAGCATTAAGGTTTGACTGAGAAAATATGTACTGCAAGCTCTGGTGATCGGAATGAAGCTCGAATCTATGACCCAGAAGGAAATGTCACCATCTCACCAAGGCATGAACCACTGCCACTAGTTCTAGGTCATGAGTAGGATAATTGAGTTCATGAGTCTTCAACTTCCTACACTCAAAGGAAATAGGTCATCCTTCCTACATAAGGACTACCCCTAAACCATCTAAAGATGCATCGGTGCACACCACAAAATCTGCAATAGGATCTGGTACTGCAAGAATCGGTGCACTTATGAGGGCTCTCTTGAGCTCTTCAAAAGCTCTACCACACTTCTCTATCCACTCATACTTCTTCACCTTTTTTGGAGAGAAGTGATGGGGTGTGCCAATCTAGAGAATCCTGAAATGAAGCGTCGATAATATCCTGCTAGCCCCATAAAGCTCCTCACTTTAGTAACACTGGTGGGTGCTGGCCAATCCATGATAGCCCTAATCTTTGATGGGTCTACTGAGACACCATCACCCAATATGACATGACCCAAATAATGTATCTCGGGTCTGAAGAATGCACACTTCGACAAGCTACCAAACAACTGATTCTCTCTCAACTTCTGCAATACCTATCTTAGGTGCTCTTTATGTTCTCTCTCATCGTGAGAATAAATTAGAATGTCATCAAGAAGCACAACCATAAACTTATCCAAAAATGTAAGAAATACTCCATTCATGAGGCTCATGAACATAGCTGGAGCATTCATAAGGCCAAAAGGTACCACGGTGAACTCGTAGTGGACATACCTAGTACGAAAAGCTATCTTGGGGATATCAGTATCCACAATCCTCAATTGATGGTAACCCAACTTAAAGTCAATCTTTGAAAATACTTGGGCACCCTGCAACTGATCAAAGAGGTCATCGATTCTGGGAAGAGGATATCGGTTCTTGATGGTCACCTTGTTCAATTGCCAATAATCGATACACAACCGAAGTGATCCATCCTTCTTCTTGACGAAGATCACTGGTGCACCCCAAGGTGACACACTAGGTCAAATATGCCCCTTCTCCAAGAGTTCCTCCAACTTAGCCTTTAGCTCACTAAGCTCATGAGTAGTCATCCTATATGGTGCTCTCAAAACTAGCTCAGCTCCTGGCACTAGGTCTATGTGAAAATCCACTACTCGAGGTGGAGGCATACCAGGAAGCTCTGAAGGAAACACATTTGCAAACTCCTGAAGGATTGGAAAATCATCAAGGGATGGCTCCCTTTCTGAATCTTCCTCTTTGTCACTAGTAGTGATAGCAAACAACTGACAACCCTTTCGCATGCACCGTCTAAGTTGCATAGCGGAAATCATACCAAGGGACACTGGCCTCTTCACTCCAAAGATCTCCCTAGAGATACCATCATCATCCACAAATTCCACCCTCTTCTGTCAACAATCAACCCTAGCGCTATGGGCATAAAGCCAATCCATGCCAAGAACAACATCATAAGAACCTAGAGGGGTAATGCGTAGATCAGTTCTAGTGGACATGTTTCCAATCTACATCTAACAACTCCGCACCATGGAACTAACTGACACTCTAGCTCCTGAGGCTAACTCTACCTCCCAACTAACATCCTGTCTAACTACCACTAGCCCGCAACGCTCCACCACAAATGGAGATATAAAAGAGTCAGTAGCCCTAGAATCAAATAAAATTGCAACCATATGGCCCTTTATATACCTATAGCCTTGATAACTGTGGCCTGATGTTTAGCCTGGCGATTGTCAACCATTGCAAAAACTCTATGGGATCTACCCATGTCACCAACTGTCAGCTATGAAAAAGCCCTGCTCTGACCACTAGATGCTTGTCCCTATGGGCACCCCCTAGCTATATGACCCATGCCACCACAAGTGTAGCATGGTCCATGAGTATAAGATCGTGCACCCTGTGACCCAGACTGCTATGGGCCTCCTGACCTGCTAGATCCGCTATATCCACCCCTAGAAGACTGCTGAGTCTTCACTAACTGTGACTGTGCGGCCTGCACTTTCTGATCCTACCTAGGTCCCTGTGACTACCACTACTTGGGCTTGGAGCCCTAAAAACCCTAAGAAGGTTTTTGTTGCTGCTACTAGGGTTTTGGCTGCTAAGAGTGCTGGCCCTTAGAGGACCCTGCTGTATAGTTTTGATTCCCTTTCCAAAGGGGTTTCTACTAGGAGGAGTTTTGATTCTGAGACCAATCCCATGACTCCTACCTACCTCAAGTATCCTCAGCAACTAGTTCTATCTCCACTACCTATCTAAAGGTTGTAGGGAATGCCATCCTAACTAGGCCCTGAAGAGAGAAATTCAGACCCATGATAAAGCGATGCACCCGAAGTTTCTCGTCCTTCATGTATTCCACATAAGGAAGGATCTTGAAAAACCTGCTCTCGTACTAAGCCACTGTAAGGCCTCTCTGATAAAGAGAATGGAACTCCTCTATCTATTTTTACTAGAAATGCTCTGACAAGTACCTCTCTCAGAATCTTTCTAGGAAAGATTCCCATGTGAGGGTGTCCATGCTCACTCCACCAATGATCTCCTCCTAATGCCACCAGTTGGAGGCATCCCCTCTAAACTAATGAACTGCTAGGCATGCTTTTAGATTACTCCCATAAGGGCTTAACCCAAAGCAGCGATGTAAGCTTTGCAAATATGCCTCTACTACTGAACCCTTAGTGGTACCGGTAAACAATGGTGGTCCGAGTCGAATCAATTCCCTGATGTCATCTCCTACATGTCTAGGAGGTCTATCAAAAGGGGGTCCTCTCTGGTGTATGGACTCTTCCTCGTGTTCACCCTGACCCTCTAACTACCTCGGTGGGGGACTACTAGTCCTCTCTCTGACTCTGGGCTTGCCTCCTCTGGGTCCCTCTGCTTCCACTACTGGAATCTGCTGAACTAGTTGATCTACAGGTGTAAGGGTGTCATGCCCAAACTACGAGGGCAAAAACACACAAATATTTTTTTTACTAAGTATAGTTATTAAATAAAGTGCTTAAAGATGAAATGATTGAGATAACATTTTACGTATAGGTTCTCTACAAGATGTCTTAAGATTATAACATGAGGACGATTACATCGTTAAGATATTAAAACTTTTGTGATAAGATTGATATCGATCATTTATTTAAACAGATTGTTAATTAGTCTATTAAAATATGATACATGGGACTAATCATCTTAATTAAACCCATTAATATAAAAATAACTAAATTAATAAAAAAAAAACTAACTAAATCTAATATAATTGACTAGTCATAATTCTAAACTTAATTACATTTTTAATGTTAAACTAACTTAGTTCTAAAACTTAACAAGAAGGAAAACTTTACTAACTATACAACTACCATTATAAAAATATCACAACTCTATACTTAACTAAATTAAAACAATATACAAATAAAACAAAAACTAAACTAACTTAATTTAAATTACCAACTATTTTAATCATTAAATAAAACACAATAAATAAATGAATAAATTTAAAAAAACTAACTAACTATCAACAACTAACCTAACCCCTAACCCCCCTACACTAACCCTCCTCCCTACACCTACTTACACTAACCTTACTAGCCCTTGGGCAAGTTCTTCCCAAGCACTGTCATTGGGACAGGGCTCTACCCAAGGTGCACAATGCAGAGCCGCCCCCCTTCCAATATTTAGTATTTTTTTTTTTGTATTAATTTATTCAAATGTAATATATTCTATTTTGTTTAATTCTAAATTTTAAATAAAAAGAATCATCTTGGAATATTCTCTGTTGTTAAATCCATTTAATCTCTACTCCCATACAAAGGGCAAAGAGTTTCTTTTACTCTTCTTGGAACATTTTTTTTTTTGAAAATTTCTTAAGTATAGAATTACAAGTCAAGTAGATATATATATATATATATATATATATATATATGTCTAAATTTTTGAATAGAATTAAAACATGGGTACAATAGTTTGAAGGATATTAACACAATATTTAATGTGATCTCCTATACAACTTAAATTTGCAATATATCAACCATAGGTGTTATTTTCTTTCCTTAACATAATTATCATTTTGAACATATAAGGAACATAAAAAGGAACTTGAATATTTACTCAATTCAACAAAATCTACATCCTTGATATAATTTTCTTTTCTAACATAGAACTAAACTTGAAATTTATGTAATTAAATCAACACCATTTCCATCTTATTTTGATGTGCATCCATCCAAAATAAAGTTTACAAAATTTAATCACATGACAAGAAATTATGCTCAAAACACTAATTTTATTGGCAAACCTGATTCAAGGCTCAGCCGAGAAAGAATCAGGAAGAAAACTCGTCTTAGTTGCCAATTACAACAAGGTTTAAAAAAATAAAATTTTACAATAGGATCTCAATCTCAAATTTCAACAATTTAATCAAATTTTCTTCATGATCATAATCAAGGAATTTATAATGTTTTCTGCAACTCATTTCTAGAACCATGGAGGAAGCAAAATCTGATCAGGCGACCCAAAAGCATGACTAAGAACACTTCAAACACATACATGCTCATACAAGGTTTTCACAAAAAGATCCACAATGAATCAACACTAGGGAAAGGTGGATTCTTCCAAATAGGAGAAGTCAAGCACAACACCAAATCAGATGCCCAATCAGAGCTATTAACCAAGAACTTTCGTTCTATCATTTAAACATGCCATACTTATACTAGGTTTGTATTGACGGGTAAGGGCCCATAACACCCTACCCTTTCTCCCTCTTCTCATCCTGAGAAGAGACTCTACACTGGTTGGAGTCCAACTAAACAAACCTTTCCCAAAATTGGTCACTTCTGCCATCTCCAAGGGTGAGTAATACCAAAACACCCATGCAAGGAAAAACTCAAAAATTGCAAACATAAACATGAAAGGAAAACAACCAAAATAAAATAGTTTTCAAATCTTCCCAACATACCCACAACCACACAAACAGTGAAACAACAACAAGGTAACATGAACATGAAACAAAACATAAAAATTGAATAAGGGAGATGAGAATTTCCTACCTTCACCAAGAGGCAATGGCAATGAACAAGTTTGATTAGAGTATCCCTTTCCTTCCTTCAACCTTCAAGAATTCCTCTCTAAATGTAGAGATTGGGTAACAACCTCCACAAGTCCAAGAAGGGCCTCTAAATAAGCCTCCAACTCAACCACCCAAAAGGATCCATAACTTCTCCCATCCACTTGCAATTCTAGAAACTCCTAACTCTACCCTCACTATGGTTAGACACTAAAAAGGAGGTGGGGTGAGGCATCTCATGGAACCATGGTCAATTTTCGCACAAAGGCGAAAAGAGACTTTTTGAGTGACCTCAAAAGTCAATAAAAGGGGCTTAGGGGTTGGAAAAGACCTCTAACCCATACCCATACCCTTTGGGTATAATAATATCATGTTTTAAGCTTTAGGAAAGAGGTTTAGAGCCAAATAAAAAATATAGGAATAAAATAGGACTTCTAACTACTCTAACATGCAAATTAAGCACTAATTTGAATTAGGGATGACTAACCTCAATTAAGAACCCATAAGCAAGCTGACACCAACTAAACCAACTTGGGTCCAAAGGTTAAACAACTAACCCTAAATAGCACACTGAAGCACATAAACAATTTACGAGTGTCAAGCGACACTAAAAGAACAAAATTACGAATATTAACATTCACTGAACAAAGAAGATACTTACATACATCTCACAATACTAATACGTGAATTACGAACAACAATGTTTCCAAAATTAGCACATAGAGATCAATTTTGTTCCTCTATAGGGTTTTCTCGACTAAATATCTGCACACTCATTGCACACATAAGTAGTCCCATAAAATCACATGTACATAAATGTATATGTATCAAAAATTTACACAAATTAAAACATACATCAATAAAGGTTTCTTCATCCTACATAATTCTTAACCATTTAAAATATCTTAAATCAAAATTCCAATCCTACATTTACTAATTTCATCAACATACATATACATGAAACATTAAATGACAATCCTCAAATATATCTAAAAGTAACATCACACAACATGAAATAATAAAGTATGTTCTAAGCATCAGATAATGTCTCGACATCTCGAGTCGTAAATAACAAAATAATAGTAATGTATCACTATGCTACGATGGGTTGGGGTGAGGCCTCACAAAGGGAAACCTTTCATGAAACCTCATGCTCCTTGCACACTTCATTATAGTCTTGTTCATACATTCAACCACTCCATTTTCCTGTGGAGTCTTTGAAATAGTTTTCTATCTGTAAATATAATTAGTGGAGCAATAATCTTAAAATTCATGACTACAATACTCACGACCATTATCAGATCTAAGACATTTTAATTTCTTATTAGTCTCATTTTCAACCAACCATTTCCATTTCTTAAAAGTTTGAAACAAATAAGATGTTTTTCTAAGGAAATAAAACCATACTTTTCTAGGTACATCATCAATAAATGTAACATAATAATGAGAGTCAACAAGGGAAGATATCTAAGCCAGTCCCCATTCATCTATATGCATAAGCTCTAATTTATCCCTTTTATTTTCCTTTACAGTCTTCACAAAGCTCACTCTCTTTTGTTTTTCATAAACAAAACTCTCACAAAAATCCATATTAACACTTTTCAGACCTAGCAAAAATTTCTTTGAATGAAGTACTTTCATACATTTCTCACTCATGTGCCCAAGTCTATTATGCCATAGTGCTGCATCAAAATGTATAGCAGGTATGTGTTCTCCCTGCTCAATTACAGTAACTATTCCTAAACATTCATTTTTTCTCTGAAACAATTAAAGTAGAAGGAAAAATATGACATGTACAAAGATATAAGGTGCCTACTTTCACATCTTTGGTTACTACAAGGGAACCTTTTGAAACCTTCCAACTTTTGTCATTAAAAGTTACTACACAACCCTCATCATTGAGTTTCCCTACTGAAATTAAATTCTTACTTATCCTTTGAACATGTCTTACCTCATGTAGTAGCCAATGAGTCACATTTAGCAACTTAATCTTAACTTTTCCCTTTCCAACAATTTGACAAGGTTCATTATCCCCCAAATAAACAAGCCCAAAATCCCCTTGTACATAATTAATAAAATAACCACTATTAGGTGTAGCATTAAATAAAGCAATAGAACCTAAAATCCTTGAATCATCAACACTTTCTAAAGATAGAAGCAAAACATCTTCTCCAGATTTATTACTTACCACATTTTCCTCCTTGGTCCCTTCTAGATTATCTCTTTCATTGTTCTTTCAAGTCCAACAATCTTTCTTCTTATGCCCTATTTTACAATAGTACTGACAATCTCTTAGTCCTCTGGTTGTTCTACCTCTACTTTGTGCATTCAAAGCACTTCTTGATTTAGATCCACCTGAGGTTTTCTTATGAGTTTCTTCACTCAGAATAATACTAATCATGTCATCATATTTTAGATCGTTACATACAAAAACAAAATTACCCATAACCATTACCAAGCCATTCTAGCTTTCAAGCAAAGAACACAAAATCATGAGAGCCCTAATTTCTTCATCCAAATTAATACCCATAGAAGATAATTGACTAGTAAAAATATTAAACTCATTTAAATGATCCATAAAAAATCCACCTTTTGTCATTTTTGTATTCAATAAACACTTCATGAGAAATACCTTGTTTGAAGCAAAGGGCTTTTCATACAATTTCTTTAAGGTTTCCATATGCTCTTTCATTGTCTTTGCTTTTGTGTCAGTGCTAATGGTGCCATACATAATAAAATTCTTCCAAGTTCCTTTCTGTCTAAAAGATCCCAATTGTCATTCATCACAGATCCCTAATTCTTAGTGTTTCCTTCCAATGGCTTCCATAAATCTTTCTAATAAAGATAGTCTTCTCTTTGTATTTTCCATAACTAAAAGTTTTACTGATTAAACTTGTCAACCCTTATCTTCCCCTCATCTTCCATTTCTCCCACTCAACTATGAGATTCCCACTCAACCATGAGACTACCACTCAACTATGAATTTCTTGCAGAGGATAACTAGAAAAATAACCTCACTCTAACACCATTTATTAGGATTTAACGACAGACAAAAATAATAATTACATGTAAATATAAACTATAAAAATATAGATCGCAGAGAAGAGAACACAAGACACCAAGATTTAATATCTTTCACCCAATCCCTAGGCTATTTCCACCAAACAACAAGTCCAATACTATTATGATCTAGTGATTACAACCTGATTATAATTTGTAATCCCTTACAGCTCAATGACACCACAAGAAGTAATTTTTGCATCACACCTTATGAAATAGTCCCTAACCCTATGCCCTTCTATACAAGCACTTTTCCCACTTTAGGGTTAAAATTAGTTACAACATGTTGGCTATACATTGGTGAATACAAACAATAGTGAATTGGGGAATATTAGCCATTGGCAAATAGTAGCCGACCATGGGAAAATAGTAGCCTGAACCCCAAAGAGTTTATGAAGTATGTATAGTACTTCCCCAATCAGTCACTAAAAACTAACAATGGAAGAGTTAAGGACTAGGTGGAATGGTTAGCATCATTTAATAGCATTTTGAACCATCCAAGATTCTTGGCATACTGCAATGATGAGGTAGTTATAGTTGTAGTATATGATCTAATTGGCATTCTCTACAAATTAGAAACAAATATGTCAAAGATAACTGTAGAGGTTAAGGCAATAACAAAAGCCAATTGGAACAAATTCCTTGAGGAGTTAGATTTAGTTAAGGATGCCACTTGGCCTAACATACATACAGACGTTACCATCTAGGTGGTTATAGAATATATAAAAGCCCTACCATCTGGTGACAGTGATTAGGCAATGCAAGGATGCAGTTAGGATGTAGTTAGAGGAGAAGAAACAAAGAAAAGGGAAGGAAAGTGACAATAGCTTGAAGAAAAAAACTTATGTTGAAGATACCTACTCAAAGAGTCACCTATCAGTTTTGCAATAGTATCCATATTTTTTATCCAAATAAAAAGAATATTTGTAATGTAGCTATATTGATTATCTTTCTATTTTCTTTCCAACAAGATTTTGACATGTTTCCTCCCATATAAAGCCTATTACAATCCTCCCTATAAAATGATTTTCAAGATGTGGAGTTGAGGTTCAAAGTTTGTAAAATTTTAATGTTTATGCTATTTTGTAGTCAATCCGATTAGCTTTCGTGTCAATGTTATATATTGTATTAAATTTTACAATCTAAGAATACTAATGAATATTGAATGAAAGTTTCTCATATATTGAGTTATTTCTGAGTTTAATCTAGCAATATATTGTTTTCAAGGATGATTAATAAAAAGGAAGGTTTTATAATATCTATCTTCAAATTTTGTCTCCATTTTCATGTGTCTATAATTTTTATATGAAATGAATAAGTTATTTAATTTTAATGCAACTTGGATAGGTTGTATATCTTTTCATTGATTTCTTTCAGTTCAAAGAGTTAAGTAAATGATTTCATGAATTGATAGGGTTTCTAAGTGTATGGGAGGTATATTCATAAGAATGAAATTTAGGCTTAATTCCTTATAAATTTAATTGTAATTAAATTAAATAGGTCAAGATTTTGTCAAATAGACTCCATGTAGTAATGTATAAGGCATGGATCATTAGTTCAGATTCAAATTTAAGAGTTCATATGGTTACACAAAGTAGAATAATAAATCAACTCAATTTTACTTTTCTACAATGAACAATCAAACTGTTGGTGATTACTTTTTTGTAACAATATATCTAAGTTATAGCTAGCTATTGTAATGAAGGATTTATTATTGATCTAAGAAGAATTTTTGACCATTTCTACTATAGGGGATAGGTGTGAAAGAGAAATATTAGTGAGCACATGTTTAAGAGAGAATCATAAAACTAGTCACAGTTCCATACCTATGGTGCACCTGCCTTGGCATTACAGAGCTTAAAGTGTAGAGAATCCCTATGGTTCTATTGAATTTGGTCTAGATATGAAGATATTTCAGTTGGATATAGGAGGTAGTTAACCCTTAGAATGAATCTTGTCTTCTACATGCTAGTGCGAGGTCATATTAACCTGGTAGTTTTAAAACACCAAGAAGACCTCTTTGATATAAGAATTCTAGGTACCAAATAATGAAGTAATGAAGTGTTATAATAAGGATATTATCATATACCAATTGATAAGAATAATGACCAAATAAATTTGAAGCATTATGACACCAAGAGATTGCAATTGCTATAAAAGAAGCCCTAAATTCTCACTAGCTTCTAGACTTAGAATTGCTTGATCAAGAAATGCATATTCTCTAGATGAGGATGATAAATTATAACTTCTATCTTTTCCTTCTTTTAAATAAAAAATGATACCTCTAGACATCATTGAATTCATCACAGGATTTGCATACATTGATCTCATATTTAGGAAATGATAAGAGGATAAGGTAAAGATAACCAAGAATTTAAAAAGGTCAAATAAGACTTGTGTTTTATTATATGATTATAATTCAGATGAAAATACCATCAATATTTTGTTGGGTCATAGGAGGCTGAGAACCTTTTGAATTAGGTGTAAATAGTAAAAAAATAAAATTATACATATTTTACTACTAGCAATTATACTTCATCTAATCCATGTGATAGAAAATACATTACAAGCAAGTAAGAAGATAATAAAAGTACAAAAAATGTACTTTCATAAAGAAATTCAAGGAAAAAAAATACTTACCTGAAAGGAAAAAGGGTATACTAAATCCTTAAATTTCACCATCTCTAACCATAAGTCCTCAACCAATTTGTCCAATTTTCCTTAATAACTAACATAGATTCTCAGATATATTTTTTATTGCTAAATAATACCACACAATTGGAATACAAGAGGTCTTCGCAAGATGGAGTCCCTACCATTTGAAATCATAGTCTTTTGAATCATAGTACAACTTGTAGTTGTTAAGAGTTGAAAAGATATGTATTAGTTAGAATTGTAAAATATTTGAATATTTTAAACATGCATAACTGAGGATCATAATATAGACCTTTGGCCATTATAAATTTTACTAAAGGTTAATAGAATAATGTAAAGGTTTATAACTTCAAGAAAATAATTATTTAAAATGAATAGTCATATCTAGTGCCAACTACTAAAAAATAGTAGTCAAATTTTTTTAACTTGTGCTAAAAGGACATAGTAGTGATAGATGATAACTTTAAACACTACAAAGCATCTGTCTCATAATTACTATAGTCACATTTAAAATAACTAGATGTAGGAATAGATATAGTAGACAAAATGGCATTTTCACAAGAGGAGACTAATTTTACCACTTACACAAATCTTTTAACTTTTGAAGAGTTGATTTACTTGACACCATCATAAATCTACTTGACATTTAATTCTTAGTTGTTTACTGCTTAGAAAATGGTGGCTACTTTTGCGAGGTTGTTTCTTTGATGTTGTGGTCGTACAACATTGATGGAATTGTAGCTCAAGATATCTCCATAAATGACCTACTCGAGAAATAAGAATTAACATAAAGATTGAACAAACATGAAAATTAATATAAGCATATGTTTAAGGCAAGAGCCTACAAAACAACCATAGATTGTGAGTGTCTTAATTCGGAGGTCTTGGGTTTGAATCTACTCAAGCTTAACTAATAATTGAAATAACTAATCACAAATGAATAATAATTATTAACCTTGGCTCCAACCTCTTATTGATAAAAAAAAATGAAAATAAAAATATAAGAATATGTTTACACATAATTGATGTCCTTTTGTAACATTATTTATGTTAGACGCTAATAGATCAACAAATAAATCTCTCATTTTTCCTCTTTCATTAATATTTTAGATTAAGATCGTACATCCTTACTAACTTACATTTTTTAAACAACATTTTTAAAGTAATGAATGATTATAGAATATTAAGGTGTCTATCAAGTATGACCACATGATCATGAAGGTAATTTATTAAAAGGTACATGTGTCTCATATGGGGTTCTACATGTTGCACTCACTTGTAAAGGCGGAATGAGAATTTTCATGTTTGTTATTATTTGCATGAAAATAGTAAGTTCCTTGGGGCAAATGGTGAAGAATTGTATTTGAAAAGATTGAATGTATTAAAGGGTGGGCTGCTGATCTTGTATTAGTGGAATTATGAAATAAACTAGATTATGTTCAATACTTGATATCATTGATTCATTCAACAGTGGAAATTCTGATTTTTGTAGGTGGGTGAAGAGGAATTCTAGGATGCAATTCTTGTGTAACTAAATCTCATGTATTATTGATCAAAATGATTTATATTCTACTTATTTGGAAAATTGTATTATTTTTTTTGGGCATTTTTATATTTTGAATGTACATTCTTCAATGACTAGTGGCTCAGGGTCAAATGATATAGTAAATGACTATATAAATGCTTGTTAAGAAGTCAAAAAGATTGGTGCCATAAATTGCAATGTTCAAACAAGTTCTAGGACTTTGAATTGTTTAGAAAGGGTTTGTATAAAATTGAATCATTCAAACTAGTAATAAGGCTTCATTTTCTCCCAAATAAAGCAAACGTGTATATACTTTGTATCTTGAACATAATGCTAGAGTACTTGGCTCAATGAACCAGTCATCAAATGAAGTCTCATCAAAATCTAGTTCTCTACAAAACAAAACCAAAATCACTCAGAATCCCAAAGCTAAAAATGTGAGTAGAAAAACACACTAAAAGGAAATATTTCAATCTCAAGCCCCTCTTTGCTATGTATAGGTAATTTTTCTTGGGCCAATGGTAGATATTAATTCAAGATTTTTTGTTTGGTTCAAGCAACTGAGTCCCCAAATAGGCCACCTCCTTAATGAATGAACACAACCTAATAATAGTCCAAGCCCACAAGTACATCAGCATAAAAGTGGCTAAAAGTCCACTAGCTTAATGGATGTAGGAATCAAACCTCTAGTTGGATAGCTTCATAGTTTCAAAATACTGAATGTTTCAACCAATAATATTTTTAGTTGATACTACTATGTTTGCCCTTTTCTTGGGATTGTTGCATCCTTTGTCTGTAGTGTCTTGGCATTTCTGTGTAAAGATATATCTGAATTAGAACTCATGGTATATGAGGACTCTAAAACTTTCATGAGAATATAATTTTTATTATTATAAGAGAATTGCTTCTAAATTTTCTATTTTTTTTGCTAATGGAAATAGATATAAACACTACAAAATTACTCAACTATGAATCAGAAAATCAAAATTTGTGGAACATAATTTATTTTTAAAAATTGAACCCTTCAAAATTACTAATATGACTTTTTTTTTGGAAAAATTAATACTAGATGAATGATGAGGGGCCAACATGAATATTAGTTCCCTGTCTTTTATACAACAAACACTAATAAGCTAAATAGAAGAGAACTTGTTGTGATGGGTTTATTTTCATGGAGTCAATCAAGTGAAAAATATAAAATCTCAAAGATGACACTACTGAAAATTTTAGTTAGCTTCCATATCCTACGAAGGAAACATTGTAATGAATTACACCAAACAACTAGACAATGCTAGACAAACCTATTGGTCTCGTTTCTTTAAAAAGAAGGAGAGTCTTGAATATTGTTCCATTTGCATGTGATGTTCTTCTACAAGATAGAAAAAAGCTATGACATCAATATTATCATAAAAAACAAGGTTAAGTTTTTTACCAGTAAATCATGCACTTGGAATTAAATAATTCCACTCTATCATATCACATTCATGTTCCATAATCCACAATGTTGAGTTTCATATAAGCAACATTTCATGAATAGTCTAGCTAAATATTGTATTGTTTAACAATAGAAAAAGACCAAAATAAGGTTATTAGTAAAGAAAAACATAAAGAAAAAAGAAAAAGTATGTACTAATGATTCAATAAAAATACAAATAAATTTAGAAACATGTATTTAGAAAGGAAAAAAATCACAAACAATTTGCACAAAGAAAATAATGACACTAGATATGTATATTTTACTTAAAATTATGTTGTTTTGATATGTAATTATTAAAATAGAAAATCATCATACTAACTAATATCATCCAAAGGCTAGGCATCTATCATCCATAACAATTTTTGATCTGGCATAATATCTAGAGGTGATTGTGATGTTGATTGGAGACACAAGCTTAACACAATTCCTAAGGACTCACTCACATTCAAAGAAACATGATCGTATTAAACAAACACAAAATAAATTTACAGAGGATAACATTTTACATATTTATTTTTATTAATTGTAGGTCCAAATATCAACTACTTTGTCTACATTATCCTCGAACAAATTTTTCCATTCTTCATCTCTATTCATGTTGAACTAGTCTCAAATTTGTTTGTTATCAAAAAAATTAGTTTCTTTTATCCATTTCTATAGCACATCCAAATGGCACTTCTAAACACTAGACAACTTATTACTTATTGGATATACAACATTGAGCATCTTTGACAAGTAGAGAATGTTAAACTTCACAAATAATGGAATCATGCCACAAATTTTTTTTTTAAACTAGTATAGACTATAGCAATTCTGCCCCTAAACATATCCAATTTGTAATAGTTTTGAGTTATAATTTTATTTTATTTTTAAACCAAATACTGAACAACTTTATATTTATCCCATCCCCAACCATGGAAATGATAGTGCCATGCTTCTACAATGAGAAAACTACCTCAACATTTCTAGTTACCATCACTTTAGCCTTGACATTTTCTCTATACAAAACTACCAATATCATTAAAAAAAATTAGAGAAAACTAAACAAAATTAGTGTCGAAGTTGATGAAAAATCAATGTTATAGCTACCAAGAATCACCTGCATGCAAACACCTTTCATAGAAGAGAGAAGCAAAAAGCTATGGAGGCTAAAATTTCTAGATCCATTGATGAGACATTTTTTATGAATAAAAAGAGAAATTGCTATTATCAAAAACATAAAAAGGTTTGCCAAAAAGAAACAAATATTTCCTCATACACGACATGTGAGAAAAATTTGCCAAAGGAGCATGTAATAGTCCAGCTGAGTCTTTAAGTACACAACAAATTCATTCTATGTGAAAAACTACATGTGTCAACGTCAAAAAAAACATGGAAAAAGTATTAGTCACCACTATTGAATCCCAAAAATCATGCTTTATAAATGTCCACCTATTGGTCTTAGAATGGTTTTGACATTTGAGTGTCAACACACTTAACAACTTTTACATAGAAGCTAAGTACACTATATATGCCAAGCCATAGTATGTGCTGAGCCAAAATTCCAACAGGTGTCGAGTGACTTCAGGTGCCAAGTGATATATAGGTGTTAAGTCATAGTTGATGTTGTGCAAGAAAGAATATAACATGTGCTGAGCAAGATAGAATGTAATAGGTGTCGAGCAAACTAGGATAAAAAATGTACTGAGAACCAATAGTCTAGTATGTGTTGAGTAACACAGAATTAGAATATGAGTTTGTACCTTCACAAGCTCAGATGTAAACCATTTTTTTGAGTTGACATAGAAGGATTTTGAAGGATAATAGGGATAAGAATGAATCTTTTATATTTCGTATGCAATGAGCATGCAACCGATGAGAAAAATGGAGAAGGCATGCAACCAATCAGAAAAGTATAAGGAATGAGTAGGAATTTAAGATTTAATATGGATCGTAGATCCATGGGTATGTGCAAGATCATGGTGTGCCAAAAAGTGGCAATCTAAAAAATTTGTAGTTTTGAAATATCTCAAACTGTTTCAAAATCTATTCAAACATTTTTCCCACCCACCCTACTATTAAATGAAAATAATTAATATCTTTACAAGGTCTACTATATTTTTTGATACCAAACCTATATGGTCCACTTTAAAAAAATCTTTTAAATGTGTTGTTGGCCTATTTTTATGTGATTTTTACTTCAAACATGTAGCTAACGACTTTTTCTTCACCAAAAATTGATGAAATGAAAAGCATTTGTTACGAATGTTCTTATATTTCCATAAATGTAAGGTTTGTCAAATTATGAGTTTAGTAAGTAATTATTACTTATTTTCTAATGGAGTTATGTATAAAGTGCTAACTGATACACTACTTGAAAACCAGCTATAACTTTCAAATGGTACATTTTCCAAATTCAAAAGATGCATCACATTTTATGTTTCTTCTACTATAAGGGAAAAATATGAAAAATTGAATTTTGCAGAGTTTTGAATTAGTTAAGGTGGTTAGACAGAAGATTTTTTTAATTTCAAAAAGACTAAAGTAAAAAATTAATTTTTAGTTATTTATTTAGAATAAAAATACCCAAAAATATTTGTCACATCTAGGCATGAGTCTACTACTTATATATAGAATATTATTAAAAAATATTATCATTTGATTTTGGTTAAGGTGGTTAGACATATGTTTATTTCTTATTTTTGTTCTAAAATTTTTGTACTATTGCATTAAAATTCAAAATTTTGACCAATCAATTTTTATTTTTTTGAGATAAGTCCTAGTAGTTTAGAAACTAGATTCAATTTTTTAGAGATTATTGTGTCTCAAATTTTTGATATAAAGTTAATAACAAGTAGAAAATTGTATGTCAATTTGAAAAAACCCCAATTTTCTAATTTTATTGCCACTTAAGAGCATAGTTTGGCTGACCATGATCCTGCAGATACCCCTATACCTAATCCTAAGTCTATGAAGTCTTTATAAGAAGGCCTAGACCCTATAATTTTATGAAGCTGAATAGAAGATAAGGAAGTTGCTAAGTAGATAGCAAATTTGCAAAGCAGGGCAAACAACATGAGTATCAAAGACTTAGTGAATTGAGTAGAAATTACACATCTAATTGAGTAGAACAATACAAGGTTTAGGAATAGATATCAAATCAAGTAAGGATCACATTAGAATGAATAGATCAAGTGCCTAAAATCAACAATTGAAGATTTTAAGCAATTAGGTCAAAGAATATTTCTAATACTCTCTCGCAATTGTATTAGATTGTGAAAATCCTATCATGATAGGTTAGCTTAGTAGCTATATTGTAGATCCTTTGAACAGGTGATTAAATTGTTTACTAGGGTGACACTTCATGTAATGTGTTTGCAAATCCTTTCACCAAGTCACTATTGACACAATGTAAAGCCTTTAACAGGGCAGGCCTTTCACAAGGGAGACCATCAAAAGTGGTCAAACAATTATTTCTATAGTGACTTTGTGGGTATCATCCCCACCACAATTTTACCTTCTTATTCTTGGAGGGTTTCTGGGTTACCAAAATTTTGGTGTTATGTGTGTTGATGCATGTGTTTACTTTATGTTTATTTGATATGTTTGCATGCATGCACTTTACTTTCAGATATTTATTTTAAAAGGTTAAAGTGTGGTACTTTTGATTCACCCCCCTATCAAAACTACTCATCCCATTTGAATATTCCAACAATTGATATCAGAGGAAGGTTCTCACAAGGAAAAGCCTAAGAACTTAGAGAGAGGATCTGAAAATGGAAGTCTTCAAACTTGGGAGATCATAGACAATCAGGTGATTGATGTGCACCTTGGTCTACACAAATTCAAGGGAGCCAGAGAAGAATTGAGAAAGTCCTTGAAAAGAAGGAAGGATATAGCCATAGCTAAAAATGGAATACACTACAAGGAGATTGATACCACACAAGTGTATTCCAATGGAGATTATGAGGAATTTGATGTAACAATAGAAGAGTTGATGGAGAAGAATAGAGCTCAAGCTGAAGAAATCAGAATACTCAAGCTTGAATAAGAATCACAAGCTATAATACTTTGTGAAGTGACTGCATAAAAGAAGAGAGTCAGTAAAGATAAGGCTATGATAGAAGATGACAAGAGAAATCTTACCAATAGACTGGAGGAGAAGAAAATTGAGTTTGTAAGAATCTCAAACATGTAGCTTGACACCTTAAGCTAGATGATGAATGCTCATCATGAGCTAAACATGAAGGACATTGAGATCTCCGCCTTGAGAATGCAAAATGAACAATTGTAGAATGAATTGAGGAGAGAGAAAGAAGTAGTAGAAAGCTTCAACAAACCCAATGAGGCTATCAAGTACTTTGAGTAGCTACTAAAATCACCAAGGGCTAGTAATGATACTTTAGGACTTGGTTACACCAGCACTGAGTAAGGAGAATCATCCAAGATTGTAGAAGAGAGGAGTAACAAAGGTAAGAATACTAAACCTACTTATCATTTCTATGGTAAAAAGGGACATACCTCTAATGTATGCAGGAGCAAGAGTGGCCATCAACATTGTAAGCCTAAGAATGCAAGCTACTATCATAATTGCAAGAAGCAAGGACATCAAGCACATGAATGTAGGACTAGGACTATAAGAACACCAATATTTGAGAGTCACTACTACAATTGCAAGAGGTATGGAAATATAGCATTTGAATGTAGATCAAGGCCTATGTGGACACCTAATCATCTTACAAGGAGAAACAATCATCCACACCCCTACAACTAGCACTACAATACCAGGTATAGCTGTCACTACTATTAGGAGTATGGACACATTCCTAAAAATTGGATAAGGACACATTTTAGAGGAAACTAAAGTAGGTGGTTAAGCCAAACTACATGTTTTAGTTTCTTGAAGATTGGTCATATCAATAGGTATTGCCCAAAAAAATCAAAGGCACCCAAGTTAGAAGTCAACAAAGGAAAAGAGAAGGTAGATGTTGAACTAATCAGAAGGCAAATGAAGAAGACTTGGAAGAAGAAAGATGAGTACAACACATCAAATAGAGGGATAACTTCACCCAAAAGGTCAAATGGTCACATCTAATCCAACTAAGAAAGGATAGGCATATGGGACTAATGTACAAAGTTATATCATGCATCAGTCCCAAGACAAAGAGGTACTACAAAGAAGAAATCAGCATGAGCAAGGATGCCAAGTCAAATTTTGAAGTTTTTTCAAATACTACCAAATTGCCCTCAAATGTTGAGTAAAGGTCTAGTGCATGTTGAGTTGCTAATAGTAACTGAGTTGATAGTTAATGACAAGTTGAGAAATACCAATGGAAGTTGAGTAAAGTGGAAATCTAATGGAAGCTGAGTGAACTAAATTCAATCGAAGCCAAGTCATGCTAAAACCTTCAAGTGCCAAGTTTACATTTGTATGCACTAAACATTTAATGCTAGATTTTGAAAGGTATAAGGTCAAATTTTGATCATTTTTATGCTATTGGAACACAGAGGAAAGACAAGAAGAGCGCAAAAGAAATGAAAGAGAAACCTTGAAGCAATTTGCATCATTTTCAACAACAATTCAACATAACTTTCATCGATCCAAGGTATTTATGAACTACTGAGCTACATGGTGTTGAAGCTTTTAATATATTAAAACCCTAGATTGGTATAATGGCTTCTAGTTGCAAGAACCCCAAGGGAAAGGAAAGTCATGAGGTCTAGCTAGTCAATAATGAGGCTAAACAACCTGAGTTTAGGTCAATCTTAGAAGTTGCCTATAAAAATGATCCTACTAGCGCATTGTCCATTATTTCACCCAAAGTTGTCATGGTACAAGATGTAAGGAAATGTTACAACTAAAAAATAGGAGCAGTAGGTGATCTTGAGATATTTCAAGCCTATGAAATTCTATGTGATGATAAAATTGTAAATGATGAATTTTAGATAATTGAGAAGAAGGGTTTAACTCATGCCCGAGTTTACCCTGCAAGTTTTAAAATAGAGGGGATAAGAATTGTTTCAAGTAGAATTCAAAATGACTATTTGTGGCTAGAAATAGGACCAGTTAAGGTTACTAAGAGGATAGTACATAGGATTATGGGTTTCCCAACCCTAGATTAGCCTAAGACCCTACATAGTGATTCTAAAGAAGTTATTGAAAGGAATATAGGGGCTAAGTGGAATAAGAGGGGTATGAAAATTGATACTGTAATAGATCCCCTTCTAGATTTTCCACTGAGAGTGATTTCTCACAAATTCTACCAATCCAACAAACTAAATAGTGTACCATGTATAGCTATTGATGTAGCTTACAAGCTTGTGAAGAAAGATCATACATATGATCTAGCAAAACTTATGTTGCAACAGATAAATGAGAACTTAGGAGCAATAAGAAGGCCAAAAGGTGCTGAATGCAAGTTTGGTTTCATTCTTGTGTGCATATTTTTCTATGTCATAGAAGAGTTTTCATCAATTGGAATGGTAAACTAGAGTTCAAACAAATCTATAACCATACAAATCAATAAGTATATTGATCAAATGGGTGACAACTTTGAAGCCCAAATGACAAGCTATCTTGAGGATTTTAAGAAATCCATGAAACAGAGAGTGAGAATACCAGTTTCCTTAGTGGAAAAACATATCAATGACATATGATTTTTGGTTGACATTGACTATACCTATACCTAGGGAAGAATTCAGAGGGTAAGATGGCTAAGTACATTAGGTTATAAACTTGATGTGGATGAAGCGTCAGCAACAACCACATCATTTCTTACAGAAGAAATTGATAAGGAGGCTCCTCATTTTGGAACATATGATGTTGTGCATTCCAAGGTTGATATGGAACTTAAAACAACCTCCACCCTAAGGAAGAAGGATAAATTAGTGAAGAAAATAAAGAAGAAATTTGGTGCAGATATTGAAAGGGGAGCAAATGTTGAAGAGGAAGAAGAAGAAGAAGGTGAAAGTGAAGAAGAAGAAAAAAGACAAGGCCCAATGGAATTGACCCAAGTCTTATGAGAAGACAAGGAGGAAGGTGTCAAGGAAGAAGAAGCCAAGGAAACACCTACACAAGTTGAATCAAAGAAGAGAAAGACTAAAATCCAGGCTCTAGCCTAGCCTAAAGGAAAGAAGGCTATAGGAACAACACAAGCCAAACCAAAGGCACCAATAATAAGGGCTACCACAAGGGCATCTTCAGAAAAAGCCAAGGAGGAAACAAAAAAAAAGAAGAAAGCTATTGAATAGATTGGTGATGTGGAAAAGAAAAGAAGAAAATATGTAGCACAACCAAATTTCATTGAAGCGGATAGGACTAAGACAGAGGATATCAGCCAATTCCAAATGTTAACACATCCTCCCAATTTTGTTATAGATAATTTTTTTGAAAATATTAAGAATGAAAATTTGAATGGTTTGAAAAACCTTGATTTTAATAATCTAAGAAGAGAAGAGCAAAACAAAATAGAGGAATTTGCATATGTGATAATTGCTGAATTTAAAAACACACCTCTAGAGCTACACAATACCATGCCTAGGGAGCTATATGAGATAGTTGAAAAAAAATTGCATTATTGTCTCAAAATGGAAAAGGAGATCAGAGAATATACCTTAGCACAAGTGATGCCTGACCTGACAAGAGGTCAAATTATTAAGGATACTGAGAAAACATGGTGGCAAATTTGCACCAAAATATAGAGCCTTTTGTATTCTACAAAATAAAATTAAAGATGTAGTAAATAAATCCACACAATTATGGAAGTCAATATACAAAGTGACTGATGACAAGGATGTAGATTTAAATAAGGCTAAAGCCAGTGAGAAAGAAAAGAAAGCCAAAGTAGTGGAAGATGAAAAGAAAATAGAAGAGAAGATAAAAGAGAAGAAATGATAGGAAGAGAAGCAAGAAGTAGAGAAGAAAGAGGAAGAGGATAAAGAAACAAGAAAATAATAGGAAGAGAAAAGAGAAGAAGAAAAGGAAGATGAGGAAGATAAAGAAAACAGAGAGGAAACACAAAAGGGAGAAGACATGGCAACAATTGAGCAGTAGCAGCAAGAGGTATAGATTGTGTAAGACACACAAATGCCACCCCCTAGCCTCCTCATGCAATCATCACATCTATAGACACAATAAATATCAAGGATGTTCCTGAGACTTATACTTAGAGAATCAATCTCGTAACTGCAGAAGATCTCTCCAAGATCCTTTGCTAATCAGCTTTTGCAAGCATAGTTATGCAGAAATCAAATATTTGTGAGTATAGCTGAGTTACAAAAGTTAGTAGTAGAACCAAAAGGAGACAAGGTGAAACTACAAAAACCACCTTTCATCTATACAGTTACTAGCACTCAAGTTTTAATGCTTCCACCACTATCTCCAACAATTTTAATAGTAGTAGGTGACACCATTTAGAAACAGAGTGTAGAAGAAGGAAATTTTAATGAGAAGAAGAAGGATACATCAAAGGAAGAGGAGTAGACCACTATTCAAAGATTGGTAGAGCTACTAAAAATAAGCACTCCTACAAAAACTCTCTAGAAGCTAAGCACTGAAGCCATACCTTTACAAATCTACACACCAGGCTCAAGTTCTACAAAGGTTACTAGGGTACTTCACTATGGAGACCTTGATTTAGATGAAGAGATAGTAATACCTTCTTATGACTCAAAGACTATCACCATGGAGTAGATCACAGAGATGCAAGATGCATTAAATAGAAGGAAAAGACAATAAATACTCAGAAAGGAGTATCAAAATGAGAAAGCACTACATGAGATTAAGGACATCTTTATGGATTCCTTTAGCTTGTAATCACTAGATGAGTCAAAACCCATAATGGAACAATTGTCAAACATTGTTGACCAAGTGACAAGTGAAGACCAAGATACAAATGTCAAACTTATGGAATGATCTGAGAGAAAGTTTCAATGAAAGATGAATGAGAAGATATCAAGTGGTATAGCACTTGCACATGTTGAATTGGTCAAGCAGATTGAAAAGGTCAAAATTTTACTTGAGAATATCTTCTCATTGTACAAAAAGTTGTGTGATTTTTCCAATTTCACAAAAGAGATAGGCCAAAGGATATTGAGCTTGGAGAGAAATCTTAAGATTTCTAGCATACAATTATCAAGAGATCCAACTCAAAGTGAGAAGCATTTTTCCCAATCGCTTCACACTCAAAGAGAGTTAGTTGCACTTACAAGTGAAGAGGCCAATATAAAGGCCAAATTGATGTAGATACAATCCTCCATTACCCCACATCTAGACATCCTCCATAAAGAACAAGTCTATGCTGAAAAAGTTCTAAAGGAAGATCCTAATCTTTCCACATTAGATGGACTTGTACATATTGTTGTAGAGACTACCATATAGCATAAGTCACTTGAAATTTCTTTGAAGAATTGGGATGCAACTCTCAAAATGATAATAGACGTAAATAGTACATTTTTGGCTAAATATGGTATTACTCCTTAGAACCCTTTGACATAAGTGTCAAAAAGGGAGAGAAATAATAAGGAAAATATAACTAAGTAGAAGAATACTAAGCATTTTGATTATATTGTTTCATTCATTCTTTTGAAGAATAAAGGGGGAAAGATTGTAGTTAGCTAAAAGATAGAACAACTCAACACATAGGAATAGATTATACAAATAGGGAAAAGGAAAAAGAGTATTAGGTATATTCAGCATAGAATTTTGGTTACAAAAATAGACAAGGCACAATCAGCTCAAAGGGAGTTATAAGGTATTTTGAACAAATTTTGAAATTTTGTACATATACAGAGTAGATTGGATAGGGCACTCATAAGGTCAGATCAATAATGTGTAATTAAGTTTTTTTGACACACATGTCAAAAGGGGAGATTGTTGGTCTCAGAATGGTTTTGACATTTGAGTTCAACACACTTAACCACTTTTACATAGAAGCTAAGTACACTATATATGCCAAGCCACAGTATGTGCTGAGCCAGAATTGTAACAAGTGCTAAGTGAATTTAGGTGCCAACCATTATAAAGGTGCCGAGTGATATATAGATGTCGAGTCACAGTTGACACCAAGCAAGTTAGAATGCAAGATGTGCCAAGTAAGACAAAATGTATTAGGTACTAAGAAAAATAAGATCAAACATGTGTTGAGCACCAGTAGTCTAGTATGTGCCAAGTAACACAAAATCAGCATATGAGTTTGTACCTTCACAAACTTAGATGTAAACCATTTTTTTGAGCTGACATAGAAGGATTTCAAAGGATAATAAGGATACGAATGAATCTTTTACATTTCCTATGCAATCAACATGCAACCAATGAGATAAATGGAGAAGACATGCAACCAATGAGAAAAGTGCAAGGAATGAGCGAGAATTTAAGATTCAATATGGATCATAGATCCATACCTAGCCCTAAGTCTATGAAGTCTTTATAAGAAGGCTTACACCCCATGATTTTATGAAGCTGGATAGAAGATAAGGAAGTTACTAAGTAGATAGAAAATTTGTAGAATAGGGAAAATAGTAGGGGCATCAAAGACTTAGTGAATTGAGCAACAATTACAAATCTAGTTGATCAGAACAATACAAGGGTTACGAATAGATATCAGATCAAGCAAGGATCACATCAAAATGAATAGATCAAGTGCCTAAAATTAGAAATTAAAGATTGTAAGCAATCAGGTTGATAATTTATAATACTCTCTAGTAATTGTATTAGATTGTGAAAATGCTATGGCGATAGGTTAGCTTAGCAGCTATTTTGTAGATCCTTTGAAGAATTGATTATATCCTTTAATAGGGTGACACTTCATGTAAAGTGTTTGTAAATCCTTTAACTAGGTCACTATTGACACAATGTAAAGCCTTTAATAGGGTAGGAATTTCATAGAGAAGACCATCATAAGTGGTGAAACAATTATTTCTACAGTGATTTTGTGGGTATCATCGCCACCTCAGTTTTACCTTCTTATTTCTAGAGGGTTTCTGGGTTACCAAAATTCTAGTGTTATGTGTGTTGATGCACATGTTTACTTTATGTTTATTTGATATGTTTGCATGCATGCAGTTTACTCTCAGGTATTTGTTTTAAAAGGATTTGAAAAGGTTAAAGTGTGGTACTTTTGATTCACCCCTCCCCCCCACCACCAGAAGTACTCTTCCCATTTGAATATTCCAACACCACTTGGCCACAGGCTATCATTTTCTAGTGGAAAAATTCCAAGGTGTCAGCCTCAAAAAATAAATCTCACTCCCTTTGACGTTGCATGAACTCCACCAAAATAAAAAAGAGACCCAAATAATTTGAAGGATAAAAAACAAGGTGTAGGTTTTCCCAAGAGAAAAGTTCATGTTGCCAAAAAACAATATGTAATTCATGCCACATATGATAGGTGTCAATCGTCTCATCAAATTGATCATATTGGTTTCAAAAAGCATGGATCATGGATCATAAGACCTTAAGTAGGCCTCCTTCTCCACTTCTCATAATACCATGGAAAAATCACAATTCTCCAAGAAAAAGTTAGACAAACCACAGGTTAAAGGACCTGCTAAAAAAGTGCTCCTTGTCCACCAAAAAGAGAGTTGGAAAAGACATATCAAAAATAATAAAAGACCTCAACATTATAAAGACAAACCAACATAATTGAGATCAAAAAACCACTAATTTCATTAAATAAGACACGTACTAGACCCACCATTATTTGCAAATCCTCAGTGATCTCCCTGTGGTGCCACTCTACACAATGTGGTTGCTTCTAATCTCCACCACCAAGGAAAGATAAAAAACAAACCATTGGTGAGGAAAAAGATGCCATGAATCCATCCATTGATATATCACTCAAAAAAAAAGAGAAATCATTAGAAAATGGTGTCCATAAACAAGACTAAGACTAGTCTAATTAAGGCATGGAAGTGAAGTGAATATTGCCAAAAAAATGCCTCAAATATGTGTGTAGAAATCCCTGCCCAGACTCCAAAAATAGTAGATCAATTGCGTGACTATACATGCCCCTTCCAAACATAGTTAGGAATAGTGATTGTATAATAAATTTAATTGGTTTTGTCATAATAGTGAACTTCTCATGAATTGCATCCTAAAAGTGAATGACACCTATAATAGAATGCTCTTCCCCCAAACAAAGTGTGGTGTTCACAAAATTTGTGCTAAGGTGGCACATAGATACAAAGAAAACATGAAGGCATGAAGGCATGAAGGCATGGGAACCAAGATAGGAAAGTATTGGTCAAGTTATATGCATGAGGACTAACTTGGTTTGCATGAGCACATAGAGCCTACAAATGAGAACACTTGCACATGGGGCCTTGTCACTTAGAATGCAATTTGTTTCAAATAAAAAACATTCACCTACTCTCAATAAAAACTAATCCCATCAATACAAAAAACACAATGTTTATCTTTTATCGATGTTGGGTGAGGAAACACTTAAGAAACCCCTCAATAAATCTACCATATAATGTCTCCAAAGATTTTTAAAAAAAGTGCCTTGATTTTCCTGCCTAGGTCAAAATGACCTAGGTGCAAAATAAAATTGCCTTAGATTTCAACAACTTCAAAACTAGACATATTTTATATGGAAATGGGGGTTTTCAAGGACTTTTAGCTTAATGGTGATATCTATTTGGGCTCAAAGTGCTCTAAAAACAAGTCCCCACTAAATTCAATTAAAAATCCTTTAAAAGCCATAGATCTAAAAACTGACATCAAAACAATGCCAAATCTCTCAAGAATAGAATAGGGGCATGATGATCTAGAGCTCTAATACCATGTTGAAGTTGATGAAATATCAACCCCATAAATCCCATCACCTACATCCAAACACCTTTCATAAAAGAGATAAGAAAAATTTTGTGGAGGCAAAAATTGTAAGATCCATAGATGAGACATTCTCAATGAGAAAAAAGAGAAATTTCTATTAACAAAAGTGAATTAATCTCAATTCTCAAAATTTTTACAATGAGAGATCATCCTTATAAAGGAGATTGAAACCCCAAAAAGGTCTAACCTAGGTTGCATCATAATAATTAATAAAAGAATTAATTATCAGATGCATAAAGTTTAGCTTAAGTAGACTAGAGTTAATTAGGAAATATTTGATTACTCTAACACCCCCCCTTTAAGATAAACTTAAGGAATAGCTAAAAACCTACTAACCACTACTAAAAATAGAAATGTGTCCTAGCAAACAAATCCCGATGAGGTACCCAAGCAAAACCAAATCTCTAAGAACTGGAGAAATATAGAAAACTACATGGGAAAAACCCTACTCCAAATAGAGATGGTAAACATGCTAAAAGAAACTAGTGAAGAAATAAGGATGCCTCTGAAGTAGGGAATGTTCCAGAAGATAGGAACAAAAGATGATCATAAAGAACACCACTGAAGCATGTAGAAGTTACAAAGCTTTGTCAAAAATAATTGTTGTTCTGAAGAACCTCCACTAAAATAGAACCTCATCAAGTAGTGAAGACTATAATCTACATTGAATCAGGAGGCACACAAAGGGAAACAACTGAACTAAAAAATACAAATGGCATGAAACACCAAAAGCCTATAGAGCTAATCGATCAAACAAGCATGAGAAACAATAGAAGAACTCCCCTAATGTAGAAAAGAGTGAGGTGACAGGAAACTAGAAAGTGAGCCAAAAGAATTGTATGTCAAGGAATCACGATCAAGATGCACAAAAGAGTACACATGTATGTACTAAGGTGATCAATCTTGGACACAACATGAAGCTAATGTTAGTGAAGGGACACTCACTGGATAAATCAAGATGACAAACAAAGGTAAAACATCAACCTCCCATGACACTTTATTAGATTACTAAGTGTAGTATAAGGCACAAGATGTGGTGAATCCCAAGAATATAGTAATTTGTATGAGTGTCCTTAGATGACACTTCTCGAAAGCAGAATGCAAAACCAACTGAAACAAAAAAACATATATGCAGTGTGGTACTTAGTGTGTTTACAAGAATGCATAGAAATGATGCCCTAATAGATTAAAAGAGACATACTACTAATATAATAAATAGTAAAAGTCATGATGAATCATGTGAAGAAAGGAAATCAATACCCATAACTAAAACAACCAAGATATCTACTAGAATGCAAAAATGCAAAAGATTGAATAGAATGTGCCTAGCGCAGAATCTGGAAAAATAACTAGCATCACAAGAAATATCTCAAAAAGGCCTTTCCAATTTGATATAAAGAATTCCCAAATCGATGATCAAATGCTAAAGATCTATCTCTTAGAGTGCAAAATTTTACCCCAAAATTTGGCAGTAGAAAAAGCCATCAAAAAATCATCAAAACTAAAAATCAACTATACCACTGTGATGAGCTCAGGACTCTCTTTCTAATGATATCTATTTTGTAGAAAATGAAGTCCATATGCCCAAGATATGAGAAAAATTGAGAATGTACATACAAGCAAAGCCCAAGGAGGTGACAAGAATGTTGATGATGCAATGCTAAGACAACACTTATGTCAAGAAGTAACAAGCCCATTTTTGACAGTCAAATGACCATCAAGAAAAAAAATACCATAAAAATGACCCATGATGTTAGGAAAAAAATCCAGTTTGCTTGAAATAAGACAAAGATTGTAAAAAATCATGTGATCGATAAAAGAGTTATTGACAAAAAAGAAAATTTCCAGTGTTCAACAAAATGAGCATGTGTGAAAAATGTTTGCCTAAAAAAAAAAATATTGAAACATACACCACTATTGAAGCTCAAAAATCATGCTTAATAAGTGTCCACATGGCTACTAGCTATCATATGCTAGTGGATAGACTCTAAGGCATGGATGTAAAAAAAAATCACTCGCTTTGACTTTGCAATGAACTCCATCAAAACAAAAGAGAGATTAGAATACTATAAGGATGAAAAACAAGGTGCAGTTATGCCAAGAGAAACATGCATGTTGTCAATAAATAATATGTAATTCATGCCACATAAAATAGGCCTCAATTGTCACATCAAATTGATCTTATTGGTTGCACAAAGAATGGATCTTGGATCATAATACCCCAAGCATGCCTCCTCATCCACTTCTCATAATACCATGGGAAAATCTCAATTCTCCAAGAATAAGGTGCACAAACCATAGGTTAAAGGACCTACCAAACAAGTGCACCCTATTTGCTAAAAGAAAGTTGGAAAAGACATAGCACAAAAAATAAAACATCTCTACATTATAAAACTAACCACCATTATCAAGATCATAAAACTAATAATAGCATGAAATATGACACATACTGAACCCACTATTATTTTTAAATCCTTAGTAGTCTCCCTGGGGTGTCACTCTACATAGTGTGGTTGCTTATGATCTCCACCACCCAAGAAAGATAGGAAACCAACCATCAATAAGGAAAAAGGTGTTGTGAATTCACCCACTGATGTATCACTCAAACACAAAAACAAATCATGGTATAATGGTGCCCATAAATAAGACTAAGACCAGTCTAAGTAAGGCATGGAAGTAGAGCTAATTTTGCCAAAAATGATGCCTCAAATATGCATGTAGAAATCCCTACGTAGACTCTAAAAATAACAGATTGATTGGGTGATTGTACATTTTCACCTTCCACACATAGTTAGGAATTGTGATTGTGCAATCAATGCCAAGTGGTGTTATCATAACAGTGAACTACTCATGAATTATATCTCAAAAATGAATGACATCAAAAATAGGATGCTCTTCCCCCAAACAAAGTGTGCCATTCATAAAATTTTTACTAAGGTGGTATGTGGATAACAAGAAGACATGAAGGCATGAAGGCATGAAGGCATGGGAGCCAACATAGGAGAGTGTTGGTCAAGGGATATGCATGAGGTAAAACTTGGTTTGCATGAGTGCATAGAGCCCATAGGTGAAAAGACCCCTACATGGGGCCTTGTCCCTCAGAATGCAATTTGTTTCAAAAAAAAAAAAAAAAAAATCACCAACTCTCAATCAAATATGATCCCATCAATCTAAAAAACATGATAGATTCCTTTTATTCATGTTACCTAAAGAAATTCTCAAAAAGACCTCAAAAAATCCACCATATAATGTCTTAAAACATAAAAAAGTGCCTCAATTTGTGTGCCCATGTCAAAATGACCTAGGTGCAAAAAAAATTTGCCTCTAATTTCAACAATGTCCAAACTCAATGTATTTTATATGGAAATGAAGATTTTTGAGCACTCTAAGTTCAATAGTGATGTCTGTTTGGGCTTAAAGTGCTCCAAAAAATAGCTCCTTGCCAATTCCAATACAAAATCCTCTAAAAGCCACAAATCTAAAAACTCATGTCAAACTAATGCCAAATCTATTAAGAATAGCATAGGGGCATGAAGATATGGAGTTCCTATACCATGTTGAAGTTGATGAAAGATTAACCCCATAGGTCCGAAGAATCACCTTCATGCAAACACCTTTCTCAGAAGAGAGAAGCAAAAAGCTATAAAGGTTGGAATTGCCAGATCCATAGATGAGCCATTCTTGATGAGAAAAAAGACAATTTACAATTATCAAAAGTGAACGAATCTCAATTCTCGAAATGTGTACAATAAGAGATCATCCTTATAAAGAAAATTGATACCCTAAAAAGATCTAACCTAGGTTGCATCATATTAATTAATAAAATAATTATTTATTAAATGCCTAATGTTTAGGTTACAAGTAGATTAGAGTTAATTACAAAATATCTAATTACTCTACACCCCCCCCCCCCCTTAGGATAAACTTAGGGAGTAACTAAAAACCTAGAAACGACTACTAAAATTAGAAATGGGTCCCAAAAAACAAAATATAATGAGGTACCCAAGCACAACCAAATCTCTGAAAAGAAGAGAAATAGAGAAAAGCACAAGGGAAAAAACATACTCCAAAAAGAGATGGAAAATATGCTAAAAGAGACTAGTGAAGGAAGGAAGAAGCCTCTATAGTAGGGAATGTTTTAGAAGATAGGAACAAAGGATGATCATAAAGAACACCACTGAAGCATATAGAAGTTTCAAAGCTCTATCAAATGTAACTATTGATCTAAAGAACCTCCACTAAAATAGAGCCTAACTAGGTAGAAAATACTATAATCCACATCGAATTAGGAGGCACAAAGGAAAACAATTGAACTCAAAAATATAGATGGCATGAAACACCAAAGCATGAAGAGGTAATCAATCAAATAATGGAAGCATGAGAGATAATAAAAGAACCCCCTAGTGTAGACAAGGGTGAGCTGACAGGCAATTGGAAAAGTAGGCCAAAAGAACTGCATGTCAAGGAACAACAAAAAATATGCACAAAAGATTACATATATGTATACTAAGGTGATCAATGTCAGACATGACATGAAGCTACTTTCATAGAAGTGACACTAATTGGACAAAGGTGTTAGTGTAAATAATTATTATTTAAGGTTTACTTAAGTTTAGTTAGGATAAATGCATTATTTTATTATTTCTCAGGTTAGACACCTAGGAGTTTAAATACTCATTTGAGTTGACATGTTGAAAACACTAGAGTAAACAACTCTAATTTAGCACATGGTGTCTACAACACTAGAGTTTGCATAAACAATTGAATCATTATGTAGAAAACATAGTTGTTTGCACAATTATTTAGCACATGGTTTCTACAAAATAATTATATGTGCTACAGCTTTGTAGGCTTATCCTCTCATCATCAGACTAACTCTTGTGCTTAATGGAGGATAATCCACACCTAGTGGAAATGTTCCTGGTTGTAAGACTTATTATGTTGCTAACTCCTAGGCATTCTAGATGCATCTTAGAGGCCTTTATATATAAGCACCTTTAGTGTACTATACAATTGTATTGAATATCATATTGTTATTCTAATTGTACTTTATTGGTCTATTGTGCTAGTTCTTTTGCTTCTTGGTCTTTGGTGAATTTCGCTCTACAATAAATTCTTACATAGTATCAAAGCCATAGACATGTCATTTCATAGCCATTGGAGACTGATCTTGCTTCACCTCTTGAAGGACACCTCAATCTAGATCTAGATTATCTATAGATATTGGGAGCATCTAGAGCCAAATTGAAACTCACCATTGCATCTGGAGTGTTAATTTAGTGAAAATCCAATATAAATTCAGTTGTATTGGGCAATAGTCAAATTTGAGGCCATTTCTTTTGCAAACAGGTAGCTAAAGGCCTGATTTGTAAATCTGGTATGATCTATTAGATCTACAATTTATTTTATTTTCATATCTATATTTATTTTTCTCTACAATTTTTTGGAAATTTTTTACGCCAGTTGGGCATATAGAGAATTTTTTTATGTAGGAACTAGGCGGTGAAACCCTAGCGTTGTAGAGAATATTTTTTCATAGTGTAGGAGAATATTCTATTGACATATTATTTTCCATATTATATTGGTCACTCATATCATTTCCATCATTGACTTTGTAATTTTTGATAGTGCATTTAAAAACTGACAATTTCATCTAACATTGGTAGCTTGCTTATTTATTTGACTGGTGTGGCTCTTTATTCTTGAAGTTTGTAACTACATCTGCATAGTGAATGTGGGATATTACCCACAAAGCTGGCCACTATTAAACATTCCTTGTGACATTTTTGAACGCTATAGCCATTGTAATTTCAGCATCGACACTTTAACATTTTCTACAAAAAAACATTTGTGGCATCACCGATCAACTCGCAGACCACTAAAACCTATGGCCATTCTAGACATGCCACATAGTTCTTCTACCTAGCCACCAGTGAAGCCCTCCACATGGCACCATTTCCCACATAGACTTGGCCTATGACACCCACCAGCTCAATAGAAGTATGACCCTACCACATCAGTGCATTACGTGCCTCTAGGTCAGCAAATAGTTAGAACACAAGAACTACCACATCATGCTCTACACATGTCATCAAATCACATGTGACACTGCTGACATAAACATTCTATACATTGACTTAGCTAGACATGTCATCCTCATCCACTCATGATTGTATATTGTTGACATCAGTAGTGACATCACCTAGGGGGCCAACTTTCTACTAACTTCATCATTTTGCTATGTTAAAATTAACGGTGGTCTGATTGTCATTTCTAAGAAAAATCAAACTATTGTAACAATCATTTGGAAGTCAAATTCAGCCTCATGTTCTGTTGTTCAGAGTCCTTTCTAGATTCAAGTCATTCGGGCTCCAAATTAGGTGCAATTTATTTTATTTTGGGTAGAATTTTCTGAACTTTTCAGTGATGCTATTATTTTTTTGTTTTGGTGCACAAATTAGTTAGAAATTGTAGTTTTTGGTGACTATACCTATCCAATCCTATATTTTACAACTTCAAATGCTTTGTATGAGCTCTTCTAAACTCTAATTCAGGTTCCTTTTTTTTTTAAAGTGTGTAATTTTTCATCTTCTTTCCAAATTTGCAATTAGATTATAGGCTTATGTGGACAAAAATACCACTTTTAGAATTAGGTCTTTTCTTTTCATTGTATTGCTTCAAAATTGTCGTATATTTATTAGTTTCAGATTTTGACTCCAAAAGGAGGTTATAAATAGTAAATTAGAAGACTATTAAGGCCAAATTTGGCAAGCGGCTATTGTAAGTACACTAAGTATAAAGTGCCAAAATCTTTCATGGGGATGGGGGGGGGGGGGGGAGTGTAGTTTCTTGATTGAGTGAAAAGGTGGGGGTGTTTCTTGGTGTTGTGTTCCTTTTTTTCTATTGTTATCTTTCATTTCTTGCAATATGGAAAATATTAAGTTTTTAAATTAACACTACATAACTATGCTGCATGCTATATTAAAATGTGGTGTCAATTAGTGCACAATGATGTTTCTCAACACGTAGATAGTACCCTTCCTAAACCAATAGGTGATCAAGTATCTAAAATTGATATTACTACTTCAGAAATGCTAGATAGGAAAGTCCTAGGTGATATTATGTTGGGGGTTTAAGACAAAATCTTCTATTAGATCCAAAAGTATAAGACATCCAACGAAGCACGAGATGCCCTCAAAAACCTATATGGTAAAGTGACTAGAGAGGATGTTTATAAAATTGAAGATCAACTTGTCTCCCTAGATCCTAAGACATTTAATTCTATATAGGATTTCATCATTAATGTGAATGAATTAAGAATGAAGTTTGATGAATGTGGTAGTCCTATTAAAGATGATAGGCTGATCTATCTCATACATAATAAGTTGTCATCTAAGTACTCCACATTTGTTTCTTGTTACAACACCACCAAGACTGCATTAGGGGCTACCTATCAGAATGCCATTTTTGATGGTTATGCTTAACTATTTTATGATGAAGAAAAGAAGTTTCAATAAATGGGAATTCTCAAGTCAACTAAGTGTAAGGCATTGGTGGCTAATAATGAGGGTTCTCAAAATTCAACTGCTCAAACTTTAAATAAAGGAAAGGGAAAGAAGAAGTGGAAGAACAACAAACAAGAGGATATAGAAAAGACAACACCAACATCAAATGAACAAGGTAAGTCTTTCTCAAATACAAACAAGAAGCATGACTCTAATCAGGAGAAGAAAACATGTGCTTATTGGAAGAAGTTGGGTCATGATAAATATTAGTGTTATCATAAAAAGATTGATCAGTTGAAAAACATCATGAAGTGACACAATGTTCCATTGCCTAATGCTTATAAGGAGAAAGGAAATTCATCCCTAGATTCTAAGGGCAAAGAACATGCCTTATTCACAAACACTATTAGTCATGGAAATTGGATCATTGATTCAGGTACCACACATCATATGGGTGCATCAAAGTGAGATTTTTCTTCCATGACACATTCCAAGGTACCACACATCTTTGTAGGTGACAACACTAAGGTGGAAGTTGAAGGTAAATGTGAAGTTTAAATGAATAATGGAGCATTCAACGATGTTCTTAATGTTCCCAATCTTACCTCTAACCTTCTTTTTGTCTACCAAATGACTCACTATGGAGATGGAAATAAGGTCAAATTTCTTCCTGACTTATTGGTAGTGAAAAACATTAAGGATGACTCTATGATTGCAATATGAGAAGCCAATCATGATTCAAGGATTATTACTTTCTCCTCCTTTGTGTCAACATCAAATGCACAAAACTTGTTACTACATTGAAATGTATAAAGTAAACGGTGGCATGAGAGATTTGGACATCTCAACTACAGATATCTTTAGTAGCTTAGCAGCAAGAAAATGGTCAATGGTCTACCTCAAGTCCAATTTTTTGAAGGTGTTTGTTGAAGTTACTCACTTGGAAAACATCTACAAAAATTTTATAAAAAGGGGATGTCTTGGAGAGCACAATGCGTTATTGAATTGGTTCATAGTGATGTGATGGGCCCATTTCTAGTGCTATCATTTGCTAAATCATTTTATGCACTTACCTTCATAGATGACTACTCTCACTTTACTTGGGTTTTTTTTATGGCTCACAAGAGTGAAGTATGTGAAAAAATTCTCAACTTCAAGGGTCAAGTGGAAAAATAGTCATTTAAAGTCACCAAAATTCTTTGAATAGATAATGGGGCCAAGTAGGTGAACAAAAGACTAATAGACTTTTGCACTCAAGAGGGTATTGATCTTCAACATTCACTACCATATACACCACAAAAAAATGGCATTGCTAAAAGGAAAAATAAAACTCTCAATGAGATAACAACTTGCATGCTACGAAAAAAGTCTCTTGATCAAATATTTTAGGCATAAGTGATGAATTGTGCTAACTATATTCAAAATAGAAGTCCTCAGAAAACTTTGGATGGTGTAACTCCTTTTGAATCATGGACCATAAGGAAACCTATAGTTAAGCACTTTAGAGTCTTTGGTTGTCCCACATGGGCAAGAATACCTCCACAGAAATGTAAGGCATTAGAAGCTCAAAGCACACCTATAATTTTTTGGCTATGCACAATCACATAAAGCCTACAAGTTAATGTTTCTAGAGGCACATGATACATTCTATGAGATGAGTTTCCATTTTGAAGAAAGAAGTCCAAGATTTTCATCTTCAACTCCTCCTTCTTCCACCATTATCAAAGAGAGGGATAGTGACAATAGTGACTTAGAAGATGTTAGTCCCAACCAAAACAAAGGCATCAAACAGTTGAAGTTAAGGATACACCTTCTACATCTTCTTTCACAAGACCTAGATGGGAAAAGTAGATGTTGGATACAAAAAGACCATTGGCATGAAATCTTTTTGATACAAGGAGGACAAGATCACAACACAACTCAATTCCACATGCTTATATTGTAGTTTCTTTAGATCCATAATCATTAAAGCAGCAAGTGGATCTATTAGACCAAATTCACAATGGATGGAAGTGTTGATAAATATAAGGCTCACCTTGTTACAAAAGGTTTCTCTCAAGTACTTGGCATTGATTACATTGAGACCTTTGTACTAGTTGCAAAGATGAATTCCATTCATTTGACTCTCTCTATTATAGTAGCTCATAAATGGTGTGTTCATTAGATGGATGTGAAAAGTGCATTTTTGAATGGGGATCTTTACGGAGATATATATATATATATATGGAGCAGCCACAAGAATTCATCCAAAATTCTACCATGGTCTATAAATTAAAGATGTCTATCTATGGAATTAAACAAGCTCCCAGAGCTTGGTATGCCAAGATGGATTCCATTCTTCTCTCAGCAGGGTTCACACGATGTCATTCTGATCTGAATGACGATAATCTTTAGAGGGATTATTCAAATTTTCTTCTTGTGCTTTATGTTGATGATTTGATCATTACATGGAGCACAACATCCATTATTGATAGTATAAAGGATACTTTGTTAAATAGGTTTTGGATGACAAACTTGGGTCTACTACACCATTTCCTTCACATAGAGATACATCGGTCCTCGTCAGGGATAACACTATCATAGCCCAAGTATGCTATTGATCTTCTAGTTAGTTTCGCATGAAAGACTGCAAGGTCGCAACTACCCCATTCCTTTCAAGTGTTAAGTTAGAAACTAAGTGTTCCACTCTACTTGTTGATGTGACTTTGTATAGACAATTGGTTGGAAGCCTTCTCTACTTGACACATACACACCTTTATATTTCATTTACAGTTGGCATGGTTTCTCACTTCATGCAAGAGCCACATGAACTTCAATCAAAGGAATCCAAATGTATCCTACATTACATCTAGGGTACACATATACATGGGATACACTATGTAGTGAGTACATGCCTTTAGTTAGTGGGATACTGACTCTGACTATGTAGGAGACATTGATTATTTCAAGTCAACTACAAGATATGTGTTTCATCTTGGTTTTAGCCCCATTTGTTGGTAGAGTGAAAAGAAAAAAACCATTTCTCTTTCATTGATTGAGGCTAAGTATCAAGGAGCTACGAATGTAGTGATAGAGGCCATTTGTCTATAGAAAATTCTAAAGGAGTTTAGATTTGATGTATCCAGACCCACCATCATCCATTGTGATAACTAGAGTGCTATTGAAATCTTGAAACATCTAGTTCAACATCGGTGGACCAAACATATTGAGGTTCATATGCACTACATCAAAGAGTTGATCCATTATTACATGATCACACTACAATATTGTCCTACTCTGTAGGAGGTAGTCGATATCTTCACAAGCCCTTCATAGAGGTCAAGTATATTCATTTGCAATATCTCTTAGGGATAAGGGATTTTTCAGCAGGAGGACACATGATCCTTCTCTGCTATATTGTATATACTTCTCTTTTTGGGGGAGGATTTTTCCCATGAGGTTTTCCCTCTTTCTACATTTGTAGAGAGATTTCATGCATTTCAGCATTGTGCTTGGGTACCTAACATGGCCTAGTAGTTGAGACCCATTATGTATTTCATCATAGCTTTTGTGAGCTTACGTACATTCCATTGAGTTGCACTTAAGGGGGGTGTTAGTGTAAATAATTATTATTTACACTTTATTTAAGTTTACTTAGGATAAATGCATTATTTTATTATTTCTAAGGTTAGACACCTAGGAGTTTGCATACTCATTTGAGTTGACATGTTGACAACAATGGAGTAAGAAACTCTAATTTAGCATATGGTGTCTAAAACAATGGAGTTTCCATAAAAAAATAAGTTGTTATGTAGACAACACAATTGTTCACACTATTATTTTAGCACATGGTGTCTACACCATAATTGTACGTGCTACACCTTTGTAGGCTCATCCTCTCATCATCGCACTAGCTAATGTGCCTGGTTGTAAGACTTGTCATGTTGCTAACTCCTAGGCTTTCTAGATGCATCTTAGAGGCCTTTATATATAGGCACCTATAGAGTACTATACAATTGTATTGAATATCACATTGTTATTATGATCATACTTTGCTGGTCTATTGTGCTAGTTATTGTGCTACTTGGTCTTGGGTGAATTTTTCCCAACGAAAAATTATTACAAAAGGAAGATGGCAAGGAAAGGAAAAATAGCACCCCACCATGGCACTTTATCAGAGTAGTGCATGCACAATAAGGAAAATGATCTAGTGAATCCCAATAATATAGTAATTTGTATGAGTTTCCTTAGATGACACTGCTCAAATTGAAAGGCAAAACTAATTGAAATGAAAATATGGATGTGGTGTGACACATTATCTTAGTGTGTTTGCAATAATGCATACAAATGCTATCTAAATAGACTAGAAGAGACATAATACTAATACAATAGATAGTATAAGTCATGAAGAATCGTCTAAAGAAAATAAATTCATCCCTGGACCTAAAACAACCAAGATATGTATAAAAATGAAAAAATACAAAAGATTAAATAGAATGTTCCTAGAGAATAATTTGGAAAAACAACTAGCATCACTAGAAAGATCTAAAAAAGACCTTTCTAATAATATAATGAAGTCCCAAATTGGAGTTGAGATCCTCAAGATATGTCTCCTGGAGTACAAAAATGTACCCCTAACTTTGACATCAAAAAAACCCATAAAAAACATCAAAAACTAAAAATCAATTGTATCACTATGATGGACTTATAACCTATTTTTTGATGATATTTTGTTAGTAGAAAATGGAGTTTGTACGCCCAAGACATGAGAAACAAAGAGAAGGTAGGTCCAAATGTAACCCAAGTAAATGACATGAATACTAATTATCCAATGTTGATGTGGCACTTATGTTAGTAAGTAACAAGCCCAATTTTGATGGCCGAGCAACCATCAAGGAAAAAATAAATGCTAGAAAAATGACCCCTAATGTTAGAAAAAATATCCAATTTTCCAGAAATAAGACAAAGATTTAAAAAAATGATGTCACCAGTAAAAGAGTCTGTAACACAAAAAAAAATTTTATTGCCAATAGAAGGAGCATATGTGAAAAAATGTTTTCCAAGAAAAAAAAAATATTGCCTCATACACAACATGCGAGAAAAAGAATGCCAACGGAGATGTAATAGTCCACCTGAGTGTTCAAGTACACACCAAAAGCTTTCTAAGAGAAAAAATGCATGTGTCCATGTCAAAAAAAACATGGAGAAAGTAATGGACACCACTATTGAAGCCAAAAAATCATGCTTAATAATTGTCCACATGGCCAATGGCTATCATGTGCTAGTGGATAGATTCCAAATTGTGGGGCTCAAAAGGAAAATATCACTCCCTTTGATTTTGCAATGAACTCCGCCAAAACAAAAGAGAGACTCAAATAATGTGAAGGATAAAAGAAAAGGTATGGATTTTCCAAGAGAAACATGCATGTTGCCAAAAAACAATATGTCATTCATGCCACATATAACATACCTCACTCATCACATCAAATTTATCATATTTGTTTCATAAAGCATGCACCATGGATTATAAGTTTTAGAGATTTAGGTGACTCTATAACACATCCAAGATCAAATGAAAGACCAAGATAACTTCTAGAAGATATTGGCAAGAGAATTAAGATTCAAGAATGCTATTATTGATAATGGAGTTGATTGAAATCTAATGGATTAATTTAAAATTTACATGATAATAGGCCTCCTTATATAGGAGAGGTGATAAGAGACAATGATAAGGAGAAGATAAGTTATCACCCACACAAGGTGGAATCACATGTCCAACAAAGGTGGACCGTCCTCCATTATGTAATGAAGTATGTGTGATGATGAGGATGATAATGTGATAAGTATACTAAAGGTGGAATGAGAAAACAACTATGACCACCCATAGTGGAATTCTCCTAGACACCATGTGTTCAATTGATGTGCAAACTCCCAAGTATCTCAAACACAAACTACTATGCAATGCACTATCCTAGGTAAGCTTAAGTAAGTGTAATTATTGAATATTTAATTACACCAATACCCCCCCTTAAGTGAAACTTAAGGGAATGCAGTTAAACTCACAATGACAATATGCAAAGGAATACATGTCCAACAAAGGTGGACCATCCTCCATTATGCAATGAAGTAGGTGTGATGATGAAGATGATAATGTGATAAGTATACTAAAGGTGGAATGAGAAAACAACTATGAGCACCCATAGTGGAATTCTCCTAGGCACCATGTGTTCAATTGATGTACAAACTCCCAAGTATCTCAATCACAAACTACTATGCAATGCACTATCCTAGGTAAGCTTAAGTAAGTGTAATTAGTGAATATTTAATTACACCAATACCCCCCCTTAAGTGAAACTTAAGGGAATGCAGTGAAACTCACAATGCAAGATGGGTCCTAGCTACTAGGAAATTTTAGGTACCCATTGACAATATGCAAAGGAATACATGAAATCTAATCTCTCATAAAGTCGAGAAAGAGAGAAAAATTAATGGGAAAAGCCCTCCTCCATAAGAGAGATGAAAACAAGATGCATGGATGGATGGAGTACTCAAGACCCCCTAAAAATTGGATACATCATGTATATACAAATAATGATCTCCCCATAGGAAGGAAATAAGGAGACATGATATCCCCCCATAATGAAGAAGCTCCAATGTATATGAAGAGTACCTAAAAGAAAAATATAATCCAATGGCTACAAGAAACGTGTCTCTCCTTAGGAAGAGATAAATACATCAAATGATGAAGAAGCCACTCCATATAAAAAAGTGAGGAAGGAGGAAGAAAGTCTCCATGTATGCATCTCTAAAGACTGAATAGGTGTCTCCAAGTTCAATGATTCTGTCACACCATCAAGTTGACCTATGAGATGTGAAAAATAAAGAGAACATGAAGAGTTGGGAAATCCAATCTCCAAAGAAGGTGTAGTATCTTAAAGAGAAACCTCCTCAAATGTATTAATCAAATCTGCAATATGAGACTTGTCTGAAAGAGCATCTAGTAATTCATCCCACACTATAAGATTTGAAGCATAAACATCATCATGTTGAATAGTAGAGCTCATATCTAAAGAAGCAGGAAGTGGAGGAGTAGGAAGTTCAACACTTGTCTCAAGAACAAAATAATTCAAGTGTCCAACATTCTCCTCACATGAATTATTCACCCTTGATAAAGGGTTAGGTACATCATGAATATCATCATCATTATCAACAAAATGTGCAAAATAATGCAAGCATGATGTATGATCAACAACTCCCATAACTATGACATCTCTAGTCTCCATATCCCTAATATAGCCATAATCAGGAGTGAACTCAACAATTTAACCTTGTGCCCCATGTGTAATTTGATAAATGGAAAGGATATTAGTCATCAAGGATGGTACACAAAGAAAACCATTAAATGTACCCTCTCCCATAGGAATAGAACCTTTCCCACAAATATTCATGCATGTATTATTGCCCATCAATATATGTGGAGAAGTACAAAGCTTAATATAAGAAAATATATCCATAGAAGATGCCATATGATGTGATGTGTGCCTAGATCAAGAAGCCATTTACCTTGCTCGAGATGTGTGGAAGAAATGAGTTCTTGTCCATTACCTCTAAATGATGATGTAGTTGTAGCAGCTGCCTAATATTGAGAAGAAGGAGAAGACACTGATTAGGGAAACTGGATATTATTCTTTTGAAGAATGTGAGTGAGTTCATCAATCTTCCTATGGAAACATTTATTCTCATCATGTCCTAGCTTTTTGTAATAAACAAATTTATCTCTCTTTCTTCTAAATGATTCCTCTCTTGAAGAGGACTTAAATTTAATATTATGTTGTGAAAGAGAGTCCTCACCTTTTTCATGTTTCTTAGGATCCTTGTGTTGTTTATTTCCCTTTAGTTTGGGAGCCTTTGGAGAAGAGTCAATTGGAACCAATGCTTGATGCTTTAAAGGATTTAATTCACCCATGTGTGCTAATTTTTCTTGTTCCCTTGGGAGCTAAGTTGCAAATTCATCAAGAGAAGGAATTCTATATGTACTACCAAGAGTATCCATAGTAGCATAGAATGTGGAAAAAAAGATTGAATATTTAGGACTGAGCTTGGAAAGAACAGATAATATCAATTTCTCATCCTCTTTCATAATGCCTCAATTAGAAAGATCCAATTTAATGGAATTGAACTAAGAGAAAAAGTATTGAATATTATCAAAATCACATGGAGTTAGACCTATAAGCTCATTCTCCAATTTGAATTTTCTTATTCTATTAGGTTTACCAAAGATTCCTTCCAATGTAGTCCAGGAATCATGAGGATGTGTGCAAGATGCAATATGATATAACAAATCATTGGAGATGGTAGATCTAAGAGAGTCAAGTTCTTTATCCCTTCTATCAAACCATTTCCTTCTTTCTACAACACCTACAACTATTGTTTCTATTCATGATAGTTATATGGAGTGAGTAATGGAAGTTTTGAAAAATCCATAATGAAATCAAATGATGACTAAAATCAATTGATAACTCCTTCAAATTATTGACTCAATTAAGAAAATTGAAATCCAAGTATTCACCAAGTGCAAATATAGCCAAAAAAGACCTATTTCTGAAAGCAATATGTTCACTCCAAATCACTAAAATCTGATCATAGATCTGGAAATGGAGGAAAAATCATGCACTTTCAAAAAAAATTGCACCTAAAAATGTTCCTGAATGTGTCTAAATAGAGCCTTGAAAGTTCCAAAAAGTGAGATTTATAATTTTCAAAAAAATTTAGAGATAGAAATCCAAAATCACCTACACCACTGTGTCGATTGTTAAATTCTACCCTAAAACAAAACAAATTGCTCGAAATAAGGAGTTTGAATGAGGGAGATATCATTGTTTGAAAATTGCCTATGAAATTATTATTTTTGAATCGCCACTACCATACCTTCAAAAATCAAATGGCTCTAGATTTGGTCTTAGATATTTGATTTGGATGAAAAAAAATTTGATTTAGGGGTTTTTAGACCTCCTCTACATGATGCCAACCTTTGATTTGCACTAACAAGGTCTAATTTTTGCCTACAATAGAAGGTCACAAAATACGACTCCCAAAATCTCCTCCAAATTGTAATGTCCAAATTGCCAAATGTTGCACCAACAATGAGTCAAGCCAAGATTACACTTCTTTAGAATGGGTATTCACACCATGAGAGCTCTAATATTAAAAACATTTGTGCTAAGGTGGCATGCAGATACCTAGCAGACATGAAGGCATGAGAGTTGAGAGAGGAGAGTGTTGGTCAAGGGATATAAAAAATGACCAAGAAAGTTTACATGAATACATGGAGCCTGTAGCTGAAAAGACTTACACATGGGGTCTTGTCCCTTAGAATGCAATTTGTTTCAAAGAAAAAACATTCACCCTAATCCCATCAATCCAAAAAAATAATGACTTTATTTTATCTATGCTAGCTAAGGAAATGTCCAAGAAGCCCCTCAATAAATGTACCATATAATGTCTCCAAAGATAACAAAGTGCCTTGATTTATGTGCCTAGGTCAAAATGAGCTAGGTGTAGAAAAAATTGCCTCAAATTTCAACAATGTCCAAATAGGACATATTTTATATGGAAATGGGGATTTTTGAGTGCTCTTTGCTCAACGATGATGTCTATTTTAGATAAAAGTGCTCCAAAAAATAGGTCCTCAACAAATCCAATACAAAGTCCTCTAAAAGCCACAAATCTAAAAACTGATGTCAAACCAATGCCAAATCTCGCAAGAATAGAATGTGACATGAATATTTGGAGCTTTGATACCATGCTGAAGTTTATGAAAGATCAATTCCATAGCTCCCAAGAATATCTTACATGCAAACATCTTTCACAGAAGAGAGAAGCAAGAATGTATGGAGGCAAAAGTTGCTAGATTCATAGATGAGAAATACTTGATGAGCAACAAGAGAAATTATTATTGTCAAAAGTGAATGAATCTCAATTCTGAAAATGTTTACAATGAGAGATCATCCTTACAAAGGAGATGAAAAACCTAAAATATCTAACCTAGGTTACATCATAATAATTAATAAAATAATTAATTATTTGATGCCTAAAGTTTATCTTAAGTAGACTAGAGTTAATTAGGAAATATCTAATTAATCTAACACCTCCCCTTAAGATAAACTTAGGGAGTACCTAAAATCATAGAAACTACTATTAAGAATAGAAATGGGTCCTGGCAAACAAAGCCTGATGAGGTACCCAAGAACAACCAAATCTCTAAAAATAGGAGAAATAGAGAAAACCAAATAGGGAAAACCCTACTCCAAAAAGAGATGGAAAACATGCTAAACGAAACTAGTGAAGGATGAAGAAGCCTCCAAACTAGAGAATGTTCTAGAAGGTAGGAACAAGAGATAATCATAAAGAACATCACTAAAGCTTGTAGAAGTTGCAAAGCTCTATCAAATGTAACTATTGATCTGAAGAACCTCCACTAAAATAGAACCTGATCAAGTAGAGAAGATTTTAATTTGCATCAAATCAAGAGGCACACAATGGAAAACAACTAAACTAAAAAATATAGATGGCATGAAACACCAAAGCCTGAAGAGCTAATCAATCAAACCAAGGAAGCATGAGAAACACCATTGGAACCCCCTAATGCAGACAAGGGTGAGGTGATAGGAAATTTTAAAAGTTGGCCAAAAGAATCGCATGTCAAAGGACCATGATGAAGATGCACAAAAGAGTACATATGTGTGTATTGAGGTGATCAATCTCATACATGTCATGGGACTAATGTCATAGAAGGGACACTCAGTGAGAAAAGGAAGATGACAAAACAAGGAAAAACATAAACCCCCTATGGTACTTTATCAGAGTAGTGCATGTATAATAAGGGAAATGATACTATGAATCCAAATAATATATAATCTATATGAATAATATAGGAATATATATGAGCATCCTCAGATGAAACTACTCGAATGAGAATGCAAAACCAACTAAAACAAAAATATAGATGCAATGTGGCACTTTATCTTAGTGCATTTGCAAGACTGTATACAAATGATGTCTAAATAGACTAGAAGAGACATAATACTAATACAATAGATAGTGTAAGTCATGACAAATCATTTGAAGAAAAGAAATCGATCCCTAGACCCGAAATGGCCAAGATATCTTCCAAAATGTAAAAATGGAAAAGACTAAATAGAATGTTCCTAAAGAAGAATCTAGAAAAACAACTAGCATCATTGGAAAGATCTCAAATAAACCTTTCCAATAATATAAAGAATTCCCAAAGTGAAATACTCTATCACTAAATTTGATAGTAGAAAAAGCCATCAAATAAGCATCAAAACTAATAATCAACTATACCACTCTGACATGCTCAAAACCCACTTTCTAATGATATATCTTTTGTGGAAAATAGACTCCATATGCCCAAGATATGAGAAAAAGAGAGAAGGTTGGACCAAACAAAACCTAAAGAGGTGACATGAATGTTAGTGATGTAGTGCTGACATGGCACTTATGTCAGCAAGTAATAAGCCCAATTTTAATGGTCAAACAACCGTCAAGCAAAAAGAATGCAATAAAAATGACCTATGATGTAAAAAAAAAATCTAGTCTACCAGAAACAAGACAATGATTGCAAAAAATCATGTCACTGGTAAAAGAGTCAGTGCCAAAAAAAATAATTCTAGTTTCCAACAGAAGGAGCACGTGTGAAAAACGTTTGCCAAAATAAAACAAAGATTTCCTCACAAACCACACATGAGAAAAAAATGCCAAAGGAGCTTGTACCAGTCCACCCGAGTCTTCAAGTACACAAATAAAGATTTGTAAGAGAAAAATTGCATGTCTTTTTCATAAAAAAAATGGAGAAAGTATTAGACACCACCATTGAAGCCCAAAAATCATGCTTAATAAGTATCCATGTGGCCACTAGCTATCATGTGCTAGTGGATAGATTCCAAGGTGCTGACCTCAAAAAAAAACTCACTCCCTTTGACTTTGTAGTGAACACCACTAAAACAAAAGAGAGACCCAAATAATGTCAAGGATAAAAAACAAAGTGTAGTTTTGGCAAAAAAAACATGCATGTTGCCAAAAAAAAAATGCAATTCATGCTACATACAACAAGCCTCAATCATCACATCAAATTGATCATAGTGGTTGTATAAAGCATGAATCATGAATCTTAAGATCCTAGGCATGCCTCCTCCTCCACTTCTCATAATACCATGGAAAAATCACAATTCTCCAAGAACAAGGTGCACAAACTAGAGGTTAAAGGACCTACCAAACGAGTGCTCTCTGTCCACCAAAAAGAGAGTTGGAAAATTCATAGCACAAATAACAAAAGATCTCTACATTATAAAACCAAACATCATAATTAAGATTACAAAACTGCTAATGACATCAAATATCACACGTATTGAACACACCATTATCTGCAAATGCTAAGCGATCTCCCTGGGGTGTCACTCTACACATTGTGGTTGCTTTTGATCTCCAGTATCGAGGAAAGATAAGAAACCAACCACTAGTAAGGAAAAAGACACTGTGAATCCACCCATTGATATATCCCTACGTAGACTCCAAAAATAATAGATCAATTGAGTGACTGTACATGCCCCTTCCACACTTAGTTAGGAACAATTATTGTTCTATCAATGCAAAGTGGTGTTGTCATAATAGTTAATTGCTCATAAATCACATCGCAAAAATGACTGGCATCCAAAATAGTATGCTCTTCCCCCAAACAAAACACAGTGTTCACAATATTTGTGCCAAGGTGGAATGTAGATATCGAGAAGGCATGATGACCTTAGCACCAACTTAAGAGAGGAGAGTGTTAATTAAAGGATATTCTTGAGCACCAACTTTGTTTCCATAAGCACATAGTGCCTACAGATGAAAAGACTTGTGCATGGGGCCTTGTCCCTCAGAATGCAATTTGTTTCAAAGAAAAAAAATTCACTGACTCTCAATCAAAATTGATCTCATCAATTCAAATTCATGATGGCTTTCTTTTATCCATGTTGGGTGAGGAAACACCTAAGAAACCCCTCAATAAATCTACCATAAAATGTCTCCAAAGATAAAAAGTGCCTTGATTTGTGTTCTTAGGTAAAAATGACCTAGGTGCAAGAAAGTTTTGCCTTAGATTTTAACAATGTCTAAAATGGACATATTTTATATGGAAATGGGGTTTTTCGAGCACTTTGAGCTCAACAATGATGTTCATTTAGGCTCAAAGTGCTCGAAAAATAGGTAACCACCAAATCCAATACAAAATTCGCTGAAAGCCATAGATTTGAAAATTGATGTCAAACCAATGCTAAATCTCTCAAGAATAGAATAGGGGAAAGAAGATATAGAGCTTTGATACCATGTTGAATTTGATGAAAGATCAACCCCACATCTCCCAAGAATCACCTACATGCAAACTCCTTTCATAGAAGAGAGAAGCAAAAAGCCATGGAGGCAAAAATTTCCAAATCCATGGATGAAACATTCTTGATGAGCAAAAAAGAGAAATTGATATCATCAAAAGTGGATGAACCTCAATTCTCAAAATGTTTACAATGAGAGATTTTCCTTATAAAGGATATTGAAACCCTAAAAAGGTCTAACCTAGGTTGCATCATAGTAATTAATAAAAGAATTAATTATTAGATGTCTAAAGTTTAGCTTAAGTTGACTAGAATTAATTAGAAATTTTTAATTATTCTAACATTTAGTTTATGTCCGATTTGAAACATAAAATGCCATTATAGTTTATTTATTTATTTTAAACATATTTAGTATTTGTATATTGTTAGAAGTAGCTAAAATTTGAACAAGGCTAAATTATTATAGGAAATTTCTAGCATTCTGATGGTAATTAGAATGTTTGGTACTTAAGGTTTGTGACTATCATAATTATTACATGAAAAGGTGTAGTCAACAACATGAGTATTGAAGGCATGTGGACTCAATAATAACTAACCTAAAATAAATTAGGCCTCTTAGCCTGCATTAAAAAGCACTATAATCCTATGCAAGGGCTTTAAGGGGTGGATTAAGGGTTTGATCAAAAAATTATGTTTATAAGGTCCTTGAATGACCATTTGGATGTAATGGGAGTAGTATTTAACCATTTAATGTAAAAGAATGTAAATATAGTCAAGTTGATAACTTTATTTATCAAGAAAACATTTTATTAAGGGTTGACCAATATAAGGTGGTTACATGCATAGTTAGGAAGGTTTCATTGGTTCCCATGATGGGAATGTCCTTATAAAGTATTTGTAATGATCCTTAGAAATTTTAGTTTCAATAAAGTAGATCTTTATACATTCTTCCATGTTTAATTATTTTGGACAACACACTAATCACTAACCTTATTCATGTTAGAAGCATAAAATTTGGATCTTTTACCCATAAAATGTAATGAAGGTGTGAATGCCCTTACATGTGGTTTTTATTTCTTTAAATTTTATTGAAGAATTAGTTAGTTATTTGAGCTTTTCATTAAAATGTTAACCCTCATCTAAGGTCAATAAAGAGAAATAAAAATTGTAGTTTTAGGTTGTTTCACATGCACTAGAGCTCCATTGCTAGTCAAATAAGTGGAGGAACAATTTGTTGGAATTATGATATATTTTTCATTAGTGCAAACACTTATTCTATCCTGAATGCTTATCTTTCTCATCACTTAGTCTCAAGTATATACCGAGCCTTCAGTGGTTACCTTATAAGTTCAGCAGGTAAATAGTTCTCACCGAGTATTCCAGAAGATACCGAGTGAATGAGAAGTTCAACAGTGGTTACTAAGTGAAAAAGGTAATCAAAGATCAGCAGAGTTTATGGAGTGAAAAAGGTAAACAAAAGATTCAGTGTTTACTGATTTAAGCAAGGTAAACAAAGAAGATAGTTTCTACCGAGTGACACTACATCTACTGAGTCACCAATGGTTACCGAGTTCCAAGTAATGTTTTGTGGCTAGCATGAACTGAGTCTCCACTTCTACCAAGTGCATGATGATGCCGAGTAGCGAAGTGGATGCCAAGTATCAGAAGGTCACTGAGTTAGTTCAGTGAACCCAAGTTATTTACTAATGGGCCAACTCAGTAATATTTTGTTCACTTATGTTTTGGTCGACCTTGTAACTGTAAAATATTGGAAAAGTATTTATGTAATGTATGATATCATTTTGACATATGAATATGAACATATTGGCATGAAATAAGAAAGTATTGTTCGCATGTGAAGAAGGTATTGCTATCAGCAATAGAGAAAAAGGAATACAACAAGGTTAGCATAAGGACCAGAAGATTTATATCTATCACATGAGGTGATCAATGCAAAAGGATATTATCAGCAAACAAGTTGTAAATAGATCCATTGTTTCATCCTAACAGGTGAATTAGTTTTTTTTTAAAATCCTTTAATAGGGTAGACTTAACAGTCTTTTGTAAATCTCCTAACAAAGTGCATATTTCATTGTATGTTTGTAAATCCTCCAACAAGGTGGATCTTGCAGTCCTACTTGCTCCTAATATGGCAGATCATCAAAAGTGATCATTGTAAGCCTTAATCGGCCAACTTCATAATGCAGTAAGAAATTTTTGTGGGCATCATCCCCACCCCAGTTTTACTTTCTAATTGGAAGGTTTATGGGTCACCAAATCATTGTGTTCATGTGTTGTAAATGATTGATTTTTATTTATGCAGTAGATCAAATGAATGAATGATTAATGGTTAAAATGCTTAAAATTTTATATGTTACTGATTCACCCCTCCCCTCTTAGTAACACATTTCATCCTGAATATTTCCAACAATTGGTATCAGAGCCTTTTGGTTCTCAGGACAAAGTTTGACAGCTTGAGCAAAGATCAAGAGCAATGTAGATATTCAAACTTGACAAAGCTATTGAAAATGAAAAGTTAGATCTAGAAATGATCATGGCTCAACTCAAAGAAGCTAAGGAACATCTTTCTCAATCCCTGAAAAGAAGGAAGGAACTTGCAAGACAAATGAATAATCATTAGTATGTTGAAGAAAAGATTGAAGATCTTTTACTATCAAGTAGTTCAAATGAAGCTAATGAGGCAATCAAGGAACTTTTGGCAAAGAATGGTTCCCTGTAAGAAGAAGTAAGGAAACTCAAAAGAGAACAAGAAATCCAATCAATCAAGCTATGTGAAATCTTGGAACAAAGAAACAAGGAAAATGAAGACTTAGAGGTAAGAAATAGTCAATCCATTTAGCATCAAGATCTTATAAATCAACTTTCCAATGCAAATGAAGCAATTATGAATTTGAGATCTAAAAATGAAGACCTAAGGAATGATCTAATCACTAAAAGACAAATCAACGAAAGCTTAAAAAGTGACTTGAGATCTGAAAGACAAATCAATGAAAGTTTGAAGAATGATTTGAACAATAAAAAGAAAATCAATGAGAGAATGATGAAATCACAAGCATATCAAATTATCAAAGCAATATTTGTTTGGGACTATAATACTTGGTGCAGGTGTCACTATTGTGGAGAATATGGACACATTGGGATAAACTATGCAAGACATCACCTAAGAAAGAAGGATACAACCATAAGATGTTAAACATGTACTAAAATTGGTCATATAGCTAAGAATTGCATGAATACTGGAAGAATTGAAGATGAAAAGAAAGAAAAAGCTGATAACATTTGAAAAAAAATGAGACAACAGTGGATTCCTAAATCTACCAATCAAGAAAGTTCAAATAATGATCATGTCACTCAAGAAGTGGGTGACTACATCATTTCCAACAAAGACTTAAGAAGACTCAGGAACTGCATCTTCTAGCCACATCTTAAACAGTTCTAGATTATAAAAATGGGTGCAATTGATCAAATTAGTATTTCAGATACATGGATCATAGAAAAGTTATCAAGATTGCATGTACCAAGCAAGATTGACTAAAGACCTTACCGAGCTAGGTTGGGAATATCAAAGATTTTGTTAGACCATCGAGTTGTAAGGTTCTACATAGTAATTCAATGACAAACTGGCATGCACTATGTCATCTTAGCTACCTTCATACCGAGCCTTAATGATAGTATTTCATTAAAAGGGAAGAATTCAATTTCATTTTTCACCACGACTTAAAATACTCAAAGTGAAAAGGCTTTCTAGTTACATGCCAAGCGATTTGAAGCAAAATTCCTACAAAATAATTGTTCCGAAATGCTCATAAAAGGAGTCAAATGGAAAGCCCCAAAATTCAAGCTAGTGCCTACAGCTGCAAAATCACTTGAAATCCACGGAGCTTAATTGAAAATCCCTCCTAAGGTACTTCTTGTTAATGATATTCATGCTCATTTCAAGTGTGTTGTTCAAGAAATTGGTACATTAGATATGGATAATGCCCTAGGTCAATTATGCGTTGATGGAGCCCTAAAACCTGAGCACAAACACTTAGAAGGAAAAGGCTTTACCCATATCCTGCATCTACCAAGAAGTTTCCAGGTTAAATGGGTTAGATATGTTATGAGTCATGTTCATAATGGTCAGTTGTGGTTGGAACAACCCTTATTGTTAACCAAAAAGATGATTCATAGAATCACAAGTTTTCTTATGCTAAGCAAAGCCAAAACCACTAAAACCCTAGGTCGGAATGAGTTATAGAAGAAAACCCTAGTAGAGTGGGATGGTAGAGGACTAAAGCTTAACAAGATATTTGATGTGAAACTCAGATTTGGCATTTATGTGATTGCATATAAGTTATATAGTTCTAGTAGATTGAATAGTCTACTGTGTGAAGCTATGGATTTAGCATTTAAGATTGTAAAGAAAAATCTCAAATTTGATTTGTCAGAATTGCTGTTAAGATAGTTGAATAAAAATATGGAAAGCATAAGGACTTCGAAGAATAACCCCTATAAATTTGGTTCTTAGTTAATTTGTTTATTCTTTTATGTACAAAAGCTTTTTCCATCAAAAGGATCTGTAGTATAGAGAAAAGACACTCCAATTTTATATCAAATTAATGAGTTCATAGCAAAAATGGGTGAAATTTTTGACAAAGTCATGGATAACTATTTTGAAGACTTCAAGGAAAGGATGAACAATAGGTTCAGAATTCCTCCTAAACTAGTTGAGGACTATAAAGATGATATATGTTCCATGGTTGACTATGATCATGTGTACATACAGGTAGTCATACCCCAAGTGGCATGGGTAAAACCATTGCCTTATGAATTAAATATTGATGATGCAAGAGATATCATTGAGGTGTTGGTAAATGAACCAGATATCCCTAACATCTCTGCCTTTGGAACCTATGATGAAGCAAAGGCCAGAATAGGGCTTGAAATCAAGCTACCTCAGGGAATAAGAAAAGGCAAGAGGAAGATAGCCAAAATGAAAATTACTACCGGTCCTCTTATGCTAACTAAAGGTAAGGGTGAGGACAAAGAAGATGATGAAGAAGAAGGAAGAGAAGAAGAAAAAGAAGAACAAGAATCTACAAAAGAAGAAACTCTAAAGAAGAAAGTTAAGGTAACCATTACCAAACCTAAGAAGACACCTACTGCAGTATTATCAAGGAGAAACAAAAAAGGCAAGCAGGAACCTGTACTAGTCAGACCTTCACTCACATTTGAGGAAAGGCTCAAACAATTGGAAGAAGGAGTAGGCATCACAAATTTCAAAGCTTTGAAATTTGAAACAAGAACAAATGCTGAGAAAATGGAGATAGAGGAACTAGTACTCTCCAAGATGGGAAAATTGAAATACTCCCTGGACTAGCTTGCCTCTCAAATCTCCAAGGAACTACTGGAGAGATTGCAACCAAGATGGGAAACAGCCACCCAAACGGTGAAAGATATCTATGAACAATCTCTAAAAAACCTTCAACCAAATCTCACTGGAGCAGAAATAAAGGCTGTAATGAAAAATCATGAAGGCAAAATGATGATCAAATTCCACACTTGTTTGATTTTAATCAAAGACATTGAGCATGTTGTAAATGATGCAACAAACATGTGGAAAAATATCTATCGTCTGCATAAGCCTAGTGAAGATCCAATAGAAATCTAGGATGATGATAGTAGTGACAGTGATGATACAACTGCCTCTCCATCCATCATAATCTCACCAGGAGAGCTGCATCCATTAATGGAGGAAGACAAGGAAGAAAAAGAGGAATAAGCTGAAGAGGAAAATAAGGAGGAAGATGATCCAGTAAAAATTGCAGCAGCAGTCATTGCATCTCTTCCTCACTCTCCACCTAAAACTATCACATCATCAAGGTTGGAGTTAGCTTCTATAGGTTTGATAGCATCTACATGAGATTTATCATCTGCACCTGCCACTTCATAGCTCCAAGTATCATTAGTGGAAGTGTCTACCAATTCATCTACCAAGCTACAGCCCTCTTCTTTAGTCACCAACCCAACCTCCTCTATTCCAACATCATCAGGAGATACATCAGTAAGTTCTACAATTTTTTCAGTTCTAGCAATTTTCATAGCATTATCTGCATCTACTTAAAATATAACTAGTTCAGATACTGCTATAATGAGTATATCATCATTTTTTGGAAGTATTCCAATTTTTGATTTGGTAAATACTTCTATTGGCACTCATTCTTCAAGTCCTATCCCAGTTTTTGCTGCTAGCCCTTCGATCTCTACAATTGTGTCTATTCCTAAGACAAAACCAATGGTCACAGAAGTCAAACAAAAGCAACCATTAAGACTTCTGATAACTAAAAAAAAAAATAGCATAAGATATTAATTTAGACACAGATATAGTTATTCCAAAATTGATTATGAAAATGCTACCATTGAAGAAATGAGGTATGCTAGTCAATTAATAGAGATGAAGGCTATGCCGAAGTAGTTAAGATCTAAAAGGGATAAGGAATATAAAATAATAGAAGATGCCAAGAACATAATTACAGAAGCTATAGGTGTTGAAGTAGATTCTACTCAACACATTTTGATTCAATTAGAAGAGGCTGTAAATAAATTCAATGAGGACACCTCTGGTCAAGAAAAATTGGCTGAGAAGGCTGAGAGAAAATTTGATAATAATGTGCTTGAGCACATTGCTCAGCACATTGCAATAAAATAGGTAGAATTGTCTACAATTTTGGCCAATTTTGAAAATTCTTTTAATAATGTAACTTCACTTTTTGCCAAACTTTGTGACGTTACCGAGTACACCAAGGAGATCAAGGAAAAATTGAATAAAATTGATGAGGATATGAAGGGTAGTGCCCAAATGTTGCAACATGACCCCAATTCAAGTTCATCCCATCATCTTAGAATCAAATTTTTGTCATAAAAGTAGGCAAAATTGTTGAGAGAGGAAGCAAGGATCAGGTCTACCTTAATTGATATTCAGAATATGATCCTTCCTATCATGAACATAATACAGAAACACATTGACCACTCCAAAGCATTGATCCATGACAACAATTTCTCAGTTTCAGATCATATGATTAAACTTTTAGCATAAGTTCAAATAGCACTCTCCACCTGCAAAATTTTGCAAGAAAATTGGGATAAGACTTTGGCTCTTATTCTCAAGGTACACTCTAAATTCATCTCCCATTTTGGTGTCTCTATGTAAATATATATTGCTTAATTTGGCATTATTGTCAAAAAGGGGGAGATAGAGTTAGAAAAGATAGAAATGGAGATAGAGTTAGAGAAGAGATAAAGATATTTGTAAATACTCTGAGCATATTGTATGGGGGAGATATATGTAAATTAGTAAGTCAAATTTTGTACATAAGTTTTTACTCATAAGTGTTTTTGTCACTAATGCCAAAGGGGGAGATTGTTGGAATTATGATATATTTGTCATTAGTGAAAACACATGTTCTATCCTAAATGCTTATCTTGCTCATCACTTAGACTCAAGTATATACCGAGCATTCAATGGTTACCTTATAAGTTCAGCAGGTAAATAGTTCTCACCGAGAATTCTAGAAGATACCGAGTGAAAGTTCTCACCGAGTATTCCAGAAGATACTGACTGAATGAGAAGTTTAGCAGTGGTTACCAAGTGAAAAAGGTAATCAAAAATCAGTAGAGTTTATTGAGTGAAAAAGGTAGACAAAGGATTCAGTGTTTACCGAGTTAAGAAAGGTAAAAAAAGAAGATAGTTTCTACTGAGTGACACTACATCTACCAAGTCACCAATGGTTACTGAGTTCCAAGTAATTTTCTATGGCTAGTATGAACCGAGTCTCCACTTGTACCAAGTGCATGATGATGCCAAGTAGTGAAGTGGATGTTGAGTATTAGAAGGTCACCGAGTTAGTTCAGTGAACCCGAGTTATTTACTAATGGACCGACTCAATAATATTTTGTTCACTTATGTTTTGGCCGACCTTGTAACTATAAAATATTGGAAAAATAGTTATGTAATGTATGATATCATTTTGACATATGAATATGAACATATTGGCATGAAATAAGAAAGTATTATTCACATGTGAAGAAGGTATTGCTATCAGCAGCAAAGCAAAAGGAATACAACAAGGTCAGCATAAGGAGTAGAAGAGTTATATCTATCACATGAGGTGATCAATGCAAAAGGATCTTATCAGCAAACAAGTTGTAAATAGATCCATTGTTTCATTCTAACAGGTGAATCAATTTTTTTTTTAAAATCCTTTAACAAGGTAGACTTAACAGTCTTTTGTAAATCTCCTAAGAGAGTGCATACTTCACTGTATGTTTGTAAATCCTCCAACAAGGTGGATCTAGCAGTCCTACTTGCTCCTAACATGGCAGATCATCAGAAGTGATCATTGTAAGCCTTAACCAGCCAACTTCATACTACAGTAACAAAGTTTTGTGGGCATCATCCTCACCCCAATTTTACTTTCTAATTGGAAGGTTTCTGGGTCACCAAATCATTGTGTTCATGTGTTGTGAATGATTGATTCTTATTTATGCAGTAGATCAGATGAATGAATAATGAATGGTTAAAATGCTTAAAATTTTATATGATACTGATTCACCCCTCCCCTCTTAGTAACACATTTCATCCTAAATATTTCCAACATAATCTAATTCATATATGTAATATGTGTAGGAGATCATGAGAACTATGGCATGTGAATCAAATTGAAAGATTATGGTAATTGTTCTCCTAGTTAGGGAAAGGATAGTAGTATATATGTAAGGTCTGATCATTGATTTTTGTAGGGAAGTGAGGGATTGGGAAATGTGTCCAATATTTTGGATATGGATGGATTGAAGGAGGAGGGGGGGGTCACCTACTTGAATTCACAAAAGAACCATTCAGAAATATTCAGTTATAGCTGAGAAGTCTCATGTGAATAGTTACAAGAAACCTCCATCAAAGGAAGAAGGGCCACATCTTTCCTTGGTACTCCACATTTCTGGTGGTTACATTTAGATATGATACAACCATAGTTTTAATCATATACACACATACCTAATGGGCATATTTATCTTCTTAATAATACTTGTGCCCCTAGATTTTGAAGTCATTGTATGTAGTCATGAGTGGACTAGTATCATCAACCATCTTGGTTGAAATAGTATCAAAAAAGTGATGGTGGTCTAATGCTCGATTATAATAAAAATTTAAATAATAATCATTGATATAATTTAGTAGTATTAGAGATGACATCCAATAGGATGGCTAAGCCTCTTCCCAAATATATATTCTAGACAAATATGTCAACAAAGTTCAACCAAGGGGAGAAACTACTAGCTTAAAGGGTTATTTAGCTACTATACATTGACACTAGGGCACGATCCTATGCCAAAGGTCACATTAGTACTAGATAGGTAAGCACAAGATCTGGCATACTTTATACATGGGGAAGATGAAACCTTAATCTCAAGGAAACTAATATATTCTAGAATACTTGGTGGCCTAGATGGAAAAGCTACCAAGGAAATGATTTTTTGTGTGCCCAAGGTAACAACTTGTGTAGTTAGTGACTTACATATGGTTATTATTATGTAAAAATAGATAGAGATTGTGTTTTGGATGTCCAAGATTGGGCTATAGTTCTTAAGAACTCTCATTTTAATACTATTTGTTGCATGGTAATTGGAAGTCCTAGATTTATAAAGATGCTCCTTAGTTCTTATCTTGAACTATATATAAAATGAATTGTCGCAGTGCACAAAATATGAAATTTCTAGATACATTTTATACCTTTCTAACATTGATTGAAGGTGAAATTTTATATTATAATTAGCTTGTATCATTAGATCCTTTTTCTTGTAAATAAGCCACAAAATATATGGCTTAGGTGTATAAGGAGTTGGTAAATTCATTATATTCCTACATTAAAAAAAAAAAAACTTATATTGACTACAATTAGACTATGTGAGATTTATGTTGCAACATTATTTTAGATCACACTCTTTGATCCATCATTAGGATGTGTGTGTGTGTGTGTGTGTGTGTGTGTGTGTGTGTGTGTGTGTGTGAGAGAGAGAGAGAGAGAGAGAGAGAGAGAGAGAGAGAGATGTTGATCTATTTGTTTAAAAAATTGTAATAGCATAAACAATTGACTAGAATTCTTTTCAAAGTTTTACACAAGCCTTTCTTTGTCACTACATATTTGTCCTAAAGAATAGACTTTTATAGAAATAACACTAGTACAGTAGGACATCTATACCCACACATCCATAGAGGGGTCAAGATCAAGAAAAAAATTAGTAGATTAGACTACATTGTTTGTGTGTGTGTGTGTGTGTGTGTGTGTGAGAGAGAGAGAGAGAGAGAGAGAGAGAGAGAGAGAGAGAGAGAGAGAGAGAGAGAGAGAGAGAGAGTTATGTCTCTAGCCCTAGAATAGATCTCACTGAAAAGAATTAGAAAGGCTTTTGTTGAAGGACTAGAAGTGATCTTCTGTCTTTGATTTTGCTAACAACTTGATAGGTCTTTTAATATGTGGGAACCACTTTAGCTGGAAGGAACTAAGAAATTTAATCAAATAATTAACTAGATAATTTTTATAATTATATTGTAAGGTGCAAGATGAATAAAAAATATTACCATATTCATTCATATCATCAATTTTTTATACTAAATCAATAGTTTTTTTCCAAAAGCCAATTGTAGATCAAAAGTAGATATGCCAAAAAAATTATAGGATGTTCTATAAATAAATATTATATATATTTTTTTACCATTGATTGTGCCCCTTGATTGACTTATTTCTTTTTCTTTATGATTTTTCAATAGTAATGATAATGTTAGGTGTGGACAACTTGGAATATAGTGAGCTATATATGCATACCAACATGATTGGGTAATAACTTATAGGTTCTTATGATGAATTAGAACTTTCATGCAAACAAGATAGAGCCTATTAGATGAATGATAGAATGCCACATGTTAAGAGGAGCAGGATTAAAATAGGAATATAGAATTAACAAGGTAGTTGTCCTTTCTGATTAGAATTTTGAACAAAGTCAATTCATGTGAAGAAAACATGGCGAGATTTAAATATTCAATATCTCAAGTACACAAATCAGGTAGCGTAGTTGGTTGGGTTTTTAAAACGAAAGTGTAGCATGACTTGGGTATTGTTATACATAAAACATATAAAACTTATTAAAACTAAGATCTAATTAATGTTTGAAGTTACTAATATTTTTATAATAGAATTGAGGGGCCTAGTTTCTCCCTAGTTCAACTAATGTATGTGTTGGGTATGACCTAGGTATGAAAATAAGTTAGGGACTAGTATCCTACCAAATTTAGATTCACATACAAAGAGACCATAGAAAAAACCAAGTAATACTAAATAATAGAAAGCATGGTATAAGTTAAAATTAAATTTGGATCTTTGTCTCTCTAATAATTTCAAAGAATTTATTTATTTATTGATGGAATAATTATTGGGAGCATACATCAATGCCCTTTTCTTGAGATTTTCTAGAGGATAGAGAAAGAACGCCATCATCCAAAATAGATTACATGCTGAAAGGAACTTCTTCTAGCTATAACTTTCCTATCAAAGCACTTCATTTATAAGGGTTATAAGGGAATCTCTAGTATCTTGAGTTTTCCATGCAAAGTATTTTTGAGTTGCATCTAATTATGTCTCCATTAACATTTCCAGTGTTCCCATTAAAAGATGTCAAAAAAAACATTTACATATATTTTTTAATAGATATGATGTATTTTCAAATGTATCAGTAGCATTGATGTGTATTCTAATAGAGGTTCCATATAAGATTCAATGGTTTGTAATGATATTAGATTTCTCCTACCAAGAACACAATTCCTAGGGTCCTTATCTCTTGAAAATCAGTTGCTAGAAATTGTAGAAGTACAAAAGAAAATATCTATAGACTAAATAAAAATGACAACAATATAGTTTCAAAGTAGTATGAAAAAATGTTATCTAAAAAGATTTAGAAATAAAACTTGAAATTTCAAACTATAGAAAAAAGGGGCATAAAACCATGATTTCATAATATCTACATCAGCCCACACCTTCAATTCCTCCATTTTACGAAAGTCTTCTTCAACCAATTTGATTTAATATTGCATCAAATACATGTAAAAATAATAGAGAAATTAAATTTATTTTAAATGATAGCATAATTACTAACCATGGAAGGGAGGCTCCTTAGTGAACTTGGGGAGACAGGATCATTCAAAATAGAGTATTTCTTGTTGTTGGACAAAGAGTCAAACAAAGGCTTCAAAATTTCTTCCTACTTGCATATTTCTATGAGCTTCCCTTGAAAAGATCCTCAGGGTACTATTGAATACAACTATTCAATTGTATGCTTTCTTTGATGTAACACAAAATGTCAAGCCTTACTGAGAAAGTTAGTGAATGATGAGCTCACTTCAGCATTGAAGGAAGTTTCTTGCATATGTCAAGAATTCCATGAAAGATAGTACAAAACCATTATTAACCAAGTTCACTCAGTTACCAAAGGAATTTTTTTGAAAGATAGTGTCAACTAAGTTCACTTGGTTACAAAATGTAGTTTAAAGGGAAGTCAACTTAGAGTTAGTATTGACTGAATTAGGTTGATTAACAAAGGATTTTTATGTGTTGACCAAGTACTCAATTTAGTATCAACTAACTTTCAACATGTTGAGTCTGGTAGTTTTATTGGTTAATTTTAGCCAACTTAGAGTATAATATTTGGTTATTTCAATGTGTATTGAAGCTGACTTGACAAGGTAAATCATATAAATATAAGGTCAAGTTGATGATTGAAAAGAGAAACATGCGATTGAAGAAGATAAATTAAAGAAATGAATTAGAAGGATATCAGAGTATCCAAGTTGACCGAGCTGCAAAATAAATCTGATCAAGAAGGATCAAGTATTCAACTTAGAACTATGATCTAAAATCAACAAAGTTAGTTGCATCAAAAATCAATTACTTGTCTTATATTTCCAAAAATTGGTATTAGAGCATTTAGTGCTTCTAGATAAGGTTTCAAGGACCTAAGCTAAAGATCAAGATGTCTTATAAAAGGGAGATTCCTAAGCTAAACAAAGATAACTTCCAAGCATGATAGGAACTCATGAAGCTCCATTTGGAAACCATTTGTGACACATGCCTAAAATATTTGGACAAAAAATATGTGGCACTTGCTGGACCTTAGTGTGTGGATTAGATTTTGGAAAATAAGAATCATAACATAATGACGATTGGCATTGCTTCTACTCTCAATTATGCTGAATTTGATGAATTCAAAGATTGTGCTATTGCTCATGAAATGTGGAACAAGCTCATAGATGTCTATGGAGGTGATGAAAATGTGAGTTGAGCTAAGGTAGAAACTATTAGAGATTAGTTTGATCAAATGAAGATGAAAGAAGATAAGAACATTACACATTATAGTGAAAGAGTCAAAGCTAGTGTGAGTGCAATTAAAGTCTTAGGTGAAAATTTGATGATATAACAGTGGTCAACAAGGTACTCAAAACTCTTCTTCCTATTTATGAAATTAGAGTTTCAATGATTTAGGAAATGAGATGTGATCCTAAGAATGATATAACTTTGGATGCACTAGTGGGAAGGTTGTCAGTCTTTGAGTTAAATAACTTTGAAAACTATGTTCCTAACTTTGGTAATATTGAATCTACATTTCAAGCTAAACTATCACTAAAAAGGAAAGCTGCCAAATCAAAAAGAAAAAGGTCTAACAATGAAGATGAAGATAGTTCTGCTAGTGATCTTGAAGTATTAAAGCATTTCTTGCAAGAATATTTCCCAAAGGAAAAGGAAAATACCTTTGATCTGGTTTTCCTATGAAGAAGTTGGTCACATTGATGCAATATGTCCTAACAAATAAGTCAAAGAAGAAAAGAAGCATGACAAGTACAAAGGAAAGAAATATTTCAAAAGCTATAAAGACTAAAAAGATAAAGGTAAGAAACCTTGTTACATGGCTAAAGATTCTGATAGTAATGATGAAGATGAAATTGTTTGCACTATTGTTAAGGATGAATTAGATGATGAAAATGGCAAGATGGCCCTAATTTCTCATGTTAGTAAGAATGATACATCGATTACTAATAGTAGTTTTTCTCACCACATGAATGGTGATAAATCTAAATTTGACCACTTGGAACACTACGAGGGTTGGAGTGTTAGATTTGGAAATGATGAATCTTATTATGGGAAAGGACAAGGTTGCATTATAGTAACTGATGAGCTCAAATGTGACAATGCTTATTGGGGTGAAGGACTAAAATAAAATCTATTCAACATGGCATAGTTGAAAAACATTAGATTCAATGTAAAATTCAGAATGGGAAGGTCAAGTTGTTGGACGGCAAAGGAAATCTAGTTGGGAGTGACAATCAAACCAAAGGTAATCTATTCTGCCTAGATCTAAATGAATCTTCATCTTTCCTAGGTCAAGTAGAAGAAAGTTGGTTATGGCATAAAAATTTGTGTCATGTGAAATTTGGTAACTTGGCCAACATAAGAAAGAATAAAAGGGTTAGAGGCACTCCAATTCTAAAGAAATTTGGTTTGGGCATGTGCATAAATTGTCAAATTGGAAACATGGGAAAGAGAAGTTTCAAAAGAAATATTTATCATTTTGAAGAAGATTTGGAGCTAGTTCATATAGACCTTTGTGGACCTATAGGCATACAAAGCTACTATGGATATAATTACTTTATTTTTCTTGTTGATGATTATTCTAGGATGATGACAATTGTCTATTTAAAGGATAAATTAGAAGCTTTTAAAAAGTTCAAGTGGTATCTGACTAGAATTCAGAAAGAAATAGGAAAGAAACTAAAATGTTTAAGGTTCAATAGAGGAGGTGAATTCATCACAAATGACTTCAATGAATTTTTCAATTAAAGGGGAATCAAAAGATTGGTATGTGCACCTAGTAAACCTTAGCAAAATGGCATAGTAGAAAGAAGGAATAGATCAATTATGGATTTTTCAAGGACACTAATGATAGAGAAGAATGTTGCTATCAAATGTTGGAAGGAAGTAATTAGCATAGTAGTTCATACATTGACCTAAGTTTACCTAAAGAAGGACTCTAATCAAACACCTTATGAATTATGGTATGGAAATAAACCTAATGTTTGTTATTTCAAAGTATTTGGAAGAAAATGTCATATCTTGATAGAGTCAAGAAAAGAAAAATTTGACGTGAAAAGTGATAAAGGCATATTCCTCTCCAATAAGAGAAAAACATTCAAATATATGAAACTATCCACTAACAAAGTTATAGAAAGTGTAGATGTAAGGATTGATGTGTTTGTGAAAAGGAGTGGAGAAGAAAGTATAAAAGAACCTAAAAATTATAGAAATTTTGTCCACTATTAACCTGATGCTTTTCCTAAAGTTTAAGAAAATGTGATTGGAAATTAGTTTTCTTCACCACCCAAGTCCCTAAAATCACACCCAGTGTGACCCTAGTCATAGCATGAAGGACCCAAGTCTTAGTTAGAATGACTTGAGTTTTAGAAACTAAGTCATAGTCTGATGAACCTAAGTTAAAGATAGTGGGACCTGAGCATGATTTAGAAGATCATTTTGAGCATGGTGAACCAAGTGAATTTAGATAGAAGGTACCTATACTTGCTAGATATGTCAAAAGGCATCATGCACCTGAGTAAATTATTGGAGATCTATCCAAAGGCACCCCTACCCTTACCCTTATAATAGCGGGGGCAGGGCTCTCCTAAAATGTCATAACTAATATTCAACCCTTCCATTGTGATACAAAAATTTGGCTTATGCATCTGCATCAACACTACTTTGCTAACTAGAGGATCCTTCATTCACCCCACCCCCACTAAAATTCTATGCTAACATTAAGCTATCCACCCACAAAGAAATATTGATTGTTCGGCTTGACCAAATACATAGTTGGAAGTTGAACACTGAACACAAGGAATAAATTTAAAGGTACATGTTTTCTTACTAATTTTGAACCCAGAGTTGTTAAAGATACATTACTAAATGAAAGCTAGATTGAGGCAATGAATGAAAAGATTGACCAGATTGAAAGGAATGAAACTCAAGTACTCTTGTTCCTAGACCCAAGGACAAAAATGTAACTAGCACAAAATGGGTATTTAGAAATAAGATAAATGTAAATGGAGAAGTTTCAAGAAATAAATAAAGGTTGGTATGCAAGGGTTATGCTCAAGAAGAAGGTACTAATTATGGAGAGACCTTTGCTCCTATTGCAAAACTAGAAGCTGTTAGAACTCTAATTGGATATGCAACACACAAAGGATTATATTAGATGGATGTGAAATCAAAATTCTTGAATGGAATCTTAGAAGAGGAATTCTACATTGAGAAATTAAAAGTTTTCATGGATACTAGTAAAATGGATATGTTTTGTAGATTACACAAAGCTTTGTAAGGTCTTAAAAAAGCTCCTAGAGCATGGTATGAAAGTTTGTATAATTATCTCAATGATTGGTTTTCAAAGAAATAATGATAACAACAACATATATATTAAGGAAGGACCTAATAAGAAGATAGTGTCAGCTGAAATATTTGTGGATGATACATTATTTACTATACATGATGACTTGTATAAATCTTTTTCTAAGGAAAGAAGCAAAGAATTTGAAATGTAAATATTTGGAGAGATCAAATTATTTGTTGGCTTGAAAATTCAATATAAGGAAGATGGTATCAAAATTACTCAATCAAAATATATCAAGGACATATTGAAGAAATTTTGAATGGAGGATTATAAAATAGTTAGAACACCTATGTCTACTAGACATAAGATTTCCATAAATGATGATTCCAAAGAGGTAGATTAGACTACATATAGATTAATGATTGGAAAACTTGAATATACAGTGCATACAAGCTGATATTGCATTAGTAGTTGTGATGGTGGCTAGACTCTTTGCTAATCCTAAAGAAAATCATATGATGGCAATCAAAAGAATCATGAGATATCTGAAAGGTACTAAAGAGTATGGTTTGTGGTATAAGAAAGGAGGAAATTTTGAATTAAAAACATTCATTAATGCTCATTGGGTAGGAAGTATTGATGACAAGAAAACCACTTGTGGTGGAGCATTGTTTCTTAGAAATAGGCTAGTGTCCTAGATAATAAAAAGGAAAAATTGCTTCTCTTAGTCGACAATGGAAGAAGAATATGTTGTGCAGCACCAGTTAATTGTTCCAACATTACTTGGTTCAAGAAATTTATGATAGGTATGAAGGAAGAAATCAAGGATCTAATAATTATCTTCTATGATAAAACCAATGCAATTAAAATTTCCAAGAATCATGTGATGCATACCAAGACAAAGCACATTACAATAAAGTATCAATTTATGAGAGAATTGGTACAAGAAAAGGAGGTGAGATTGGAATATTTGAATACATAGGAACAAATTGTAGACATATTCACCAAGCCATTACCTAAGGATGCATTTTCTATCAAAGAGGTAAGATAGGGTTCATTCCCCTATTTGAAGCTCACTAATTAGATTTTAGTGATGTATTAACCAAGAACTTTGAAGATCAAACAAGTTGATGCAATATAGTCATAGAATATTGCATATGAATCAATACATTAGGTACATGGAAAACACATTGAGTTTTTTTTGTGGCATGAGATGTCAAAGAGGGAGAGTTTTCTATCATATCAGAGAAATTTTGTATCAATAAAGATATAGAGTTTTCTATTAGAGGGAGAAATTGTAGTGAAATAAATTAGAGAATCATTCTAGAGGAAGAGATTGATGACAAAGGGATTTATCATAAATAATAATGTTGGAATTTACAAGTAGGAAGTATACTTCTGAAGTACCAAACTTTAAGCTATAATTTTTTTAACTAAAATCAATACATGCATGTAACATTTCAAATTAACATGAAAGTAAAAGCATGCATGAATATAGATAACAAAATATTTGATCACCTAGGAACCCTCCAAAGTAAGAAGGTAAAACTAGGGTGGGGATGACACCCACAACTTATCACTGCAACAATATGTAACTTGTCAAGGTTACAAAGTTTGACAATTAGCAATGGTCTACCCTATGAGAAGTCTACCCTATTAAAGGTGTACCTTTCTAAAGGATTTACAAAACATTCACTTGGAATGTCACCCTATTAAAGGATTAACAAAATGGCCATTAAACCAACCTATCTTCATAGGATTTTCATTCTCCTAATACAATAGCTAGAAAGTATAGTAGAATGTGTTGACTTGATCACTTACAATCCTCAATTGTTGATTTCAGATCGATGTTTTGTCCATTATAATATGATCCTCTTTGATCTAGTATGATTTTGTATGAATTGTTGATACTATATTATGTTGTTAATTGATCTGGCAATACCCCTATTTTACCAAGTCACCTTGAATGTACTCTTCACCCTTTTATTCTTTGCTCTCTTTCACTCTAACATTCCTCTCTTCAAAATTACTTGAATTATGGAGCTTAATCCTTCTTAAAAGGTTTTCATGACTTAGGGTTAGGTATGCATCTATAGCTAAGACTCATCCATTTTGTCTCTTTAGCTTTACAATTATTTTACTAGTTGCATGCAGAGTAAACATGAAATCTAATAGATTTGATCTTATCTTTAAGATTCAAAATCTATATATTAGCTATCATGCAATATGATTTGCATCTGAGTTTGTGAAGGCACAAACTCATATTTTAATATTGTGTCACTCAACACTTGTTGATTATTGATGCTCGACACATATAGAAATTTTGTCTTGCTTAGTAGCTATAGTTTACTCGGCTAATATACTATCTCAATATCTATTAATCACTTAGTAGTTGAAACTTGCTCAGCACTATCTATCTATTTGGCATATAAATGACTTGACACTTGTTCAATTTTTGGCTTGGCACACATTGTAACTTGGCATCTATATTATACTCGGCATCAACTTAAAAAGTTTCTTGAGTGTGTTGATGCCCAATTGTCAAAACCAATATGAGATAATCAAATAATCAGAATGAAACTAAGGATATTATCCTTACTTCTATTTTTTTGTCTAAAATTTCTTTATAACATGACATGTTTTGCCATAAATGCCAAAGAGGGAGATTGTTGAATACAATTATTCAATTATATGTTTTCTTTGATGTTACACAAAATGTCAAGCCTTATCGAGAAATTCAATGATTTTCGAGCTCACTCAAGCATTGAAGGAAGTTTCTTGCATATGTTGAGAGTTCCAAGAGGGATAGTAGATAACTAGTTTTACTCAAGTTCACTGGGTTACAAAAGGAAGTTTGTTGAAAGATAGTGTCAACCATGTTTACTTGGCTAGAAAATCATGTCTAAAGAGAATTCAGCTCAGAGTTAGTATTGACCAAGTTGGGTTGGTTAACAAAGGATTTTCTTATGTTGATAGAGTACTCAATTTAATATAAGTTGACTTTTAGCATGTTGAGCCTGATAGATTTACTAGTTAATTCTAGCTGACTGAGAGGAAAATATTTGGTTATTTGAAAGTGTATTCAAACCAACTTGATAAGGTAAATCATATAAATATAGGGTCAAGTTGAGGATTGAAAAGAGAAGCATGTTATTGAAGAAGATAAATTAAGGAAGCAAACTGGAAGGATATTAGAGTATCCAAGTTGACCGAGATGCAAATATGATGGGGACACAACCCAACACAGAATGGACACAATGGAAAGGGAAAATTTTATTGACAATGAAAATATGCTATTACATGCAAAATAGAGAAAACAGACTTCAAAACATACCCTATGGGCTTACAATAGTAGAAATCAAGAGATAATTTCTTCTCCCAGTTCCTTCTCTCAAACTCCACTTCAAACTACCTTTTACAATGCCAGAAATGTCCTTAAATAGACCCCAAAGGGTTAAGGATTAGGAATACATTCTAGAAAGTGCTAGTTGGCATCCATCAACCAAATAGAACATTCCAGAAGCCATGTTAGAAGCCAGCGCAAAATTAGAAGAATCTAAAAATGGTAACCGAACTTTTGAGAGGCATAACTTTTGAACTGTAGCTCCGATTGATGAACCTTTTACATTTTTGGAAAGCTCTCGAAGTGCTCTATAGCCTTATGGAGGAGCTTTGCTCATCCTCCATTTTTTGGCCTTGTACAAGGTCATTTAATGCCCTAAATCTAATTTTGAAGCATTCTTAGGAGGTCTCCAAAAATTGGAAAACCGCAATAACTTTCAAACTGTGGTGACTTTTGACCTGATTCTTTTTCTGGAATGCTCTAAATTAAAATTACAATCATCTAGCCAATTTACACCTCCTAGTTCACCAAAATGATGGCTCAATTACATACTCCTATTTTTTAGGCATTTTCGCACATCCTATAGTGCTTAAATACTCTAACCTAGAACACTAATAGTGGAACTGTGAGAGTTGGAACCTTTATTTGACCCAAACACATGAAACAAAAACTAAGTCTAAGTACTTTTTTTTGGGTGACATAGGATTTCCCCTTATACCTCTGGATGCTCCTGCATTAGACACCTAGGGTAGATTGAAAAGTGACCCTATCAGTTTATGGATGGTAGAGGAAATCCAAAATGGGAAACCTCAGCTGCTGATATCCAAGTTGAGTCCTTGATCTGTCAGCCTTTCCACTTAACCAAATACTGTCCATACTACCTATTTTTGGTACTCCTGCCCACACGATGATCTAGAATGTCTTCTATCTCCTCCTTAGAAGTAGGAATCAGACATGGCTCTAACATCAACTCCTCATCTGCACCATCATCATGATACTCTGTTAAGTCTGCAATGTTGAAGGTAGGAGAAATGTGAATTTCATCTAGTAACTCCACTTCATATGCATTTCCTGAGTCATGTTTCTTCAAAATTTTGTAGGGGCCAAATTTCTTCATCTTTAGCTTGTTGTAAGTACCTACTAGAAATCTCTCCTTTCTTAAGTGTACCATGACTAGATCCCCTACTTGGAACTCCTTATTTCTTCTCCTTTGATCAGCCCTAGCTTTATACTCTTGATTCATCTTGGTAATGTGTGCCTAGACCTCCTCATGTAGACGCTTGATATGTTTAGCAAACTCTTCTGCTTCAACACTTGTCCTTTCCCCTTACTCCATCTTCCTCAATTCTGGTGCAGTCCTTGGGCTGCTTCCATATACAATTTGGAATGGTGATTTTTTAGTACTCTTATTTACAGAGTTATTGTAAGAAAATTCCACTTTTGGTAGAATCAAATCCCATCCCTTGGGCTTATCCCCAACTAAACATCTTAGCAAATTGTCTAGACTTTTGTTTACCACTTTTGTTTGACCATCAGTCTACGGGTGATGCGTGGAACTGAATTTCAAGTCTATTCTCAACTTCTTCCAAAATGTCCTCTAGAAATACCCCACAAATTTAGTATCTCTATCTATACTCCTTGGGAGACCATGTAGTCTCACTACCTCTTTGAAAAACAATTTTGCAATATGGATAGCATCATGAGTTTTGTGGCATGGAATGAAATGTGCCATTTTGGAGAACCTATCAACCAACACAAATACTAAGTCATTACCCCTTTGCGTCCTTGGAAATCCAAGAACAAAATTCATACTTATGTCCTCCCATGGCTTTGATGGAATAGGCAATGGCTGATATAGTCTAGTATTGTGACTAAATCCCTTGGCCACTTGAAAAACCTAACAACTTTGTACAAACTTCTTCACATCCTATGATATTTGAGGCCAAAAATAATGTTCTCTAATAATGGCAATGGTATTGTCTCAACCAAAATGTCCCACCATCCCTCCACTGTGCTTCTCCTTAATCAAATTTTCCCTCATCGAACTCCTTGGAATGCATAATTGGCTACCCTTAAACAACATACCATCCTGAATCAAATAGTCTAGCCACTTGGTTCTATCTACAAAAATAGGCTCTTTACAAGCTTTCCACCCTTCAAAAAAATTAGGATCCTTAGGGTACAGATTCTTGAGTTCATCAAACCCAACTACTTCAACCTGCATAACTGTAACCAACAACTGCCTCCTGCTTAATGCATTTGCAACCCTATTAGATTTCCCACTTCTATGCTTTAACACAAATGTGTAACTCTGCAAGAACTCTACCCACTTCATATGCCTCTGGTTCAATTTACCTTGGCTATCTAGGTACTATAATGCTTGGTGATCAATATATAAAACAAATTCCTTTAGCAATAAATAATGTCTCCATTTCTTTAAGGCTTGAACTATTGCATAGAACTCCTTATCATAAACAGAATACTTCTTCTTTGCATCATTCAATTTTTCACTAAAATATGTAATAGGCTTACCTTCTTGGCTCAATACAGCCTCAATAGCACTGCTACTAGCATCACAATCCACCTGGAACACCTTTCTAAAATCTAGAAGTGCCAACATAGGTTGTTCAGTCACCTTCTTCTTCAGAAATTCAAAACTTCTCATAGCTTCTGTAGTTCACTTGAACTCTTTTATATCCCCTCTTATTGTGACAGTCAGGGGTGCACATATGCCACTAAAATTCTTAATGAACTTTTTGTAAAACTAACCAAACCATGAAATGATCTTACTTCCGTAGCAGATCTTGGAGTAGATCATTCCAAGATGGCTTTTACCTTCTCTGGATCCATTTTAAGACCTTTAGGTGATATAACAAACCCCAATTAGACTAACTCCCTTTTTGCAAAGATACACTTCTTCAAATTAATTAACAGTTTCTCTTCCCTCAATCATTCAAGGACACTACGAATATTCAATAAATGTTCTTCCAAAGTCTTGCTAAAAATTAAAATATCATCCAAATTTAGACAATAACAAATTTTCCCTAAAACTTCTTAAGTACCTCATTCATAAGCCAGATGAAGGTATTTAGGGCGTTCGTCAATCCAAAGGGCATGACTAACCACTCATAAAGACCCTCTTGGTCTTAAAGGTAAGTTTCCACTCATCTCCTTCTCGTATCCATATCTAGTGATAGTCACTCTTGAGATCTATCTTTGTGAAGTATTGAGCTCCACTCAAACAGTCCATAATATCATCCATCCTTGGCAAAGGAAACTGATACTTGATGGCTATCCTATTTATAGCTCAAGAGTCTATACACATTCTCCACTCTCCATCCTTCTTTGGTGCCAATACTATAGGTACTGCACATGGACTTAGGCTCTCCCAAATCAAACCCTTCCTCAATAGCTCCTAAACTTGTCTGTTTAGCTCCTCAGTTTTAGTAGGAGTCATCCTGTGAGCAGCCTTGTTAGGAAAACTAGCTCCTAGGATCAAATCTATCTGATGACTGATTTGCCTTACTAGTGGTAATCCTTCTAGAACATTATGAGAGATGACATCTCCAAAGTCACCTAATAAATCTGAAACTTCAAATGGTATTTCACTACTACCTTCCTTATCTTTTCTAGGAATCAAAGCATAGCACATACACTGATGTTTCATGCCATCTAAAAACTTCCTTCCATCAACAAGACAAATCCTAGCACTGCTACATACCTTTTTGCCTTCCTTCTTCATTGGCTTTAGTTTGTGGCAAACTCCATCCTTTGTTAAAGAGTATGTGTTTGCATGACCATCATGTACTACATGCCTATCAAACTACCACGGTTTACCCAACAATAGATGGCAAACATCCATTGAAATAATATCATAGAGAACTTCATCATGGTAAGTCCCAATTTTGAACTTCACTAAAGATTGTTCACTTACCAAGACCTTATGATCATCCTTCACCCAAGTGATTCGATAGGGCTAGGGGTGTTTCTCCCTCTTGAGCTTCAACTTAGAGACCATCTCCTCTGATACCAAGTTATCAGTGCTACCACCATCAATGATCACATTGCAACATTTATTTTCACACTTGCACCTGGTATGGAATAGACTCCTCCTTTGTCTTGGTTCAATCTCGCCACTTAATAAGACCCTTTCATTTACTAAAGGGGTAAGTGCACCAAGTTGTGGTGCCAAAAGGGGGGTATAAGTGGACACCATTTTCCTGAAATCACCACTTTCTAGACATCAACAAGAATTTGAAGATAGTTACACTCAAAATTTTAAGATAGGACAAAAACAAAAGTCATAGTCCTCTGAATCTAGTTTCTAAACTACTAATTTTTTTTCAAAATGGTTTAGTTTTAGGTCCTCAACAAAGGGGGCCACAAAAAGTGGTACTATTTATTCCAAAAAAATATAACATAGTACAAAGTGTGGCCCCCCTAAAATTTTAACTTTTTTTTTGAAAATCTTTAATCACTTCAGTCAAAAGTTACCTAACACTATGTCATTTATCCCAAATTTTTTGGGTAATTTTATAATGTGTATTTTTTTTTAATGAATTTTTTAATCAGGCACATCCCAAAAATGTGAAATATTTGTGTGCTCCCCCTAGAAATGATTGAAAATTAATCTAAAATCAAAACTTATTTTTTTCAAAGTGTGTAGAATGCAGTCTAGATTCTAAAAAACTAAGTTTTTGCAAAATTTGATGAATGAGCTAAAATCTATAGCCCAATTAGTACATGTTGGTTTTTGACAAAAAATGGACATACATTCAAAATAAATTATAGATGAAAGGTTAGACATAGTTCAAATAAAAAACAAATTATATGGTTGTGTAGCTAACACAGAGACCTACAATGTCATGTAACCTGATTTTATCAATGCTCAACCATGAGGAAACTGGAAGGAGAGCACACAAGAAAAATCAATCATTTTTGGTATGTTTGCAAGAAAACATGTCTAAAACCAGTTTATAGACTCCAAAGCTTTGGGTTGGATCCCCAAGGCAAAGCCAAACATTAGACTTGGTAGAATGTAAAGCTTTAAATAGCACGGGCACGCTATAGTGCGCACGCGCTATTTAAAGCCTTTTAAATTTACTTTCAAATAGCACATACACGCTTTGTAAAATTTTTTTTTGAAAAGTGCACATGCGCTTTAATGCATACGCACTATAGCACATACGCGCTTTGAAAAACTAGAATGAGAAAAAAAGCTATGATCTTTTTGGCACCACAACTTGGTGCACTTACCCAAAGTCTCTCCTCTTTCTGCATCCTTTGAATGTGATGACTGTGCATCCTCATCCACATGAGCAACCCTGGCTTGGCCTTCAGTTCTCCTATCTATCCTTCCTTGACATTGAGGGCATTCAAAGGCACAATGACCTTCTTCATTGCAATGGAAAAAAGTACCACGAAAGACTCCTCTTCCTTGGCCATGTCCTCTACCTCTTCCTCTCTAATTTTTAAAGTCTTGATCATGGGAGTGGTTGAAACCCTCATTCCTTTGGTTCCTGTTGGTACCCACATCTTCATTTTTCTTTTGGGTCTCATTTTGACCTCCAAATGACCTACCACTACCCCTTCCTCCTTGACCATGCCCTCTTTGTCTTCCTTCAAACCTTTTATTTAGTTTCTCTTCAACTCATAGGGAAAACTGGTATGCTTCTTCAACACTGATCATTCTTACCAGACTTAATTCCTCTTAGATGCTAGGTCGTAACCCATTGATATAACGAGCAACCTTCTCTTTATTTATTTTTGCATGCCCAGCTCTAATCAAAAGTCGGTAAAACTCCTCTGTATATTCCTAGACTAATCTTCCTACTTGCTTCAACCTATGCATCTTCTTAAATAGATCAAGCTCATAGTCAATAGGAATGAACTACTTCTTCAATTTGTCCACCATGCAATCCCACCTAATGATGTTATCCTTTCCTCTTCTATTTCTTTCCAATTGAATCTCTTGCCACCAGATCTTTCCATGGCCCTTCAGTTTGGCCTTTGCAAACTTAACCCTATTCGGATCCCTGATATCCTCATATTCAAAGTACTCTTCCAGTTCATTAATCCAATCAATCAACTCATCCGGTTTTAGATTTCTTAAAAATACACCCACATCAATTGTAGGTCTTTTCCCAAACTTAGCAATAGCCCTAAAAAGCCTTTCCTCTTCCTAATTTAGAACTTCCCCATCAACTTCCCCTTCTAGTCCAAATTCTTTTTCATTGTCATCCTCACTTTCGTTGCCTGCAGCAACATTTGTTCCCCTACGAAGCTCCTCCTGTAATGCTTGGACTTTCCTTTGGAGGGCTCTAACCTCCTCAAGATTAATATCTTTGGACCTTCCACCATGCTCTCTTCATGGAGGAATCTTCTTAACTCAAACCCACAACCACACAATCCTGGTGCAAACTACCTCATAGTTGGCACTTTGTCTACACACTCAGGAAAACCCACTCTGATACCACTTGATGGGGACACAACCCAGCACAGAATGGACACAATGGAAAGGGAAAATTTTACTAACAATGAAAATATGCTATTACATGCAAAATAGAGAAAATAAACTTCAAAACATGCCCTATGGGCTTACAATAGTAGAAATCAGGAGATAATTTCTTCTCCTAGTTCCTTCTCTCAAACTCCACTCTGAACTGCCTTTTACAATGCCAGAAATGTCCTTAAATAGACCCCAAAGGGTTAAGGATTAGGTATACATTTTAGAAAGTGCTAGTTGGCATCCACTAATCAAATAGAAGGTTCCAGAAGCCATGTTAAAAGTTGGCGCAAAATTAGAAGAATCTAAAAACAGTAACTGAACTTTTGAGAGGTATAACTTTTGAACTGTAGCTCTGATTGATGAACCTTTTACATTTTTGGAAAGCTCTCGAAGTGCTCTATAGCCTTATGGAGGAGCTTTGCTCATCCCCCATTTTTTGGCCTTGTACGAGGTCATTTAATGCCCTAAATCTAATTTTGAAGCATTCTTAGGAGGTCTCCAAAAATTGGAAAACCGCAATAACTTTCAAACTGTGGTGACTTTTGACCTGATTCTTTTTCTGGAATGCTCTAAATTAAAATTACAATCATCTAGCTTATTTACACCTCCTAGTTCACCAAAATGATGGCTCAATTACATACTCCTATTTTTTAGGCATTTTCGCGCATCCTACAATGCTGAAATACTCTAACCTAGAACACTAATAGTGGAACTGTGAGAGTTGGAACCTTTATTTGACCCAAACACATAAAACAGAAAGTAAGTCTAAGTACATTTTTTTTTTTGGGTGACACAGGATTGCCCCTTATACCTCTGGATGCTCCTGCATCAAAATATAATATGATTAAGGAGGATCAAGTATTTAAGTCGGAGCTAACATCTAAAATAATAAAATTTAGTTGCATCAGCAATTAGTTACTCCTCTTATATTTCCAATAGGTACTACTTTGTAGTCTAAACTAGAAAATGAAATCTTAGTTGTGTTTAGAGAGAGAGAGAGAGAGAGAGAGAGAGAGAGAGAGAAGGGAACTAGAAAGAAAGAAATAATTGATAAAATTGTTATATTTGATGTTGGGAGTCATACTAAGAAAGAGGGAGCATAGTGTAGGAGCACATAGGAATAGGTAGCTATAGGAGGTCAACATGATATATTGCAAAATTTTGAATCTAAAATAATATTCATGATGTCTTTAAATAATTTAAGACACATCGAGTCCATATGTAAAGAATATTATGATGAAGTTGAAAAATTTGCACAAGTTTTCCTAGTTGTCCTAGTTAAGGTCATGTTTGATCTATAAGGCCAAATTTGTGGAAAAGACCAATCAAAGGGTAAATGTATTGTAAAAGGTCATAAATGGTCTAGTTTGACATATTGCAATCATGTAAACATACTTAAAATTTCATTTGAGTGCAAAATGTAAAACTTGCAAAAGCTTGCAATAAAAGTGAAAGCTTGCAAAATTGTAACTTTGCAAAAATTGCACACAAAGCTGCAAAATGGGGGAATTTCTTGGTATTTGGAGCTTGAATAGTTTCAAAATTTTTGAGAATAATTATGAAACTCTTTTAATGCTCATGGGTTGGTCAATAGGTAGGTTAGAGGAAAGTTTCATAATGTTGCATTCTCATTTCTCTTATTGTCTTACTAATGTTGCAGTATGAGTGATAGTCATCGAAGTTTGGAGAATTAAGTGTCTCATTTGATAAATGTATATGTACTAGGAATGATGGAAAACCTATCCTAGATTTTATGAATTTTATTTCATTGTAGTTTCAAGGAAAGAAAGTAAGTTTTTTGTCAAGTAACATTAGCTATCCTAGAAAATCTGTCATATTTTTCTATTCCATTGCATGTTTATCATGGAAAATAGATTGAATATAATATTTAATCAATTTGGATGTGTGGATAAATGAATAAGGAAAATTTTGGAAAAACTTTGGGCATCATTCATTGAGTATGATAAGACATCCACTTAATTTTCTACAATTTTCTTTCAAACCCTTATTAATGGAGCCTCTAGTAAAGGTTTGATTATATTGTTTCAACCAATGGTAATTTGTTCTTTTTGGATCATTAGGAACTATATTATGCAATTATATATGCAATTGGTTTGATAGTGATTAGTGGTGTATCATACAAGAACTTTGATGTCCTAGGAGAATTATATATGCATGTTTCTTGTTTTTATGATAGTAAATACTATCTATGTGTAGCGACCATAAGTCTATATGTAACTATTCAATTTCATTCAAATTTGGATATGTTAGAATAACCATAGTTCCCTAATTTCTAACCAAAGTGATTTTGAAAATAATTGTTGGGATAATACTTATTATTTAATGTGTAGGAGTATATCAAAATTGTCATAAGATAACAATCACAACAATGTGAAAAACAATATAAAAGGTTATTTTTCTTTACTTTATGTTTGAATCAAAAGTAGCTAATAGATATTGGAAGGCATTTGAAAAATATAAGAAATCCCCATATAAGACATTAATGGAGAATTTTTAAAGGGTATTAAGTTTTTCTCATGGGATCAACAATTGACTGTGATAGTAATAGTTGATATTAAATTCAATCATTTCTCTTTTGAGGAACTTTAATCACAATGTGATGCTTGAGGGTTGTTTTATGGAAAATATTGATGTTCATGCATGTTTGAGGATCTTTTTCTAATTATTTGTAGTGTGCATACAACATATGGGACTCTAACATTAAGGACAAGTATGGATTGATTGAATATGGATTGGCTAATATTTACATTAGCAAGATAATCACAACAAAATATAAATGTAATGACAGGTGCTCCCCTTAATACCATAAACACAAAACAAAAATAAAGAAACAACAATAATTGCAAGAAAATAATATGAGCATCTTATTATCGCCACAAATGCATGATTATAGAATTCAAAATTACAATATTCTAACCCACATGGGTGCTTTCATCATAGTAATCTATAAGAAAAAGTTGTGAACTATCACTGAAGGTTGTCCTAGACAATGTTCGAGCCTTTCTTAAATAGGCAAGTTTATGTTACCTAGGAAGGTTCTAGACACTCAAACTTAATAACTAGAGCTGATAGACCCTAATAATAGATATAGAGTTAGTCAAATACACTTTTGACATTTATTTTAGAATTTTTGGATAGCCCAACTTCAGAAGACCATAACTCTCAAACTGTTGCTCTGATTGGCTTTTTGGAAATCTCAACTAATGATCTATACACTTGGATCTACAAAAGTTCCCATCTAATTAGCTATACAGCCTCATCTAGGGCTTTTAAGGCCTTCAAAACTATGATTGAAGTTATTATACCAAAATTACACACCAAAAATTTGTAATAACTTTATAGATACATATAATTTTGCCATGAAACTTGACTGACAATTTGATGGAACTAAAATTAATCTTCACCATGAAATTAAAAAATTCTAAGCTTGGATGACTGACTTACTGAGTAGCAAGTCTCCATAGACAACAACTCTACATTAGAATAACCCTTATTGTAACAATTGAAAGCAAATATTTTTAGGTGATGCATGACTACTCTTACAAGGGTATGTGTAGGATCATGGTGTGCCAAAAAGTGGCGATCTGAAAAATATGTAGTTCTGAAATGCCTCAAAGAATTTCAAAATCTATTCCAACTTTTTTCCCACCCATCCTGATACTAAATGAAAATAATTAATACCTTTATAATTCTTACTATATCTTTCGATACCAACCTTATATGGTCATCTTTAAAACATCCCGAAAATGTGTTTTTGGCATGTTCTTATGTGTTTTTTCCTTCAAGCATGTAGCTGATGATTTTTTTTAAACCAAAATTTGATGTAATGAAAAGGGTTTGTTAAGAATGTTCTTAGCTTTTCATAAATGTAAGGTTTGTCAAATTACGAGTTCACTAAGTAATTATTACTTATTTTCTAGTGGAGTTAGCTACAAAGTGTTGATTGACATACTAGTTGAAAAATAGCTATAACTTTCAAACCGTATAAGATTTGTGAAATCCAAAAGATGCATCACATTCTATGCTTCGATTAGTGTAAGAAAAAAAATATAAAAACTTAATTTTGATTTTTTTTGAACTAGTTAAGGTGGTCAGACATGGGATTTTTTTCATTCTAAAAATAGTATAGTAGAAAATTCATAATTAATTATTTATTTGGAATAAAAATTCCCAAAAATATGCGTCACATCCAGGCATGAGTCTACTTTTTATATCTAAAATTATATTTAAAAATATTATAATTTGATTATGATTAAGGTGGTCATACATACACCTACTTCTTATTTTTGCCCTAAAATTTTCGTAGTACTGCATTAAAATCCAAACTTTTGACCAATCAAATATTTTTTTCTCTAGATAAGGTCTTGTATTTTAGAAATTAGATTCAATTTCCTACATATTATTTTCTTACAACTTTTTGATATGAAGTCCATAAGCACTTTAAAATTATGTGTCAAGTTGAGATAACCCTAATTTGTTGGTTTTTCACTGCCACTTAAGGCCATAGTTTGGTACACCATGATCCTGCACATACCCACAATTAGGAAGCTCCTACATTAGACACCTAGGGTAATTTTAGAAGTGACCCCATCACATCTCAAGTATTAAGAGGAAAAACAAGATGTTAAGGGTCAATATGATTAAGTTGTTACTATATTTTCTAGTTCATTAGCTAATAGAAGAATATTCTTTGCACATATTTATTTATTAGCAAATTGGTCCACTTCTAAATTGTCTTCTCTATAAATGTGGTTAAATATTACTTCTTCAAACATGTCTATCAGATTGAGGATATTCTCAAGTTTATAATTCAAGACTCAATTAGGTATTTTCCTTTTTCAAAGTGCATTTAATATAATTTGAGAATATCCTTCTATTATGATTCTATTAATTTTTAATTTGATACTAACTTTTAATCCTTCATGTAAGGCTTCTAGTTCCATGATATTGCCAATAGCTATGCCTAAGGGCTTATCTCTTTTCATGATCCATTTTCCAAAATCTTCCCTAAGTATACATCTAATTCCTTCTTTCCCTGAGTTTCCTCTTGAGGCTCCATCAAAATTGAGTTTCTACCATGCTTTGGGTGGAGGTTCCCACCTACATTCACTTCTAACTATACTATTTATTTTTAATAAGTGAAGGGGTGACTGATTAAATTTCTCCAATTCTTTTTAATTTATGCATCCCATTATGAGAATGATCCTTCTTTTGTAGTTTTTCTAAGGTTATAGTTCATTACTTCTATAACTCTTGCGTCAATTTTGTTGAGAAGGGATCAAGCATTAAGTGCAATGTTGTTGAAATCCATCTATTTGTTTCTTTCCAAATCTCTCATACTAGAATAGTCAAGGTAATGCTACATAATTTTCCATACACTTTGTAATTAGAGTATTTAGCCCATCCTGTTTGGAGGTCTTGCCAGGCCCCTAGCAATGGGCTAGTCCAATTAAGTTTCATTTTAAGCCTATTCAAACACTCCTTGGCATATTTAAAGTTATAGAAGAGATGCTCTAATGATTCATAATTTTCCTTACATAGAGTGGATCTAGATGGGCCTTTGATACCCATATTCCTAAATCTATCTACATTTAGGATTCAATTTTGTGAGGCTTCCCATAGGAAAATACCTACTTTAGGTAATCCCACTGGGTCCCAACTGAGACTTATGGGCTTGTTTATATCTTGCCATCTTTATGAATTTATTATAAAGTTGTAACCTTCCTTTACCTTATAAGTGTCATCTCTAAACACCACCCAAATGAACTTATCTTCCCTATGATGGTAGTTGACTAGGCAATCTCTTAGAATAGTCTCTAATTTCTCGGGTTTTCCTAATAGAAGACCCAAATTGTCTAGTGAATTCCATCTCCATGTAACCTCTTCATTAGAAGGATAATTTTGGATATAATCATATACCTTGGTTCCCCATACTGTAGTTAGTGGATTTTTAGAATTGATACAGGGACTAGATTTTTCTAGGGGGTGGGGTACACTTGTAGAATTTTTTAATCACAATATACTATATCTAATTAAAAAATATAAATTGTATAAGATAATATTCTCGACTTTGAGATCTATAAAATGGTATTTATATCATATTAAATAAATATCATAAAAATAGTACGAGTTATCAAAATGTCAATTTTTTGAAATAATTTTATTTCTTTAGTAATTGGATATAAACTAGTATAAAAATGTATTTAATAGACATTTTCAATTAGAAAAGTGTAATACCATGTATAACTTAGCTAGAATAAATTTATCTAGATCATATAATTGAACAAAATTGACTTTTAGTTAAAATCCTCAAATTTTGTCTTTCTGATAAGTTTTCCTGAAAGGTGACGCAACTTTGTATTTTTACCTAGTTACCATCCCCATAACATATACCTCCAAAAGGTATGTGCCAAGAAACATGTTAAAAAGATCAATTTAGTACTCTGCCAATTGGTACAAAAAAAAAAAAGATTATAACTTAAATAAACTATAAAAAAATTAAGAATTTAAAATAGTAGGATAATATATCAAAAATAAATAAAGAAATATATTAATAGTAAGAAATCCAAAAATCAATAGAAAGACAAAAGGATGTCATTGGTCATCAAAGAGAGAATGCATGTGTGTATAATTGGTCATCACTTTATTATGAAAAAGCTCAAGTAATGTGAATTTTGGGTCAAGACATTAAATTTCATGTACTTCAAATCCATTTACCTTGCCATCCAACAAGACAATAATTTCATCCATTTTATGAACTTGAATAAACCAGAATAAAGTGAACAAGGCACAACCAAATAATTAGTCAAACTGACCATCTCTCGATCATCAATGTCCTTTAACACTCACTATCCTTATGTTGTAAGCTATATGCTAAAAGTTTTAGTAAGGTGTCACATCTAAAATATAGATTATATCAATCTAACTTTTGAGATTAAATACCCTTTGGTACTTATCTATGGCCTTCTCATACTTTACCTTCAACTTAACAACTTTCTTAGTATATTTTTTCTTCTCCTAAAACCAACGTAATAGGTAAAAGTACAAACCATCAAGGTTTTACAAAATTGACAATAGAATTACATAGTTTACCAAGCATATGGTAGCCTAGGTAAAACCATTTTCTAACAAAGATTTTAGTTTCTCACCACCTTCTTTAGCAAACTACAAGTGTACAAATACAAACCATATAAGAAACTACCTAATGCTAGATACTATTCATTTTGAGTATCCAACTTGTAATATAAATAAGTATTAAGGACCCTTAAAGTATGAAGTGTTCCATACCAGCCATCTAACTACAAGAAGTGCATGTCTATTTCTGGTTGTTGTTGGTGGTGACTTGTATGTTATACGGCATCTTGTTATGAGAAAATGAGACCATTGGTGTTATGAGTTTCGAATGTGTCGATGGAGATCTATATTTTTTTTTTCATGTGGAGTTTGTTGTTGCTAGTGTGGATTCATTATCTTTTGATGTGAATGAGGTTTTGCAGATAAAATATTATGTTGAATTTGTTGCTGGAAGTGAGCATGCTGATTGGATGGTTGAGATTCTAGTGTTTGATAGAATGATACAGATGTGGATGATTTGCATGTTGTTTTCTTTTCCCTATTGGAGTGGAAATCTTTAGTGAAGATGAAGATGGTTGTGGATTTTCATTGGGCATCAAACTGTGGGAAACACTTTTCTTTATACATGGGGAGTCTGATGCATTAGCATCCTAGGGTATTTGGCCATCCTGCATGTTGGAGGAATTTTGGTGGAGTTATGTGGACATATTTGGGTCTTGGTTAATTTTTTTTGATTTATTTAATGTGTTGGACCATTTTAAGGCATTTGGTATTTAATTTAAGTTGAGGGCCGACTTGTGGCTGAACATGTATTTATGTAGGGTTTATTTAATTTGTTGCTTACTATTTTGATTTGTGGCTTAGTTAGGTATAAGTAGGGAGTATGGTGGAGTCTTTAGTCATTATTCATCTAGGTTAGAGAAGAGAATCTATTAGGGGATTGAATTTTGAGAAGGGCTAGTAGCTGAGGCTTGGGAAACAAAGAGATTGCTTGGTGGGCTTGTGAGCACAAGTTAAGATCTTCCTTGTAGGTTTCTACTAGAGTGTGCATCTAAGGGTTTGGATTGGATCTTGAGAGATCTTGCAAAACCATTACTTTCTTTGTATTTTTCCATAATTGAGAAGGCCTTACAGTCCAACACATGGCATGTAATCAATTTTTTAATGAATAAAGAGTTGTGATTCAATATTAGATCTTGCATTGTTGTTGTGTTTTTACTATATGGTTATTTTTTAGGGACTAGGAAAAATCCTTTCGAGATTCTTCTACCTCGCACTACATTAGTAATTTTCCATATGTAGTAATTATAAGTCAAACAAACCTAAATCACTCATTCTATGATTCTTTATAGCCCCTTAGTTTCAATCACTTGGCTATCTTTAGCTCTAATGCAGAGCATCATGGAAATTTTAAGATATTTCTAGCCCAATAATTTTTCTTCACTTTATACAACTCCTTCAAAGTTATATTCCATCTTGGTTCAATAGTTAATCCACCTTTCATTACGATGCAAGAGGATCTTGGGTGTAAGAGAAATCTTGCATTACCTGAAAATATTGGAGCAAGGGTTTGAGAGTTATGGTCTTCCAAAGTTGGGCTACCCAAAACTTCTAAAATGAATATCAAAAGTGTATTTGGTCAACTCTATATGTATTGTTAGGGTCTATCAACACTAGGTATTAAGTTTGAGTGTCTAGAAACTTCTGCGGTGGCATAAAATTGCATATTTAAGAAAGGCTTGAACATTGTCTAAGATAGCTCTGGGTGATAGTTCATAGCTTTATCTTGGAGATTACTATAATAAAGGCACCCATGTGATTTAGTATGTTGTAATTCTACATTTGTGGCAATAATAAGAAACCCATTTTTTTTCTCACAAATCTTGTTGTTTCTTTGTTTCTATTATATGTTTATGGTATTAAGGGGAACGACCTTCATCAAGTGGTATCAAAGCCAGTCCCTAAGTGTGTGGAAAGATTTTTGATTGTGAGGTAGTTTACACCATGACTGTGGTTTGGGCTGAGCATGTAGGGAGGAAATTTGCACTAGGGTTTTAGTGGAAGCATGAAAATGCATACAAAAAGAGAGCATGGTGGAAGCGTTAAATTTGTTATTCTTGGGGATTTTAAAACCCTCTAGAGAAAAATGCAAGGATTTCAAGAACCAATGTGCAGAGAAATGAATCTTTCCATAAGAGATGATGAAAGTGACGATCAAAGAGAAGAAGAAGGAAATGTAGACCAAGCCACAATAGAAGTTCTTAACCGAGAGGAGCCAGATATTTTAAGGCCATTTCTAGTATAGAAAAAGGACCTAAGTTTGATGTTCTTGCATCTTTTGGAAATACCAAACCAGAGGAGTTGATCAATTCTAGATCAATGATTTAGAAGATTACTTTGAATACAAAGATATTCAAGACTAGGAGAGGGTCAAGTTTGTGAAGGCCAAACTGAAGGATCATGCAAAGATCTGGTGGCAGGAGATCTTGTAGGATCAAAATAAAAGAAGAAATGAAAAAATCACCAAATTGGATTAGATGTTAGCTAAAATGAAGTGATAGTTCATTCACATGGATTATGAGCTTGATCTATTGAAGAAAATGCAAGGGTTTCAAAGCAAGTGGGAAAATCTATTCAAGAGTATACTAAAGAGTTCTACCGTGTTCTCATTAGAACTAACCATGCAAAATTTGATAAGGAGAAAGTGGCCTGTTATCTTGCTGGGTTAAGGTTAAGCATTCAAGAAGATATGAGTCTTGTTCAACTAGCCAGTATTGAGGAGACATACCAGTTTTCCCTAAATGTTGAGACAAAGCTAAGAAAAAAGTTTGATAGCAAGAGTTATGGTAGAAGTTATGATAGAAAATCTAGTAGACAATCTTATGTCGGTCAGAATGATGATCAGAAGAACAAGGATGAGGTTAGAAGTAACAGTCAGAATGAGAGGGGAAATAATTCAACTTGTTTCCATGATCAAAATAATAGAGAGTAGAGAGGAAGAGACAAAGGAAAAGGATATGGAAGAGGAGGCTTCTGTGAGGCCCCGCCTCGACCCATCCTAGCCTCAATGATACTCTATTTTTTTTATGGCTCGATATGTCAGAGCATTATTTGTGGCACTGAACATTATTTTGCTGATTATGATGTATGATGCTTTATTTCAGATATTTGATTTCTGTAGTTTAATGTTTTATAACGTATATGCTGATAAAATGAATGAATGCAAACTAACACTTTGAATCTCTAATTTTAATGAGTAGAATGAGATGAATGAATAGATTATGGAAGAATGGATGTTTTAAATTTCATGAAATTGTTGATGCGTATTTTTATATATATATATACATGTGCTTCTCGAATTACTGACATGTGCAATGAGTGTGCAGGAAATTTAGCCGGGAAATCCAATGGGAAGACAAAAGCTGAACCCCATGTTTATTTTGTGCTATATTCTTTTTTTTTACCTAGTCCATCTTTAAGGTGTATTTTTTTTGGTAGTTTGTTTCCCCTAGTTTTATTGTCCATATTAAATCCTTAAGTCTTAAAAACTTCAAAATTAAATACCCTAGGGGTAAGGGTTTGGGTTGGGAGTGTTTTCCACTCCCCAAGTCTCCTTGGTTGACCTTTATGGTCACTCAAACACTCCATCTTTGCTTGAATTCAAAATTGGTTGTCACTTCATAGGTTGGTGACCTTGACTCCACCAAGGGGTTTACCTTAAGCCTAGTTAAGTAGATTCTTATTTAGAGGCACTTTGGAAGTAGTGGAGGGTTGTTACCCAATCTCTAGTTTTAGAGAGCAAGCTTGAAGATTGAAGGAAGGAGAAAGGAAAGAAGCTCTTCTCAAAAACTTCCATTGTTGCCATAACACTTGTGGAGGTAGGAATTCCTCTCTCATGGGCTTAGCTTTCATTTTTTTTTTTTTGGATCATGTGTAAATCTTGTTTATAGTATTGTGAAGGTTCTTGTCTTTATATGTTTGTGTGTATTGGGAGGATATTGGAGGGAATTTTATCTTGTTTTGGATTTCATTTCTTGCTTTGTTGAGACCTTGTTCTTTGAGTTTTCATGGGGATTGTGATGGCATCACTCATCCTTGGATAGGGAAGAAGTGGCCATGTACGGGGGTAGGGCTTTAGTTGGACCTCATTGGTGAGAGTCTCCTTTCATGGTGAAAGGAGGGAAAAAGGGTAGGGTGTATGGGCCCCTACTTGTCATCACCTTCCTTATTGATGTTGTGAAATCATGTGTATGAAGAGAAAATGAATACCCTTGTGATTGGAGCCCCGAAAGGGCCTTATAATAGAATGAAAATTCTTAAAATTGAAGCCCCGAAAGGGCCATGTAATGGAATGGTGATTGACTTCTCCCATGGGGAAAATCCACCTCCCCCCTTATTTTGATTCCATGTATGGATCTATTGTGCAAACCGGGTTTGGGGTGTATGTTTTGAGTTGAGGTTGTTGTGATTATCCACCTTGTTTCAGTTTAGTCCTCCCCATTATTCTTTATTGTAATTTGAAGTTATTTGGAAGATAGAACATGTTGGAAGTTTGTAGAGATTTATTTGAGTTGTAAAATGATGTAAAATGGATTGGAAACTTGGAAGTATTGGGCAATGACCTCGGGTTTTCTTACTGGTTCTTTCCCGAGTGGAGCCTTTGAACCAGGATGAATAATAAGAAAAAAAAAGAGATTATGAGAATTTACTTGCATTTCTCCCATGTTTCTTTGGAAAATTTGCGTAATGTATGTTAAATGGTCTTCACATTGTGTGAAATTTGTTATAGCCAATTCCACCATCTTTTTGTTCATGCATGTTAGTGTGATGAAGGTTAAAAAAAAAAAGAGAAAAAAAAAAATTGGAAGGGATATGTGAGAGAGAATTTTGGTTGTGTTGAGACTATATTATTTACTCTCAAGCCTTGGAATGTATTGAGGAAAGAAAGAAAAAAATGTATTGAGTTATCATATATCTTGTATGATGTATTGAAAGTGTTGAACGTTAATCTTGAATATGAAGGAATTATGTTAGGAAAGGCTGAGTTCAAATAGACATTAGAATGGTATGGAGAAAATATATGCATATGAATTTATAGAGAATTTAAAAATCCATTGTGATCTTCTATTTTCCATTCCCATAGAGTAATTAGTTGCATTATGTATAAATTTGGATCCATATACAGTTGTTGCATTTGTATGTGAGAGAAAATAGAATTGTATTGATCCAACAACAAAGGAAGAGAAACTAAAGTAAGTTTATAAAAATGTTATAAGCAAATCATTTGATTAAATTATGGTTGTGTTCAAGATGTAATATGGCAATGTATAGACTCACCAATCTATTGACACCCATGTCTCAAGATCAATGGAGAAATTTGATAAAGACTTAAACTCCAACAAAAAAAAATATAGAGGCCTGTAGGTGCTCAAACTTGCTAGAAAATGTATGGGCAAAAAAAAAAAAAGAGACCCCTCTATTACAGTCAATAAAATATAGAAAATCACCCTCTTATTATAAGTATTCAAAGGTTGGGCGACCTACCTTATTTAATGCAACCCAACAAAAAAAAAAAAATTTGAATTTTCGGGCAGAGCCTGCGGCTCGTACCCGGCGGCCCCAGTACCATATGCGTGGATGACCCCACGCATACACATGCGTGAGGACCACGCATTTAAATGCGTGGGATCCCCACGCATGTGTATGCGTGAGGCCCACGCATATATTGCGTGGGATCCCCCACGCATATATATGCGTGGGGCAGCGCGTTTTAAACTTTTTTCTTTTAAAAAAAAATTTTAAAATTTTTTTTTAGTTAGAATTAAATTTCGTTTAATATAGTTTTTAAAAATAGTTGTTAGTAGTTTTTTTTTTATATTTAATTATTAGTTTAATTTATAATATGTATTAATGAAGTTCATTTACAACTTATAAATTTAATAATACTACTTAACGAATTTAATAATTAATGATTATTATTAATTAAAGAATCTTTCTAAAATAGTTTTATCTGTTTATTTATTAATTGTTAATTTGTAACGTTAATTATTAATTTATGTGAATGCAAATATAATTATTATTTAATGTAATTGAGGATAACTTAATTAAGTGTAATTATTCGATTAGCAATTCTTAATGAGAAGTTTATTTTCGGGATTAGTAAAATGTAGTTTAAATCTATATGTCTTAAACATTAGAATTATATAGTTTAAAAGTTGATCTATGTCAATTGTAGGGTCATGCAATCCAGATAAACTCATAGATTGAATGATAGATTTAGTTTTACTCCTTGTCGAAGTTGATGAAAAATTCATATGCAAAATTGAAATAAATTGTATTTAAGGAATTTACTAATGTTCTTAGAGTGCAAATCTTTTAAAGGGATTTGTTAAATCTATTAATTAATTGGGTCTTCTAATTAAATAAGATTAGTTGTTAACTGAATCATTTGAATTGTTAAGAGTTCGTGTAATCGCCTTCTTGGCATCCTTGTTTCATGTGAACTTAACCGTGTCAACTTAGTGCACTTAAGTTTAAATAAATAAATAAATAAATAAATTTAAATTTAAAAAAAAAAAAAAAAAAAAAAAAATTTGGTGTGTTTGGCCATAATTTTTGGGCATGACATTTTGGTATCAGAGCCTAGTTTCAACACTAGGAACCTAAACCACTATGCTTCTGAAATTAATTAAAAACTTTCATTGTGTAGGATGCCTCCTGTTACACAGAACAACCGCCGAGGTAGAGGTCGTAGGGCGAGAGGTAGTGGAGTCAGACAGGAGGATGGACCACCACCTCCACCACCACCACCACCACCTCAGAACCCGAATCAGGACATTTTGGATGCCCTTTAGACACTGATTGGTGTAGTTCAGCAGAGACTACCCCCACCTGTAGCAGAGCCAGTTCAGCAGATTCCCGAAAGGGAAGCACAAGATCCTGGTGGTAGAGAGAGGAGTAGGAGTCCCCCACCGAGGCAGGATGAGGGGCAAGGTGAGCACGAGGGGGAATCCATTCATCAGAGAGTACCACCACCCGAGAGACCTCCTAGACACATAGGAGATGACATCAGAGAGCTGATACGTCTTGGACCCCCACTTTTTGCCGGTTCCACAGAGGGGACAGTGGCAGAGGCTTGGTTGCAGAGCCTCCAGCGGTGTTTTGGATTACGTCCCTATGGGAGTAATCTAAAGGCACGTGTTGCAGTCCATCAGTTGAGAGGAGATGCCTCCAATTGGTGGCATCAGGAGGAGACGATCGGAGGGATGAGCATGGATACCCTCACATGGGAGACTTTTTTGGAGAGATTCAGAGAGAGATTCCTGTCTGAGCATTTCAGGAAGAAGCAGATAGAGGAGTTTCATTCTCTTCATCAGAGAGGTCTCACTGTAGCTCAGTATGAGAGTAGGTTTCTCGAGCTCCTTCCATATGTCGAGTACATGAAGGACGAGAAACAACGTGTTCATAGATTTATCATGGGCCTAAATTTCTCTCTTCAGGGTCCAGTGCGTATGGCTTTTCCTACTACTTTCAGACAGGTAGTTGAGATGGCCTTGGTTGCAGAGGATACTCAGAGTAGACAGGAGTCACGAGATCGGTCTCAGAATCGAAACTCTACCCAGCAAAAACCCCCTTGGAAGGGGAATCAGAACTACTCAGCAGGGTCCTCTAAGGGCCAACAGTCTCAGCAACAGAAACCTCAGCAGCAGTAGCACCAAAAACCCTCACAGGGTTATCAGGGCTCCAAGCCCAAGCAGTGGTACTCACAGGGTCCGAAGCAGGATCAGAAAGTACAGGCCCCACAGTCTCAGCCAGCGAAGTCTCAGCAGTCTTCTAGGGGTGGTTTCAGTGGGTCTAGCAGGTCAGGAGGGCCACAGCAGACTGGTTCACAGGGTGCACGGCCTTATGCACGGGGACCATGCTACACTTGTGGTGGCATGGGTCACATAGCTAGAGAGTGTCCACAGGGACAACCATCCAGTGGTCAGGGAGGGGCATTTTCAGAGCCGACAGTTGGTGATGTAGGCAAATCACACAGAGTATTCGCAGCGGTTGACAACCGCCAGGCTGAGCATCAGGCTACAGTCATTGAGGCTACAGGTATCATTCAGGATAGCATGGTTACAGTTTTATTTGATTCAGGAGCTACTAACTCCTTTATATCTCCTTTTGTTGTGGAGCGTTGCGGGCTAGTGGCAGTTAGACAGGATGTCGGTTGGGAGGTAGAGTTAGCCTCAGGAGCTAGAGTGTCAGTTAGTTCCATGGTGCATAGTTGCCCGATTCAGATGGGAGCCACATTCATGGTGTCTGATCTACGCATTACCCCACTAGGTTCTTATGATGTTGTTCTTGGCATAGATTGGCTTTATTCCCACAGCGCCAAGATGGATTGTCGACAGAAGATAGTGGAATGTGTGGATGATGATGGTATCAGTAGAGTGATTCTTGGGGTTAAGAGACCCATATCCCTTCGTATGATATCCGCTATGCAGCTTAGACGGTGCATGCGAAAGGGGTGTCAGCTGTTTGCAATCACCATTAGTGACAGAGAGGAAGACTCAGAAGGGGAACCATCCCTTGATGACTTTCCTATATTGCAGGAGTTTGCAGATGTTTTTCCTTCAGAGCTCCCTGGTAGACCCCCACCTAGAGCAGTAGACTTTCATATTGATCTTGTGCCAGGCGCGGAGCCAGTATCGAGAGCACCATACAGGATGACTACACATGAGCTTAGTGAACTAAAGATTCAGTTGGAGGAACTCCTAGAGAAGGGGCATATTCGACCTAGTGTATCACCTTGGGGTGCACCAGTGATCTTCGTTAAGAAGAAGGATGGATCACTTAGGTTATGCATTGATTATCGGCAATTGAACAAAGTAACCATCAAGAACTGATATCCCCTTCCCAGAATTGATGACCTATTTGATCAGTTGCAGGGTGCTCGTGTATTTTCAAAGATTGATCTTAAGTCAGGTTACCACCAGTTGAGGATTGTGGGAAGTGATATCCCTAAGACCGCTTTCCATACTAGGTATGGACACTATGAGTTCACTGTGGTGCCATTCGGTCTCACAAATGCTCCAGCTGTATTCATGAGCCTCATGAATGGAGTATTTCGTACCTTCTTGGATAAGTTCGTAGTTGTGTTCCTGGATGACATCCTGATATATTCTCATGATGAGGAGGAGCACGAGGAACACCTGAGACAGGTATTGCAGAAGTTGAGAGAGAATCAGTTGTTTGGTAGCTTATCGAAGTGTGCATTCTTCAGATCTGAGATCCATTATTTGGGCCATATCATATCAGGCGATGGTATCGCAGTAGACCCATCGAAGATTAGAGCCATCATGGATTGGCCTGCACCTGCTAGTGTCACTGAGGTGAGGAGCTTTATGGGATTAGTAGGCTATTATCGACGCTTCATTGCAAGATTTTCTAGATTGGCGCACCCCATTACATCGCTGCAGAGGAAAGGAAAAAAGTTTGAATGGACAGAGAAGTGCGAGAGAGCTTTTCTAGAGCTCAAGAGAGCCCTCACGAGTGCACCTATTCTTGCAGTACCAGACCCATTGGCGGACTTTGTGGTGTGCACTGATGCATCTTTGGATGGCATTGGGGCAGTGCTTATGCAGGATGGTCGACCTATTTCCTTCGAGTCTAGGAAGTTGAAGACTCATGAACTCAACTACCCTACTCACGACCTAGAGCTTGCAGCTGTGGTTCATGCATTAGTGAAGTGGCGACACTTCCTACTAGGTCACAGATTTGAACTTCACTCCGATCATCAGAGCTTGCAGTACCTATTCACGCAGCCAAACCTGAATGCTAGACAGAGAAGGTGGATGGAGTTCCTTTGCGAGTACGATTTTGATGTACATTACATCAAGGGAAAGGAGAATGTAGTTGCAGATGCCTTAAGTAGAAGGCGCCATGAGCTCTCATCTATGACTACGGGCACCGATTTGAGAGAGCAGATTTTATAGCACTTGCCAGCAGATGAGCTTTATACAGAGGTTAGTCAGGTTGTGCATTCTCAGAGACCCTTGGAGGGGAAGTATTCAGAGTATTCCTTGGAGTCCAATGGACTCTTGCGTCATAGAGGACGTGTGTATGTACCTTCCATAGGGGGTTTGCGCGAGCTCATCATACTTGAGGCTCACAGAGCACCTTATGCGGCACACCCTGGTGTTAAGAAGTTGCATGCAGATTTGAGGCAGTTGTACCATTGGCCAGGCATGAGAGCACAGATTGCCGACATAGTGGCGAGATGCCTCGAGTGTCAGAGGGTGAAGGCAGAACATCGTCATCCCGGTGGGCTCCTTCAGCCTCATGAGATTCCAGAGTGGAAGTGGGATGTTATATCGATGGACTTTATTGTTGGTCTTCCTTTGTCTTCTCGTCATCATGATGCCATTATGGTGACAGTTGACACATTGACCAAGGTTGCTCACTTCTCACCTGTGCGTACTACGTACACAGCCCGAGACATAGCTCAGGTGTTTTTGCGAGACACTGTCAGACTTCATGGCATTCCCCGTAAGATTATCTCTGATAGGGACTCACTGTTCACCTCATCTTTTTGGAGAGAGTTGCAGTCAGCTTTGGGCACCAGGCTCAATTTTAGTACAGCGCACCACCCTCAGACTGATGGGCAGACTGAGCGAGTGAATCAAGTGTTGGAGGACATGTTACGTATGTACGTGATGGATCATCAGGTCAAGTGGGAGGAATACCTCCACCTAGTTGAGTTTGCCTATAACAATGGGCACCATTCCTCCATAGGTATGCCGCCTTATGAGGCCTTGTATGGGAGGCCCTGCAGGACGCCTTTGAGTTGGGACAGGATCGAGGATCGAGTTTCTATTGGACCTCAGTTAGTTAAAGATATGGAGTAGCAGGTGATTCTGATTAGGCAACGCCTGAAAGAGGCACAGGATCGACAGAAGAAGTATGCTGATGCGAATAGGATGGATCGAGAGTATCGGGTTGGGGATAGAGTTTTCTTGAGGGTGTGGCCACACAAGAGTCCGATTCGATTCGGAAAGGGCTCTAAGTTGGCACCCCGTTTCGTTGGGCCATTCGAGATCCTAGAGAGGATAGGACCAGTTGCCTACCATCTAGCTTTGCCACCTAGCCTGTCACGCATCCACGATGTGTTTCACATTTCAGTACTTAGAAGATATATCTATGATGAGTCTCATATTATAGATTGGGATGCTTTGTAGGTGGAGTCGGACGGCTAGTTAGCGCTGGAGCCCATCCGTATTATTGCCCGACGGACCCTCGCACTTCGAGGTCGAGAGCTGGACCAGGTTAGGGTCCAGTGGGATTGCTACGATGAGGTCACGGCCACATGGGAGGATACGACGCAGATGCGATCTCAGTACCCATACCTTTTTGATGAACTCCAGGAGGAAGTTCATGCCTAGTGGGGGAGGATGTGAGGCCCCGCCTCGACCCATCCTAGCCTCGATGATACTCTATTTTTTTTATGGCTCGATATGTCAGAGCATTATTTGTGGCACTGAACATTATTTTGCTGATTATGATGTATGATGCTTTATTTCAGATATTTGATTTCTGTAGTTTAATGTTTTATAACGTATATGCTGATAAAATGAATGAATGCAAACTAACACTTTGAATCTCTAATTTTAATGAGTAGAATGAGATGAATGAATAGATTATAGAAGAATGGATGTTTTAAATTTCATGAAATTGTTGATGCGTATTTATATATATATATATACATGTGCTTCTCGAATTACTGACGTGTGCAATGAGTGTGCAGGAAATTTAGCCGGGAAATCCAATGGGAAGACAAAAGCTGAACCCCATGTTTATTTTGTGCTATATTCTTTTTTTTTACCTAGTCCATCTTTAAGGTGTATTTTTTTTGGTAGTTTGTTTCCCCTAGTTTTATTGTCCATATTAAATCCTTAAGTCTTAAAAACTTCAAAATTAAATACCCTAGGGGTAAGGGTTTGGGTTGGGAGTGTTTTCCACTCCCCAAGTCTCCTTGGTTGACCTTTATGGTCACTCAAACACTCCATCTTTGCTTGAATTCAAAATTGGTTGTCACTTCATAGGTTGGTGACCTTGACTCCACCAAGGGGTTTACCTTAAGCCTAGTTAAGTAGATTCTTATTTAGAGGCACTTTGGAAGTAGTGGAGGGTTGTTACCCAATCTCTAGTTTTAGAGAGCAAGCTTGAAGATTGAAGGAAGGAGAAAGGAAAGAAGCTCTTCTCAAAAACTTCCATTGTTGCCATAACACTTGTGGAGGTAGGAATTCCTCTCTCATGGGCTTAGCTTTCATTTTTTTTTTTTTGATCATGTGTAAATCTTGTTTATAGTATTGTGAAGGTTCTTGTCTTTATATGTTTGTGTGTATTGGGAGGATATTGGAGGGAATTTTATCTTGTTTTGGATTTCATTTCTTGCTTTGTTGAGACCTTGTTCTTTGAGTTTTCATGGGGATTGTGATGGCATCACTCATCCTTGGATAGGGAAGAAGTGGCCATGTACGGGGGTAGGGCTTTAGTTGGACCTCATTGGTGAGAGTCTCCTTTCATGGTGAAAGGAGGGAAAAAGGGTAGGGTGTATGGGCCCCTACTTGTCATCACCTTCCTTATTGATGTTGTGAAATCATGTGTATGAAGAGAAAATGAATACCCTTGTGATTGGAGCCCCGAAAGGGCCTTATAATAGAATGAAAATTCTTAAAATTGAAGCCCCGAAAGGGCCATGTAATGGAATGGTGATTGACTTCTCCCATGGGGAAAATCCACCTCCCCCCTTATTTTGATTCCATGTATGGATCTATTGTGCAAACCGGGTTTGGGGTGTATGTTTTGAGTTGAGGTTGTTGTGATTATCCACCTTGTTTCAGTTTAGTCCTCCCCATTATTCTTTATTGTAATTTGAAGTTATTTGGAAGATAGAACATGTTGGAAGTTTGTAGAGATTTATTTGAGTTGTAAAATGATGTAAAATGGATTGGAAACTTGGAAGTATTGGGCAATGACCTCGGGTTTTCTTACTGGTTCTTTCCCGAGTGGAGCCTTTGAACCAGGATGAATAATAAGAAAAAAAAAGAGATTATGAGAATTTACTTGCATTTCTCCCATGTTTCTTTGGAAAATTTGCGTAATGTATGTTAAATGGTCTTCACATTGTGTGAAATTTGTTATAGCCAATTCCACCATCTTTTTGTTCATGCATGTTAGTGTGATGAAGGTTAAAAAAAAAAAGAGAAAAAAAAAAATTGGAAGGGATATGTGAGAGAGAATTTTGGTTGTGTTGAGACTATATTATTTACTCTCAAGCCTTGGAATGTATTGAGGAAAGAAAGAAAAAAATGTATTGAGTTATCATATATCTTGTATGATGTATTGAAAGTGTTGAACGTTAATCTTGAATATGAAGGAATTATGTTAGGAAAGGCTGAGTTCAAATAGACATTAGAATGGTATGGAGAAAATATATGCATATGAATTTATAGAGAATTTAAAAATCCATTGTGATCTTCTATTTTCCATTCCCATAGAGTAATTAGTTGCATTATGTATAAATTTGGATCCATATACAGTTGTTGCATTTGTATGTGAGAGAAAATAGAATTGTATTGATCCAACAACAAAGGAAGAGAAACTAAAGTAAGTTTATAAAAATGTTATAAGCAAATCATTTGATTAAATTATGGTTGTGTTCAAGATGTAATATGGCAATGTATAGACTCACCAATCTATTGACACCCATGTCTCAAGATCAATGGAGAAATTTGATAAAGACTTAAACTCCAACAAAAAAAAATATAGAGGCCTGTAGGTGCTCAAACTTGCTGGAAAATGTATGGGCAAAAAAAAAAAAAGAGACCCCTCTATTACAGTCAATAAAATATAGAAAATCACCCTCTTATTATAAGTATTCAAAGGGTGGGCGACCTACCTTATTTAATGCAACCCAACAACAAAAAAAAAATTATTAAAAAAAAAAAATATTTGAATTTTCGGGTAGAGCCTGCGGCTCGTACCCGGCGGCCCCAGTACCATATGCGTGGATGACCCCACGCATACACATGCGTGAGGACCACACATTTAAATGCGTGGGATCCCCACGCATGTGTATGCGTGAGGCCCACGCATATATTGCGTGGGATCCCCCACGCATATATATGCGTGGGGCGGCGCATTTTAAACTTGTTTTTTTTTTAAAATTTTTTTTAAAATTTTTTTTTAGTTAGAATTAAATTTCGTTTAATATAGTTTTTAAAAATAGTTGTTAGTAGTTTTTTTTTTATATTTAATTACTAGTTTAATTTATAATATGTATTAATGAAGTTCATTTACAACTTATAAATTTAATAATACTACTTAACGAATTTAATAATTAATGATTATTATTAATTAAAGAATCTTTCTAAAATAGTTTTATCTGTTTATTTATTAATTGTTAATTTGTAACGTTAATTATTAATTTATGTGAATGCAAATATAATTATTATTTAATGTAATTGAGGATAACTTAATTAAGTTTAATTATTCGATTAGCAATTCTTAATGAGAAGTTTATTTTCGGGATTAGTAAAATGTAGTTTAAATCTATATGTCTTAAACATTAGAATTATATAGTTTAAAATTTGATCTATGTCAATTGTAGGGTCATGCAATCCAGATAAACTCATAGATTGAATGATAATTTTAGTTTTACTCCTTGTCGAAGTTGATGACAAATTCATATGCAAAATTGAAATAAATTGTATTTAAGGAATTTACTAATGTTCTTAGAGTGCAAATCTTTTAAAGGGATTTGTTAAATCTATTAATTAATTGGGTCTTCTAATTAAATAAGATTAGTTGTTAACTGAATCATTTGAATTGTTAAGAGTTCGTGTAATCGCCTTCTTGGCATCCTTGTTTCATGTGAACTTAACCGTGTCAACTTAGTGCACTTAAGTTTAAATAAATAAATAAATAAATAAATTTAAATTTTAAAAAAAAAAAAAAAAAAAAATTTGGTGTGTTTGGCCATAATTTTTGGGCATGACAGCTTCCATGGGAAATATTTTCACTATGGAGAACAAGGGCATAGAGCATTTGAATGTTGAAGGACTAAGGAAGAACATATCAAAGAGTTGAAGGTCAAGCTAGAGTTGTACATGTTGATGAAGATGCCAGAAGATCACATTCTAAAGATGCTAAAAGAGGAGAAGTCCTAGTTAACAAAAGACTCCTATTGAGTGGTGAGAATGAACTTGATCAGAGTAGAAGCTAGTTTTGCACAAGGTGAAAATGTGAAGATCAGTATTGTGAAGTGATCATTGATGGTGGAAGTACTAACAATTTGGTGTCAGAAATGATGGTCACAAAATTGAAGCTGAAGAGGTAGAAACACCCACACCCATATCATTGTGCTTGGGTGTAAGATGACCACAAGGTCATGGTTAGTGAACAATTCTCAGTGATGTTCAAGATTAGAAGCTACCAGTATGAGGTGCTTTGTGATATCATACCTATGGACATATGTCATATATTATTGGATAGGCTATGGCAGTTTGATAGGAATTTTGTACATGATGGGCGAGAAAATATCTAGATTTTGACAAAAGATCAAGTGAAGCATAAGTTAAAGCCATTCAAGGAGAAAGAAGAAAATGTATATAGTTTTGTTAGAATATGTTTTTTTGATGGAAAAGAGTTTCTCAAAGGTAGGAAGGGTGAGCATATGCACTTTTCTATAATTCCAAATGATGGTAAAGAAGAAGTAAAGTAGGTACCTACAAAAGTTGTAGACATTTTGGAAGATTTTTCTAATATTGTGTCAGATAATGTACCTTATGGATTATCCCTAGTGAGGAAGATTAGACACCAAATGGATTTGATTCTAGGAGCTAGTTTTCTACACATGATAAGACCGAGAATGACACCAATAGAAAGTGAAGAGTTGAACATACAAGTTCATGAGTTGTTGTAGAAGGGATTGATTTGAGAGAGTCTCTAAGTCCATGTGTTGTACTGGTAGTATTAAAACCAAGGAATAATGGAGAATGGATGATGTGTAAAAATTCTTGTGCTACTAACAAGATCACAATCAAGTACAGATAATTAAAATTTCCAAGGATGGATAATATTATGGACTTTTTGAGTGGAGATGAGTATTTTGCAAAGATAGATTTGAAGAGTTGATACCATTAGATTTGCATCAGAGAAGGTGATGGGTGGAAGACTACTTTCAAGACAAGGGAAGGACTATACAAGTGGTTAGTCATGCCTTTTGGGGTAACCAATGCACCAAGAAATTTCATGTAGCTCATGTAAGAAGTACTAAAAATGTTTCTAGGAAGGTTTTTTATTATTTACCTAGATGATACTTTTATCTTTAGTAAGAAATTGGAGGTGCATTTGATGCATATTCGAAAGGTGTTTGATAAGTTAAGGCAAGTGAAGTTGTTGATAAAACTAAAGAAGTGTAGTTTTGTGAAGAAGGAGTTGGTGTACCTAGAATTTGTAGTCTTAATAGAAGGTCTAAAAATGGACCTAGAAAAAGTGAACACTATCTTGGAATGGCCTACTCCAAAGAGTGCTATAGAGGTAAGATATTTTCATCGATTGGCTAGTTTTTATAGAATGTTCATAAGAGATTTTTTGCAGTATTTTTGGAACCTTGACTGAAACAATGAGAGGGGATAGGAAAGAATTTAAGTAGACCGTAGGGGAAGATAAGAGTTATAATCAATTGAAACAAAAGGTTATAGAGCAACCTATTTGAGCACTTCTAGAATTTAACAAGGTGTTTCAAGTAGATTATGATGCTAGTGGTACTACAATAGGAGTTCTTTTGAGCCAAGAAGGTAGGCATGGTGCTTATTTTAGAGAGAAGTTGAATGATGCTTAAAGAGAATATTCTTCTTATGATCAAGTATTTTATGCTATAGTTCAAGCATTGAAGAAGTGGAGACACTATCTTCTTCCTAATGAGTTTTTTTTGTGTAGTAATCATCAAGCTTTGCAATATTTGAATAGTCAAGGAAAATTGAACAAAAGGAATTTGAAGTGGGTTGAATTTTTGTAGCGTTTTACATTTATTTTGAAACAAAGGAGTGAGGAGTCTAAAAGATTTTTAGATGCTCTTAGTACAAGATAACTTATTGCTAACAAAGATGCAAATTGAGGTGGTTGGGTTCAAGGAACTCAAGAATTTGTACATGAAGGATCTTGATTTTGGTGTAGCATGGAAGGCTTATATTTATTTTGTTACACTTGACATGACAAAGGGGTTGGATTTCATAATCCAAACTGGTATGTTGTTCAAAGGAAGCCAGTTGTGCATTCCTAGAAGCTAAATGAGAGACAATCTCATCAAGAAGAAGCATAATAGAGGATTGGCTAGACACTTTTGGAGAGATAAGACCATTGCTTTGGTTATTGGCCACAACTATAGCAAGATGTGATAAAGTTTGTATAGAGTTGTACAGTATGTTAGATGGTAAAAGGAGTGAAGTAGAATACAAGGTTGTATCAGCCATTACCTATACTAGAGAAGCCATGGGAGGATGTTAGCATGGATTTTTTTATTGGATTACCAAGGACTCAACAAGGACATAATTTTATTTTTTCTATGGTTTGCAGGTTTCAAAAAATGGCACATTTCATTCCTTTCAAAAATACTAGTGTTTTTGTTCATGTGGTAGAGTTGTTTTTCATAGAAGTCATGAGATTACATGGTCTGCCAAAATGTATAGGTTCATATTGAGATACCAAGTTTTTTTAGTATTTCTAGTGTAAATTGTGGAAGAAATTAAAGACAGAGCTAAAGTTTAGTTCATCACATCATCCATTGACTAATGGGCACAGAGAAGTTGTGAATCACGGTTTGGGAAATATGCTCAGATGTTTGGTTAGAGACAAGTCAAAAGACTAGGATTTGATTTTACGACATCTAGAATTTTAATATAACAATTTTGTCAATAGGAGTACTGGCAAATCACCATTCCAAATTGTATATGGGAGCATTCCCAGAAATACTTCTCAATTGAGGCAGTTGGATAAACAAGAGATAATAGTGTTGAAGCAGAAGAATATCCATAAGGAGGTGAGGAAACACATTATCAAGATGAATATAGAGTATATGGCTAAGGAAGACATGAAAATTAGGTATAACCAAATTTATATTGGAGACGATGTCATTGTTCATTTGCAAAAGGACTATTTTTTAGTGGGTAAATATAATAAGTTGAAAATGAAGAAGTTTAGACTGTGCAAGATAGTGAAAAGAAATGATTATATAAGTGTTTTGAAGTGGAGTTACGTAGTGAATTGAATATTTTACTAGTATTTAATATTTCAAATTTGATAGAGTACCTTAAAGGAGCTGATGGGGATGAAGTTGCAAAAGTGCAATGGAATATTTTAGCAGCTAGTTCAGCTACACAAGAGATAGAGGAGATATTGGAAAAAAGTGTTGGAAAATGTACAAGGAACATAACTTATGAAGAATACCTATTCAAATAGAAAGGGAGGCTAGTAGAATATTCATCATGGTTAGCAAAGGAGGAGGTTCAGGGTGATCTCACAATAATGGTTTCCACTTTTTGACCAATTTTGACACTGAAATCAATATTTTTGAAACAAACCTAACATTCGAGTGACTATATCTCTAAAAATATGAATAAATTGAAGATGACATAAACTAGTTATTTTTACTACTCCATTCTTAGTTTGTAATCATATTTTTTAATTTAAAATATATATATTTAAGTCAACTTTTTCTTCTCCTTCGAAAAGTGGTACATATAAAAAATCAAAATTTTTAAAGAGTGACACTCCACTTGACAAGTATAACTTTTTTTCTATAAATGATAGTGAGGTAATTCTTCTGATGTTGGATTTGTAACATTAATATCCAAAGGATATATTTGGTTTGATTCAATTTGGTTGAATTTTGTATAGTTAATGAAGGTTTGAATTGTCATCAATAGTAATTTAAACATAGGTTCATTTTGACTAGGATAACTTGAACTCAATATATCATAAATCGAATTTTATTTTCTCAATAGAAAGCTATCTCAATAACTTATTTCCTAGATATTTTTCAAAAAAAATTTGACCTAATTCACATTTTTTCCTAAAGTGTCAAAGTTAGTTGATGTTCAATCATTAACATGCATATAACAAGTTAAACTCATTTTTGAAATTCTTAATGAACATAATAACTATTAAAATTATAGTCATTGGAAACTTTTCTCTGAGAGGCACAATTTGACATTTATTGATTTACAGTAGGAGATCATTTGATTTATAGTAGGAGACCATTTTTTTTTTATAAAGAAAATAGCAAAGTTTTTAAAAAAACATATGTTTGTGTGAACATAGTGTTAACGCGAACATGTTTTACGTGTTCATACGAACATATGTTCACATGAACATATGCTTTCAAAAAATGGTTATTTTATAATGAAAATAGTAACTTTTGTATGTTTGTGCGAACATTTATAGAAATTATGTTCGCGTGAATGTGACTATTTAGATTTATTTATGTTCATGCAAACATAAATGTAACGAATGTTTTCATGAACATTTCCTTAATGTTCATGTGAACAATTGGAAATTTCCATCCATTTCAATTTTGTTTGTGCCACAAAAGTGGCACCCAATATTGTGGGATAACCCAGCAATATTGTAAGTGTGTTTATCACATGTTTAGCTAGGACCAAAATTGGTAAATGGGAGATCATCAAGCTTTGCTACAATTTCTTTGACCTAGTATGGTTCAAGGTTTAGGACAAGTGATTTTCAACATAGACGATAAGCTTAAGTTCCTTTGCCAGAATTTTGTATGTCTCACCCTCCTGGGAGCTTTGAATTAGCTATTATTCCTAGATGCCCATCACTGGTCATACATGAAAGTATTCATTTTTTTAATCAAGAATGGCTGAAAATGGAGGCCAACATCCACTTCCTTCTTCAGTAGAGAGGCATTATGGAGGACCCCAACAAGGACTAGCTCCTACATTACCTCCAAATTTTCAATGTATACATTCATCTAGGGGTTAAATTTGAAGACCTTGAAGCCTAGGAGGTTTTCCTTCCAAACATAGATAAATCTAGTAGGGAAAGGAAAAATTTTGAGTTCTCTCCAGGCTCCAAAGCCAAAGATTTGAGGGAAGCTACTAAAATCATGATGGTGTACTAGAAGAGGGAAGGAGAAACCTAGTTATGGAGTGATCTTGGAGTGATGAGTTTTTTGGGATAATTGGGCTCCCTCTCTTGAATGAGTCCTTAGCCAATTAAAGATTCGTGGTTTAAGGGTTGATGTAATTTTGTTTATGGTTTCTATGGTTACTAGGTTTTAGTCCCTGGTAACATTCCTAGAGGCTAGGGTACTAGCATTAGTTATGATTATGGAAGCCCAAGGATTGGTTTTTATGATATGGTGGCTATATAATCATGTTTTAGTGAAGCTAAAGAATTGTGGATGTCAATGGTGGTCTAGTTTCTCCCCTATTGTTTTTGGGGGTTTTTTCTTGTTTCATTTTGGACTCCCCTTTTTGGTTGTGTTATGGGTCTAGCATAATTCTATAGATGAAATTATTTTTGAAGCAAGGTTTCATCCACTGTAGATATCCATTTTGTAACTGTTAGTTATTAGAATTGTAATTTAGTCTATATAATTAACTATTTTGTTTTCCTTGCATGATCATATATAAAGATCCATATCTAAATATAGTACTTAGTTTAGACTCTATATGGTATTGTTTTTCTTTGGATTGATTCCTACTTTTGTAAATTTTGAATTGGTATGTTTGATGCTTATTTAGTATATTTCTAACCCTTCAATCTACTTTGAGCAGTTTTTCCTATGAATCCTTCAATCTTAGATACATAAGCTTTTGTCTCTCTAGGTATTTGATATTAGTGCAATGTATCCTATTTTAAGTAAAGGAGCAACCAAACATAATTAAAAGGAAGCTAAATCATATGTAAAATGTTAACTAATTTTTCATCTATTTGATCATGTTCTTTAATAATAGATGCAATAGTAGATTTCTTCCCCTCAGTTTGGGATCAAATTCGAGCAGTAGTTTATTTTGATTAATCCTAAGATTAAGTAAAATTTAGTCTTAAGAATAAATCTCCCTAATCAAACCTCTTATAGTGGAGTTCCTAATAACTGACTAAGTATTTAATGCTAATCAAAGAGATTGTTAAGCATTTGTATCAAGAATAGGGTATCAAGATCAAAGGTTAAGTAGGTTTAATTAAATTAAAATAGATCAGAACTATTTATCATGAAGTTGAATGATATAAACATAATGAATTTTAATATGAAAATTGACAGACCAAGTCTGATGGTATTTTTTCTAATAGAACTAACATAATTTTTGAGTTCTATTATCATTAGCAAGTTAGAAAGGTGTAATTATAATATTTAGATTTGTAAAGGTATAGTCTATTGCAAGAAATTAAGATCGGTATGTCTTCACTGGTTATCCCCTTGCCACTGAAAAAAATAAATTAAACAAATGATGTATGTAATTAAAATCAAAATATATAGAAATATTCAAAAGGGAATCTTATCAATTATATTGTATATAAAATAAAAGAAAATAGAAATGTTGAGACTAGGGTATGCCCCTTTTAATCATGAAATGATAAAAGACTAAGTTCTCGAACAAGACTGGAGGTTTTCTTGTTTATTATTTCCTACCAGTGCCCATTTGAATGGAGATACTGTGATGTCTTTTTATTAAATAAATATAATTATCAAGGCTTTGGCCATTTACTAACTAAAAATAAATAAAAAATTCTACAAGTACATATTTTAACAGTTGAGAAGATGTCAATTTGGGGAAAGAAAAAATATTAAATTAGGTGAAAAAAATATTAAATCATATGACATTCTTGAGGAGGGAGTCCTCTTCTAGTATGTATAATTTTTCTTTTGGTTAGAATAGATTTGTTTCAAAAAATGTGGTGGGAGATGAAAACTATTGATATTAGGTGAGTTGACATTTGAATCGTTATATAACATAATATAAAATGAAATGGAAATAAGCTTATTTTCACATAGTTTGTGGTGGGAACTTGACCTCTAATTTTTAGCATTTTTAAACAACTAATAATTTATTTTTAAAAATTAGAAAAATATATCAATTATTATTCCAAATAATTATTTATAATTGGAATTGTAAACTTCATATATTTCTACAATTCATTAGTTTACTTCATTTTTAAATTCTAAATAATACTACTAGTTTTATGTCATTGAAGATGATCAATTATACTTTTCCTAGCCTTTTAAAGGGTGATGCAGGTTTGTGCTTTTACCCAACTTGGTATGATATCTTTCAACTTCTAATTTGCTATGTATGATGATTATTTTTGTAAGGTGACTTTTCTTTTTTTGTACATCTCCATGAACTAGTTTGTGACAAATTTTTATGATGGATAGCTGATATAAAATTTATGCAATGCAAGTGTTTGAATTTCTTAGTGAAGGCAAGCTTCTAGATCATGTGGATCTAAAATTTGGAGATAATTAGTGTAGAAAATATTTTTAGATTTATTGAAGTGGCCTTTCTATGCACTTGAGGAATAAGTTCTTCCTATCCATAAAAGAGCCTGTTACTTTCAATATTATAAGGGGAAGCTTCCCTTGAGGACATATGCAGAACAAGCTTTGAAGATTCTCTACTTGGAGTTTCACTACATTCATCAAGTACAAAATCCTTTCAGACCACTAGTACTTCAATTCTTATGGTTTTGCAATCACTTGTCTAAAATGTGATGGGCTCTTTTTTGGGCACTATGGTTCTTCAATAACATGTCAACCTTTATTTTCTCATAGCAAAAAACAACATACTCCTATTGGCTCTTTGTTGCATGTACATAAGGGGCCACTGCGAGTGTTTAATGTTGTGTTCATGTTATGTTCCTTTTCTTATATATTAACTCCCACATTATTTTGTAAGACAACATTGATGATAAATGCAATTAATTAGATTTTTTTATTCAAGTTACTTTTACACTATATTATTAAGTGCTTTGCAAGAATAAAATATTGGAAATAGTTGTAGTGAATATTCTATTATTTATGCTTAGAAATATTATTAAAATTTTAAAAAGATAATAAGATTAATTTTTTTAATTACATTTGTTCATATAGTTGATATTTAAAAAGATATTGTCTCTCGGTAGACAATGGCTAAGTCTCTACAATTGAAGAACTATTGTCTCTAGATAAAGACACAAGTGAAATTTTATTGGCTTTATATGGTCGTTAAGAGACATCAATTAAAGGTTTTATATCATCTTCAAGAGGCAATAATTAAAGATGATAATTAAAGACAATATTTATGACAATAAATAACATTTATTCCATCTCAAATTAAGAAAATTAACTCAACAGTTGTCTCTATAATGGTCTTTAACTACACCTCTATGTAGTAGTGACATTGTCAATGTGTTATCATTGAGAATAATCCAACAAAATGGAGAAAGAAGTGTAAAACAATAGAAACAAGTCATTATCCATATTGATTGGATGAAGATGATTCTTTGTCAAATGTGCATGTGGTTTTCAACTTATTTTCCTTATGTGAGTGGGTAAGGATCTTCTTAATGAAACTATTAAAAAACCTCCACTTCTTGTAAAGAGTCCTTAACAAAATCTTTAAATGTCACCATGTACAAAGCCTTTCCAATCATTGGCATGTGTTCTTCCAAAAAAGTAACCTACAAATTGAATGGATCCTTAAAAATGAACACAAGTTCTACAATTTTTCAAATATTATAAAATAAAATGAAATAGGGTAGAATGTACTAGAGGCAGGAAGAATTGGAGTAGTCTTTGTGAATTAATTGACATGGTCATTAAGGGAGAGTAGAAAATCCAGATCATTTTCGTGGCTATCCATAGCTCACTCTCTTTACTTCCTTGTGTAAAGTATATATGCTTGGGGGAAAATATTAAGGTGCTAGCTTAGAATATTTTTCTTCCTTGCAGTAATTTTATCAAATTTCTAATTTCTATCTTTTGATTCTATATGTATGTCATGTATTATGATTTTTTTTGGTAATATATTAAATGAAAACAATTGATAACTAAAACTTGACATTAAGCATCATTGTATAACTAAAACTTGATAACTAAAATTTTAAATTCTCAGTATAATAATAAATAATCTTAACATATTCAAATATTTAATTTTTTATTTATTTTGAGATGTGTGGTACAAAATTATTAGAAAGAAATATGAGCCTTGCCTACATGGTGGTCAAGTATTTTCTATTTACTACACACCCACTTTGATAGTTTTATAGTTTAGGTATATATTTTTTTCTATATTTTTTTGATATTGATTGTGTGAATTTTTTTTATGGTTCATGTCATTCTTTCATTTACTTTCAACCATATTTTAGCTTCTAATACTTTTTTCTTTTACATCTATTCTAGGGTCAACCTAGTTGCAAAGTAGGAGAAACCATAAGACTTATTATGTTCCAAACATTTCATTGCTACATTTCTTTTCAAAAATCTACCAACTCAACAACTTATTAGTGTAGTGTAATTTAAATTAATCCTAATTGGATGTTTCTCTCTACAATACTATTTTCAGCAATAATGGTTTGGCATACAATGACACTTTAATAACGTCATTCATTTTTCCAAGCTTTTAAGATAACTTGTACATTAACTTCAACAATACTTAGAAGATGTTGTGGCAATTATGATAACACTTCTAGAAAAAAAATGGAAATCACACTACAACCACATCAAAATATGTTGTACTTGCATCTATATTTTTTCTCTCTATCAAGTGCTAAGTTTCATCTATGCAATTTGTCATTCGAATGTAGAATGCAAAGTATTGTGATTTTTTGTCTACATTAATTTATAGACCCCAAGTATTTATGTGTTGTCTTAGTGGTTTACAATGTTAGCAAATGCTTTGTAGGTTGTATGTTTTCTACCCCTACAATTTGATGCACCTCATCTCTCTTTTGTTTTGTATCCCACTTTTTTTCTTTGAGGATTTTAATGGTGGAATGTGTGAAACTAAAATACATACACTTCATTAGAATTTAAGCCCAATGAAATAGATAAAATTTATGCTTCCTTTATGCAAGATACAAGTTTTTTTCCATCTATTATTGTTAATAAAAACACTAGTTTCCTAGTTTCTTCCTTGTGTGCCTTGTACATTTGTATCACATATACAAATTTTCTAATATGTTAAGAATAATTGAAATGATACAAGCAACACTTACACAATATCTAGACATTATTGTACTTGTTACAAGGAATGTAGTATTGCATTCACTTTACTTAATTATTGAATTGGTTTGGGCCAATCACATATAACTATTTTGAGATAATTGGATTTTCTCTAAAGTTTTATAATTTATTTATAATTTTTATATATTATACAAATTATATGATTGGGTGATTTGATTTGGTGTTATAGGAGCCCTTTTTCGGAGGGTTTTTCATATTGCACTTTTCATAGCCAAATTTTAGCTACAAACAAACAAAAGAATTTGATCTTATAGATTATAAAAAATTAATAACATTAGAACATTTACATTTCTAAATTAAAATTTAAAACATTAATAATAATTGTTTTCCATGAACTAAAAAAAACTATTGGAAAAATAGAACGATAGTAAAAAAGAAGAGAAGAATGAACTTTTGCTAAATGACTGCTAATTAGACTGACAACACACACAAACTTGATAGTTAATGAAACTTATGGACACTTAACTCAAACACATCTAAAATAAGAACTTAATTCAAACTAGAACACTTTGACTTAGTCCCAAACTAAACATGTGTTGCCAACAACTCAACAAGGTTTGCCACATGTGCAACAATTATTAGTCACTACCACTGGAACATTAACTCCAACAAAAACATCATACTCCAAATAAAATTTTGATATAAATATAAATATAAATAATGAATTGATCTTTGTTAATAAAAATTAATAATTTATGTCACTAAATAATCAACTTAAAAACAATTTTAAAAATATTTCATTAAAAACTAATATTAGAAACATATTTTTTATTTTTTCAACTATTCCACTATTTTTAATTTAGATAACTATAATAATCTATTTAAATAATTATCAATTCTTGTTAGTATTAATTTATTTTCAGTACAAAACTACATGAGCCTGGGCCACTCCGTGGGCACTGGCTAAATAGCCATGATAATGCACCGGCTAGCCAGTGCCGTTACATTTCTGTCCGTTAACTATCCGAAACAAAACGTACTCTAACCTGCCAAACGTACTCTAATAGTCATGTTCAATCCAAATGTACTCTAACAGTGAAAACGTGATCCATGTTGTGATTTTAAAATATCAAATATTATTAAAAGTTTGATAATGACTGTTGACTATTTTAATAGTTTAGTAGAAAACTTTTGAAAGAAGCGGGTTTATATATTACTACTTTTTTTAATTAATAGTGTATACATAAAATCATGGGGTATGACCATCGAAATATTTACGAAAGGTAGAGTAGATAAAAAATTTCTTGTAAATAAGTTATTTAGTTGAAAAATAAGTGTGCAGATTTGTGTATTAATTTAGTCCATTCTCTTTGTAATGTTGCATGTTTTAGTTTCAATTTTTTTTATAAATTATAATAAATATTTAGCATCTAAGATAAAATTAATTCAATTAAATAATGAGAATATGCAATAATTAGTATTGTAATGATAAAAATGATTTTTAATTTATCTTTATATTAATTTGAGTTACTCATTTTTTTATTATGTGAATAGTTATAAATGCTATAATTTGTGTGTTTTATTTTTTTTGTAAATTGATTAATTATATATATAAACATGTATATTATCTTAGTTTAATTTATTTTCTTATAGTATTTGAATATTAAATCAATTAAAATAATCTCTATTAGTAATCTGATATACGTATACTTAAATATAGACCAAATAAAGTGAATAGAAATAAAATTAAGTTCAATAATTTTAAAAGTATGAGTCAAAATCAAATTAATATTTGAGGATAATTAGAATAAGTAAATTATATTCATTTATTTTTTGTTTTAAATTATATAATGAATTTTTTAATTTAATAGTTTAAATAGAAAACAATTATCCATAATATTGTCATCAATTATTACTTAAAACATCAATAAAATTAGTTAAGATATAATTATACTTAATAGATTAGTACAATTAATTAACACATATTAAAATAAAATATCATAAAAAAAGATAGGGTTTCTCAAAATAGAATAAATTAAAATTAAGAAAGTTTTCTTTATCATTTATCATTGTATGATGGAGACATTTTTAAAACATGGAATATAGTAGGAAGTGTTACAAACAAAATACTAATGTGTCCAAAAAGACTTCTACAGACATAACATTTAAGAAACTATCTTCAAGGTGCTTAAGTCTATTTTCTTCATCCTTGCACTTGGAAATTTGTCTACCCTTTTTCATTTTCTCATAATGATCATACGTGAAAGGAGGCATTATTCTCAAACATTGGAGAGATGTTACATGTGAAATAGCGACAAATGTCAATCTTGCTCTTTCTCTTGGTCCTATGTCAATTGTTGCTTTGGGAAGAGTCAATCCCCGAGATTTGTGAATAGTCAATGCCCATGCCAACCTCAATGGCAGTTGAAGTGTTCTACCCTTTTGTATTGGTGGTATAGGAATTATCTTTGGATTATGATCTTTGAATGGTAGTCCTGAATAACCATCAAACTCAACCATCACATATGTTGGAGGCTTAGGCAGAGCACTGCCTTGCTTGTAGATAATTTTTTGAATGTATCCAAGAGCCCCATTTACACGACCAACCTCTATCCATAGATTTAAAGTTAACATGACCCTTGAATCCTTACAAATTAACAACTCCAGATCAAGCTCATCATTTGAATAGTCATCTATTGTATTCATAGTACCTACTTTTGATGCAACACAATGTGCAACAGGATGATTTGATGAATGTAGCATTTTTTATTATGAGCATGAACATTTTCATTTTTTGAGAATAAATGAACATAATTATCAAATTCAAAATTTGTTGCAACATCTATGTTGATAGAGGTCCTTGACATTAGCAACCTCCAATCATCAATTTGTGGGTTTGCATGTCTTAGATTCATCAAAAGTTGTCGAAATCTTTGTTGCTCAATATCTTCCCCATCTTGTCTGAATATCTTATCTAATGTGACAACAGTCTTGAATTCTTTCCATAGCAACTTTGCGCACTTATTACTATCATTGTTCTATCATTGACAGGAGGCAACTGGCCCAAATCTCCCACCAATATTATAGATACACCTGAAATATAATTGAGGAAAATAATTTTTTTTTAAACTATGTATTGATTCATGTATTTGATCGAAATACAATATATTTCACACATGTGTTAGCTGTTCATGATACAAAAATAAAAGCTTTACCTCCAAAGCTTATATGTGCAGATTGTGGGAATGCTTGGCATAGTCGTGAATCTATATTTTCCAACATGTTTTGACCAATGAAGCTGAATTAAAATATATTTTATATGTGGCATTTCTTCTTGAAAACTTGTGAGTCTTGCTCCTTCTAGTTGAGAAAAATCTCTTATTGATATCCTCAATTTTGAATGAATTATAGAAGCTCTTATATTGAATGTTGCAACTCCTGTCGATGCAAGTAATAGAAGTGGAGAAGGGGAGGGCATTGCTGCATTTTGAAGAGATTGACTAATGGCACCAATTAGATATGATTTTCATGTTCTTATTGTTCCTTGAATTATCATAAACAATGGTTTTGCATTTTGATTTTTGTGGTAGTGTGTCATGATTATGTTGATGCCATGCCCAAACTACGAGGGCAAAAACACACAATTTTTTTTTTTTTTAATCTATAATTAAAATGCTCTAAGTTTTAATCTGATTTCTTGCAAGAGAAGTGAAGGTGCACTACAATTCATCTTAATTTTAAAACTCTAGCGGATGAATACATCGCTAAGATTTGAAACTTTCATTATTACATTTATATCGATAAAGTTATGTTCTTACATTTCTTATACAACATTATAGTAAAAATTATTTAAATAATAATGTAGATGACATCAAATTAGTTTAATTGAAAAATCTAAGCAAATAACATCTACATTTAAACTTATTTTAAATAGACAATAACCTTAAATCTAAAACCAATTAATACTCAAAAATTCAAACTAACTTCAATACTAAAAGCAAATACATTTAAAATTTAATTAAAATAATTATCACATCTACCCGTACACTTATATATATTATTCTTAATTATGATTAATTATTAACCTACAAATCAAAAACTAAGTAACATTCAACTAATTTAACATTAATATAAAAACTAACACTACTAAAAAAATATAGTAAATTTTGAACAATGGCTTACACAAGTTATAACTAACTAAAATTTACTTAATTTATATTTACAACTTAACTAATTAAACAAACATAATAAAACACAACTATTCCTAAAGATGAAACTAACAATATAACTTAAAACTTTAAAATATAAATAAAATTAAAACTAACTCCTATTTCAATAACATTACTATACTAACATCTTTAATATAATGCTAATATTAATAAACTTTAAACTAATAAAAACTTACACAACAAAAAAATAATAAACTAACTAAATTTTTTTTAATAAATTACACTAAATTATAACTATCAAGGTAACCTGAAACTAATTTCAGTTAAAAAAATTTAACACTAACTACTAACCCCCTAACCTACTTACTAACCACACCCCTCCATACTAACACCTAACTCTACCTACACCCTACTCTAACCCTACACCCCACCCTACATCCCCCCTACCCCTACTCCATGGGCAGTGCTTCCCAAGTGATGTCCTTGGGACAATGCTCTGCCCAACCGAAACTCAGTGCAGACCCACAAAAAGGTGGCGGCCAGTGAGTATGGGAAGACAAGAATTTTAAAAAGTTTATAATGCTTGTTTGTTTTTTTAAAACAATTTAACTCCCATCCAAACATGAAGTAAGTTCTCAGAAGTAAAGGACAAGATGGGGGATGTGACATAGTGGCAGGGTGACATCAACTCCCCCACCCCCCCCCCCATGATGAAAATTGACTTTGTTATTAAAAAAAAACATTTTAAATTGCACAACCAACTGATGCCCAAGGAAAGATGAGCAAGCATTTAAGACATAAAGTTATGTAGTTAGACTTAGGATATTTTAAAAGTTTATTTTTGCATTGATATATATTTATTTATAAATTTGTTAATTTAAAAATATCTTTCAACCAAAATATAAGAAGGAATCTTTTAAAGATTCTCTGTTGCAATGGGGAAATAAATTGGTTTTTATACAAAAACTAGAGAGTTTTTACTCTCTTGGAACTCTTTTTTTTTCTTCAATTTTTTTTTTTAAGTGTGGATTTACAAAGTAAGGTATTTTTTTTTTTTGAAGGGGTATATGATTTGAATGGATTTAAAACATGGAGTTAATAATTGTGCCACAATAGTACATGATTAATTGATATCTTAAACAACTCGAATTGAACTATCAACCATAACCATTTTTCTTTCCTCAACTTAGTTTTCATATTTAACATATAAGGAAACTTGAGAATTTTTCCTAATTAAACCATCATCATTTCATCCTATTTTTGATGTGCATCCATCTAATTTAAAATTATGATAAAATGACATGATAAACAATTATACTCAATCACCAATTTTATTGGCAAACCTGATTCAAAGGCTCAGCCAGGAAAGAACCAGGAAGAAAACCCAGCTTCGTTGCCATTACAAAAAGGTTTTGAAATACACTTACATAGGATTTCCAATCCCAAAAATTACAACAATTTAATTGAATTGCTTTCATGACCCTCATCAAGGGTTTTGCATCATTTTTCTGCAACACATTTTTAAGACCCGTGGAGAGAATAGAATTTGATCAGGTGACAACAAACATGACCAAGAAACAATTCAAACATGCATATTCATACAAGGTTTTCACAATAGGATTTACAATGAATCAAAACTAGGGCAAGGTGGATTTTTCCAACAGGAGATGTCAGACACAACACCAAACCAAGTGCCCAATCGGGGCTATAAATCAAGAACTTTCGTTCTTCCATTCTTACATGCCAAAACTCATACGTGGTTTGTGCTGATAGGTAGGGGCCCATAACACCCTACCCTCTCTCCCTCTTCTCATCCTCAGAAGAGACTCTACACTATTGGAGTCCAACTAAAAGGACCTTTTCCAAAATTGGTCACTTCTGCCCTATCCAAGGGTGAGTAATACCAAAACACCCATACAAGAAAATCTCAAAATTCAAACATAAACATGAAAGAAATGTTAAAATCTGATAAGATTAATAACCTAGAAAACTAGTGCAAAGAATAAATATCTAAACTATGAATGCAAATGATACAAAATCAAAATAGCATAATAGAGTTAGTCTCTAAGAGAGTAATGCAAATGCTGGAAGCAAAATAGCATTAAGAGGATGCAAAAACTAAGAGATACAAATACAAGCCAGGTAGCATGCTTATATAGGCTAGGAAAAGGGAGGAGGTGGCAACACCAACCGATGAGAAGCAACCATCTATCGGACTAAAGATAGTAAAGTATCTTCCCAAGATAGCTAATGGATGCTCACATGTAGGAAGGTGACACCTCACAACCATTCACCTAATAAGACATACTTTATTAACCTAAGAAAGATTATTAAAAGTGTAGGAAAAAACTAGCGAAATAGGAAAAATAAAAAACTACACTAACACCCCCCATAAGCGAAGCTTAGGTGGATGCTAACCTAGCAAAGCTATGAGAGCAGGAAAATGGGTCCCGACAACAAGGCTTGATCAGGTACCCAATACAAGAAAAAGAACTAGATGAAGGAAACTAAGCCTCCAATCTAGAAAATGTCCCAAAGAGAGAAAAAAAAAAAAAGAGCATGAAGCATCTCCGAAACATGAAGCTGCAAACACTGTCAGAAGAAACTGCTAGAACTCCCACTGAAATAGTGCATGACCAGGTAGAGAAGACAAAGTCTGAAGAGCTGATCAATCGAAGAGGTGACCTCCAAAAGTAGGAATGAATGAGTGTCTATATAGTAGATGAACCATCTCACCGAAATGCATAGGTGCCTAGCCACTGCATCCGCCTAGTACATAGGAACAAAAACTGAATATGTAGATCACTCAACCAAACCAAGGAAGCAAAAGAGCCAATAGGTGCACCCCTCCCCCCCCCCCCCCCCCCCCATAATGCTGAACAGGGAGAGGGGTGACAGGAACACTGAAATGCAATGCCAAAAACATTTTCTGTAAGAAGAATTAGGAACACCAACAGTGCAATAGAAGTACAAGCACAAGATAAAGGGTGGTGTCACCAACACACTGCATGGGCTAATGTCATGGAAGAAAAATTCACTTGACAAAGGTGGATGATCAGAAAATGGAAAAACATCATGACCCCCCATGGCACTTTATAACTGAGTGCGAGTACAAACAAACACAAGGTGTACAAGGCCTCAGATATGCAAAAGTAGGCACTTTATCTCAATGCATTTAGAGAAAAAGGAATGCAACAGAAACAGAATAGAAGAATACAATGCTCAGAAGTCAGAAAGAAGAGCGAGCCAAAAGAACAGAAGAAGAGATTCCAGGACCTGTAGAATCCAAGTAATCTGCCAGAGTGCAAAAGTGCAAAACTTGAAGGAGAAAGAACCTAGAGCAGAATATGGATAAAAGACCTCTACAACTAAATAACTCACAGAACCAGCTTTCCAACGATATCTGGCGAGCCTAGAAAAGAGTCCGAATGAGCGAGATATGGCTCTCGGAAGGTAAAATAGAACATTCGGCTTTGACAGCCAAAACAGGCAAACCAGACTGCAGAAAAAATAAAAACACTTATACCATTATCTCTGTCTCTGAACCAGCTTTTTGATGCATTTTTAATATCGAAAAAATATGTCTGTATGCTCAAGTTACGTAGAAAAAACTAATAGGGCCTCCTCATGAAGAGCATATGTTAAAAGTGAAACTTGGGCACAATAATCAAGGAAATAAATAGCACCACTGCGATCTACTCAAAAAATATGCACTTTCAAAAAAAGAATCGCCTCGATACGAGGTCGTATGAGAAAGTTATGATCCTCCGAAGTTTTCAAAACGAGAACTGTGCATAGTCACGGCTAAGAATCTGTAATTTCTGAAGAATTCATGCATGAAAATAAAAAAGACAACTCCACTAATGGATAGAGCACAAAAAAATAGCCAAGTTCATAACAAGAATCATCAAAATCGAAGTCCGTATGAACAAGAATGAGACATTTGAAAATTGCGTTCAAATTTGCGACTGCCAACGAAGAGGGGTATGGCTGTAGCTTTGCATGCTCGATTCTACAAAATATATAGCTTTCATGCAAAATCTAAAAGATACCCAAATGGTTTTTTGGCACTGCGAACAAAACCCAAAAAGCGTTTTCCTTGCTGATGTATAGAAGATGTTGTTGTAGTGTAAATCAAATGCCTTTAATAGTTAAAAATGGCTCCAAAAATCAAGAAACGACCCTAGCAACCAAAATATGACATGAAAATGTTTGATCAGCTTTCTAAGTCCATCAATGGCATGCTGGAACCTACAATACTGATTGAAACCTCCAAATATCCAAGTTGGTTGTCAGATTTGAGATTGAAACCCCAGAGAAAAACCATTTTTGTCAAAACTTTTCTGATTCTTAGGATCATCCAAAGATGCAAGAGAAGAGCATACTTCATTTTTCAAAAAACTACAATAAAGTTTAATAGCCCCCCCCCCAATCTCCCAAATAAGGAAACTAAAATCTATTCTTGCACATAGAAAAGCTCTGATACCATGTTAGAATCTAATAAGATTAATAACCCAAAAAACTAGTGCAAAGAATAAATATCTAAACTATGAATACAAATGATACAAAATCAAAATAGCATCATAGAGTTAGTCTCCAAGAGAGTAATGCAAATGCTGGAAGCAAAATAGCATTAAGAGGATGCAAAAACTAAGAGATACAAATACAAGCTAGGTAGCATGCTTATGTAGGCTAGGAAGAGGGAGGAGATGGCAACACTAACCATTGAGGAGCAACCATCTATCGGACTAAAAATAGCAAAGTATCTACCCAAGATAGCTAATGGATGCTCACATGTAGGAAGGTGACACCTCACAACCATTCACCTAATAAGACATGCTTTATTAACCTAAGCGAGATTATTAAAAGTGTAGGAAAAAACTAGCAAAATAGGAAAAATAAAAAACAACACAAAATAAGAAGGGCCTCTAAATAAGCCTCAAAATCAACCACCAAAGGGAGCAATAACTTCTCCCACCTACCTACAAATCTAGAAGCTCCTAACTCAACCCACACCATGTTTAATCACTAAGTGGAGGTGAGGTGAGACAACTCATGGTAGCCATAGTCAATTTTCGCACAAAGGCAAAAAAAGACTTTTTGAGTGACCTCAAAAATCAATAAAAGGGGCTTAGGGGTTGGAAAAGACACCCCAACCCATACCCATACCCCTTGGGTATAACTATTTCATGTTTTGAAGCCTTAGAAAAGGGTTAAGAACCAAACAAAAGCTAGGAAATAATTAGGACCAACTAACAATTCTAACAATGTAGATTAAGCACTAATCCGGATTAAGGATGACTAAACTCGATTAAGAACCAAATTAGCAAAAGATACTAACTTAATCTGACTTAGGTCCAAGGGTTACATAGCTAACCCTAACTAGCATGTTGAAGAGAATAAATAATTTACGAGTGTCAAGCGACACTAAAAGAACATAGTTACGAACATTAACACTCACTGATCACAGGAAAATACATACATACATCTCACAATTAAAATACTTGAATTACGAACAACAAGGTTTCCAAAATTAGCACATAGGGATCAATTCTATTTCTCCATCGGTTGTCTCGACTAAAATATCTCCACACTCATTGCAAACATCAGTAGTCCCATAAAATCACATGCACATATGTATATACGTATAAGAAATTCACATAAATTGAAACATACATCAATCAGGGTTTCTCTCATTTCTTAACCATTAAAATCTCATAAATCAAAGTATAAATCCTACATTTACTAATTTCATCAACATACATATACATAAAACATTAAATGACAAACATCAAATATCTGAAAGTAACATCACACAACACGAAATAATATAATATGTTCTAAGCATCAGATAATGTCTCGACATCTTGAGTCATGAGTATCAAAATAATAAAGTAACAACTAAGGCTACGAAGGGTCGAGGTGAGGCCTCACAGTTGAATGCCTTTTTTTGTTTCTCACCAAGGGTCGTGTAGTTTATACATTTAGGAATTTCATCATAGATAAGGCATCCATGATTCTTCATGTTACCTATGAAATTGATTGCTCTGGCAGTGTACTCTTCTCCTTGATAATCAGCAAACCAATTTGTTTGTCTATCAACGTCTCTTCTCCCCAACATGTCTATTTCTGAGCAATGTATATTTTGACCTTGGTGCAACCTAGATATAATCTCCCATTCATGTTCTGTAGTATTTGTATGAACATCTTGATTTTCTTCAGTTTCAGAATCATTTGGGTTTTCAACATTTTCTGCAAACATTGTACGTTGAACATGCCAAGGGTTGTAATTGAATGTCTCCCAATTTTGTATAATAGAGGCATCATCATAACCAATATCCCGCTCAATATCACAGAATGACTTGTAGAGAAGTAACTCTAATAAACATAACTCAATCCATTTACCTGACTCATGTGAAGGGATAGATACAAACCTTGGAAATACTCTGACAATTGCAGCTTTTTCCCTAGGCTCCCATTTGTTGTCTCTTTTTCTCTTAGGATTATATATCCATGATCTAGCTCCATCAATTAATGTAACACCTTCCATACATAATGGCCTTTTTTTATAGCCATCAATGAAAGATTTTGTTTGTTCTTCATTGTTCACTTCATCATTTTCATTTTCATTATTTAGAGTTACAGGTTTGAAAATCTCAAGTGAGACATTTAGATTGACAAATCTTCTACTACACTCCACCAATGGAAGCTCTAATAACATATGGCAAGTTTCTTGAGCACCAATGTCTCTCTCTATTATTGTCTCAGTTAGAAGCCTCCTATATGCTAATGTTGCTAAATCATCTGGATTTTCCATATTGGATAGATGCATCAACATTTGTTGGTATGTTTTTGAGCTTTTCTCTGCTTTTGCTGCATACTTGGTGATATATTTTATGACAGCATGTTTGGAAAGAATAGGTTGCCAATCTATATTTGATCTCCACAATTTTAGTATGTGGCGATCTTATGTGAATTGATTCTATCATCATTTCTCATTGGTTCAAATTTCTTTTTCCCAGTTTCCATGTCTTCATATAATTTTGATCCTCCTAGGTTTAATGGCCAGAGAGCATCATAACTACACTCCATGTAAGAAATATTATATTAAGCCTTGTCATTTTGTAGTAATTATTTATATATATTTAATTATTCATTGGGATAAAATAATTACTTGCAAACCATCTTTCCCTTTTTTTCCGTAGGCATGCACCCTCCTTACAAATTGTGTGTCACTCCACACAGTTTAATATTTCCTCATAGTCACGGTTCAAATCCATCTCTGAAAGTTGTCTTGTGTTTTTGAGACATGGATGTTGATGAAAATTGACTAATGCCTACAAATCAAGGTAAGAAAAAATAAGTACAATAATTAATATTACATTACATGAATATATATAAATATTTATTAACATGCCTATATATTTCGTTGATGAGGATCATTTCTAGGGTTCCATGCATGATCAATGGAGTGAAAATATCTTTGAGCACTTCTTCTTTCCTCGTCATTTGACCACTCAATTTTATCCACATTAGGTGCTCCTTCGATCCATATGAATCCATATATGTGTGGGGACCCCCTATGTTGCCATTCATATCTACACCAAAAGTCCTTGACATTCATTCCCTTTTCTAGAATTTCTTTTCAAAACATTGAGTTTCTTAAGTGCATATAGTGTGCGACTATGTGAGAATAGTCAATAATATTTTGTCTTCTCCAATTCTGAGCTTCTCGTGGATCAATTCGCATTGTTCCTGGCGTAAGTGCATGCAAATCAGGCCAATACATATCTGTTGCACTTAATGTGAAAAATATTGTAGGAGTACCAATTTGATGAAGCAAATCTGTCAATTCTACACAAGATTTAGTCCAATATGACCGTGTTCCTCTTAAAGATGTCCCAAACCACATCAATTTATTTGCCAGATTAGAGTGGGGTGTGTTTTCCATATGTTGTTGCAACTCATGGATGGTAATGGGCATGTCTTTAAAGCTTCTTTTCACAAACACCGATGATGAGTTTTGTGCACGATGTCTCATTATCATATTCAACACAAAATATCTAAACCTGGGATGTTTGCCAAAACAATGATCTTTATAATGCATCAGATGTTTCACAAATTCATAAAGATAAACTTGCCACAACCGTGGCTCCAACCAATCACAACTTCCATCAAGAAATAGTGTTGGAAATTCCATATCAAGTAATCCTAATGTGACATATTCATTAATGGGAGATACACCTATACTTGGCCAATCTATCAATGATGTTGGATGCACATCAGGGTTATTGACCCATGCACGAATAAGTTCTATTTCTTTCTGGGCATTAGGTGGTCTTGAAGCCATTGATGTTGTATGATCTATTATATTTTCTTCATTTGACTCCATGACTAGACCAACAAAAACAATCTCATTTGCATCTGAGTCAAATTCTATATTGACTATCTTTAATTTGGCAAAGATATTTTCATCTACATTTCTAGGTAGATCATTGAGAGCATTTTCATTAATTTGGATATTTGAATAAAATTTATCATGGTCTACTTTTTATTTGAGTACTTTGTAGACACGATCCCTATTCACAATAAAGTTATAGTTTGTTCCACATTGATCTCTTTGTCTAATAATAATAATTGGCAAATTGTCTATTATTTGTGGCAATATATTGGAAACATGTTCTATATTTTGTGGGAAACTTATTGTATGCCCTTTATATTTATATTGACCACTTGTCACATGTGTCACTTGAAGTATGGGGCTGACACGTGCAATTAGCATTTCCTCAACTTGGGTCAAGTTTGCAAGCTCCTCAAGTTGTGGCCCTGGATCCATATTATTTAAATCAGAAAATCTATTGTTTCCCTTTTCTTGTCTACACCTATTGCATAGTGGACCTTCTAACGTACGGAACACTTTCATTCATAGATAGCTTTCCTAACAAATATAACACATATGTGACATTCTCAAGCTATCCAGTTGTTGTTGAAACTGCATTTGGAATGTATAGAAATTGTCCTGAAGAAATTCAATTGGGTTTTGTATGTTTTCTCTATTGCCTTGTCCACCTAAATTTATCCTATTTTGGCTTGTAGGATGAGGCATTTCAGGAACACACTCTATTGTTCTTGAATTTTCATTGTGGTGACTCATTTCCACAAATGCAGGTAATGCTTGATTGTACCTCTCACTTGATTCAAAATCAACTTCATATCTCCCTTGTGTTTCAAAATGAGATACTTCATCGAATGTTCATTGACGAGTAATTCTATCTCTATTTTGCAATTCCAATTCTTGTAATGGCAATTCTGCCCTTCTTCTAGCATAATTTAGTCATTGGACTTCATTATTCCTTTTTCTTTCTTCTTCTCTTTTAGCTTGTGTCATTTGTTCTCACCGTTGTCTGCGATACTCTCTTTGGTATTCTCTCTGGTATGCTCTTTGTTGCTCCATTTGGTATTGTCTTCTTTCTTGATCTGATTGGAAATTCATACTTGATATATTCAATTCTATGAAATAAATTTGTAAGCAAACATTTTTAAAAATAGTAGATCTAGTAAACTATTTTTTATAAAATTGATTTAAAATATCACATAAATTTAGTGGCATTGTGTTTCAGATAAGATAGATATTTATTCATTTCTAATTAATATTTGAACAATTCACACATACATATAGAAAGAACTTTTTGTGTGGGTAAGAGAAGAAGATCTACAAATATACTAAATACCAAATAGTCCTATATGTATAATACTAAATTTATTTAAGAGAAAGGAAAGATAACATACATTCATGAAAACTGATAAGTCGAACATACAAATTTATTTTTAAAAAATGATAATGTCAAATAATATGACTCCTAGATTTCATTATAGTGATGCAAAAACATGTGGAATTCATTAGTGAGGAAAAGGTTGTTTTCACCATCCATGTGTTCTTCATCATAGCGGATGTCTTTCATAAATTCAAAGAACCCAAATGATTTCTTCCATGTGTCATGAATTTCCTTTGTATGTTGTCCCATCTGTAAGATTTGAGAATCTTGGACACCTCGAACATGAAAGCTTGTAGTATGAATTTCATCTATAATTTTTTTACAAGACTCAGAAATGATTGTTCCCAATCTATCCAAATAATTTTGAATAATTTGATTTGATTGCACTGAGTTGTCTGTAAGAAGTGGGCTTGTGATAGTGTTTTCAAAATTATTTTGTTGAGCATCCATAGGTAATTGGAGCGAATGACGAAGAAATATATTTAGAAACATCTGAATGTGTCTTCACACTATCAGCAATAAACTATTATTTGATGATGAACCGGCTTGACCTGACTTCTGCAATTACGGACTTGCAGGACGCATGTTTAGTGTTTGGAAATATCGAAGCCTTCAAACCAAAAATACAGTGTGGTTAATGAGGGAATTGGAAGCATCAGTGTTAAGCATTGCTGGTCAAGTCCAAATGGAATTTGAATAAAGGATGTGGTATAACTGTTCAACTACCTGTCGAATTTTTTTAAAATGTTAGACTGTTTACAACGAAATGTGCTCCCATTGTAGAAGCCTCTCGACTTAAAAATTAAATATAATTTATTTATATATTTTTAAAAACACTTAGATTGATAGATAAACATTTAATGTCCACGAGGCTAAAAATAGCCTATGGGACATTAAACTTTTATCTATCTATCTAAGTGTTTTTAAAAATATATAAATATTTTTTTAAAAATATATAAATAAATTATATTTAATTTTTTAATTTTAAATATTCTATAAATTTAATGATTGCTAGTTTATAACAATATATATGTAAAATCTAAAAATAATTAAGTAAGTTTTTAAGTAGAAAGTATTGAATAAAGTTTTTTCTTTTGACTAATTTTGTAAGAAATTAAATATCAAATTGTTAATTTGATATATATAAATTAATAAACATTTAAATTAGATTTTATCGTATGATTTTTTGTGTAAGCAATGAATTTCCAAGCAATCTAAATTTAAAATCAGAAGAAAGAATACTAAAATCTAATTAAAAATATTAATTAAAATTCTAGAAAAAAATATAACAACTGAATTGTGATGTAGCATATTTTCCAATTGATCTTCCATACCTCTCATGCCTACTTATTGCATATTTGCTATTATAAATAAAAGAACAAGACTTGAAAATGTAAAGACAAACTCAAACCTAAAAATTTACACACGTATATCAGATTACTAATAGAGATTATTTTAATTGATTTAATATTCAAATACTATAAGAAAATAAATTAAACTAAGATAATATACATGTTTATATATATAATAAATATATATAATTAATCAATTTACAAAAAAAATAAAACACACAAATTATAGCATTTATAACTATCCACATAATAAAAAAATGAGTAGCTCAAATTAATATAAAGATAAATTAAAAATCTTTTTTTATCATTACAATACTAATTATTGCATAATCTCATTATTTAATTGAATTAATTTTATCTTAGATGCTAAATATTTATTATAATTTATAAAAAAATTGAAACAAAAACATGCAACATTACAAAGAGAATGGACTAAATTAATACACAAATCTGCACACTTATTTTTCAACTAAATAACTTATTTACAAGAAATGTTTTATCTACTCTAAATATTTCGATGGTCGTACCCCATCATTTTATGTATAAACTATTAATTAAAAACAGTAGTAATATATAAATCCGCTTCTTTCGAAAGTTTTCTACTAAACTACTAAAATAGTCAACAGTCATTATCGAACTTTTAATAATATTTGATATTTTAAAATCACAACGTGGATGGCGTTTTCACTGTCAGTACATTTGGATCAAACAGGACTGTCAGAGTACGTTTGAAAGGCGCAACGTCTTCCTGCTGGGCAACCAAATCTGGATTATTCAGCAGCGGAAGTCCCACATATTTTCCAGCGGCTCCATAGTTGTAGTTCCTATAAAACGATTTCAACATTTATATCACTGCTCTCACAAGTTTTATGAATATTCTGTTTATACTATAGGAAATCAATGTTACCAGGTGAGCTGGAGAGGCCCCCGTCCGTAGTATTGCTTTCCACTGGCACAAGGATATTCTGCAGAAGAATTGCAATACGTTGATTTTGCAATCTCTTCCACATAGCACAGATCTGCAAAGAAAACAAATTAGGGTTTCAGTACTAGCAATAAATAATGTATCTAGGGTTTCACTATACAATTACAGGGAATCGTTTTGTTTTCATACTTGTAGTCTCATGGGCGACATTGGCGAAGAAAGCAGCGAGCTCTCTCTTGCGAACATCAACACTTCCGGTGGTGCCAAAACCGGCGAAATTGCTAGCTTTGGCTGCGCTGATAAAGCCATTGTATGTGTAGAAGTTACGTCCCTTGCAAGAAGCGGGAATTCCTGATTTTATCCGGTTGAAGAAACCCGGCGTGATAATGGATTCAATGGAACCGCCAGATGGGGCGGGAACAGAAGGGGAAGGGGTGGGTTTAGAAGAACAAGGGCCCTGCTGACAGCCGGCGCCGCAATAAGCTTCACTAGTTCCGCAGTAGCCGTATTTGCTGCAGCACAGTCCTTTTGCACACCCGCACTTCTGTGAGGAACTCAATTGGACTTCCCCTACAAATATCAACAAAGCTATCAGTAGCACTAGAAACTTTGCATATCTCGCCATGGCTGGTTTCTACTTTCACTCGGTCTTTTTGGTTTGCGAGTCATGTGCAATGCGGGTAGTATTAATAAGTGGACTGCAAGTTGTACATTATGTACGCATTCAAGTGAAGTTAGGGAAACACGGCATAAATTGACCGCATTCAAGTGAAGTTCGTGTAACACGGCATAAATTGACCAAAATATCTGCTATTTGACAGACTTTGGGGCTGCTAAGCGCGTGGCTTCAGGATTCAAAGTCACGGGTTTGGATAAGAATGTGGAAATCTTCATTGACTTGGTCCCATCTTTGCTTGACCTAATGAAATGCACCGCTCAATGCTTGTATACAAATATCTGGCATGTCTAGTTATAATCACGATCATTATAGTGTACCTCTGATTTAGTCTATTCGAGTTTTCAATTTAATAAAAAGTGTATTTTTTTTATAAGTATCGTTTTATAATAAGAATAGTTTTATAATATTTATATATCTTCAACTTGTTATTCTCTATTTTAAATTGGATAATGACTCTACTTTGTATTTCTTAGTTTTCTCTAATTTTTGTATTTTCTTTTTAAAATTAACTTTTAAATAAAAATGTCAAGTAGTGTCTATTAATTTTATTGAATCAAATTTCTATATATTTATATTAGTTTATGTGGTTGTTTTTGTGTCTAGTAAACATCATTTATTAATTATTCAATAAATAAATTCAATGTCAAAAATAACATTTAAGTCAAACAATGATTATTATTACCTTGCTCGTTAACCCCTTCAACCTTGCCCACCCTAAAACCCCTACCTGCTTCCATGCCCTCTCAATCTTGGGAGGGATAGAAACGCCCTCCACTCTTACCTCCCATTGGCTATTGGCCCCGGTTGCGAAATCCTTGAATGACTGCCTTTTTCAGCAAAAGGACGTCATTGTTTTGTTACAACCTGGAGCCATTCTAGACGACTGTGCTTCTCTGGGCCCCAATCCCCTAGGTGGCCCTACATTTGCAATCCCCTTATTGGTGCCCCCCCAGTCAAACTAGTTGGGAGTTGTTGTTAGATCCAAGACTTCTGTGGATTTTGGAGCTAAACCCACGTTCTCCTCGGGACCCATAGGACCTCAAATCATTTTACCTGATTTTGTGGTTGATTCGATCTCCTCGGGGTTTACGATGTGCCTTGTGGGAAAGTTTGTCTCTTTTCGACCTATGGTGGACATGGTCAGAAAATGGTGTTTGACAAAGTGGAAACTGAGTAGTTTTGTCTCCATCTCAGTGATGGCTAGAGCCCTCTTCTTATTCAATTTCACGATTGAGAAAGATCAAGATTCGATTATGGCTAGATCGTGGAATTTTGGCAAGCATCACTTGATGATGGCAAAATGGAAACCTAGATTTAACCCAGAGAGTGACCTTTATAGATCTATCCCAATCTAGATACACTTTCCTAGACTCCCTTGGAATTCTAGGATGAATGTGTTGTTAGATGGATCAGTAGCTCCTTTGGGCAGTTCATAAAAATGGACTCAATGACTAGGTCAAAGGAAAAACTAGGTTTTGCTAGGTCCTATTTGAATGTGGGAATGAATAAACCTCTACCAACCATGGTGGCCTAATGTCCAAACAGGGCACCTAAATAGAACCCCTTATCTATGAGAATGTTGCTCCTTTCTACCAGAAATATAATAGCTTTGGCCATCTCTTTGTGGAGTGTCCAAAGGATGAGAAACTCAAGAGCAAGGTCTCTTCTCCAGGTGTTGAGGTGGGCGAAAGCTCAAATTCTGCTAAAAGGTTTGTTGAGGTTAACATTTAACTAGTTGGTTATGAGAATGTTCCACAGTTCAATGGAACCCCTTGCATTTATGAGGGTGCTAAAACTCCTCATGAAGGAATGGATGTGGAGCAAGATATGGGGACCACAACTAAGCTCATAATGGATGTTGCCTCTTTTAAAGAGCAGAAGTTGCAGACCCTAGAAATACTGCACCCGAGTAATGATATGTTATATAATGAAATGGTTGCAAACGGAATACTCCCATACAGTCTGCCCTCAAATTTGGGGGCTAGCTCACCATTGTCAAATGGAACCCTTGTGGTTTCCCTACCAGGTATTGTTGAAGTTTTTTCACCAATCTTAGAGGACCCTAGCCTTGATTTCCGTACCAATGATTTTGAATGGATGGTCCCAAATAGGAAGAATAGAGGTAGGATTAAGGTGGATGTTGGTTCGTCTATGAAGGCTAGAAGACCCCCAATCAGGAACATCCATCAGAAAGAAACATAAAAGGATATTGCACAAGGGAAACAAAAAACCCTAAAGGATGCCTAGAATCGTAAAAGATGAAGATCATATCCTCAAATGTGAGGGGCCTAAATAGCCCTAAGAAGCAATACGAAGTCAAACAAAAGATCATTTAACTCAAAACTGATATGATTCTTTTGGAGGAAGCTAAAATGACTGAGCAAGTGTTCTCAAGAGTGGCTAAGTATGTTTGGCTAGGCACTAGATATACCTATAGTAAAGCTAATTGCATGCTTCTGGTGGCATTTCTACCATGCGAAATCCTAACAAGGTGGTGGGAGTGGATATCTCTATCAATACCCATTTTGTAACCACAAATTTCACTGTCCAATCTGGCAGGTGGACTACTTTTAACTTTTATGCCCCCAACACTCGTAATGGTAGGCTTGTTGTTTGGAATGAGGCTACCACTATGGCTGATTCCATGTGACAAGGAAATATTTTTTGTATGGGAGACTTTAACACCCTGTTGTACCCTTCAGAAAAAATGGGAGGGTTGGACAATCTTTCAAAAAGCATGCAGGACTTGGAGGATTTCTTGAGAAGAAACGACCTAATTGATATTGATCTCCAAGGGTTTTCTTTAACTTGCTTTAACAACAAACTAGAGAAAAAATTGATCAAGGTAGGCTAGATAGGGCCCTTATCTTTGGTGGATGGGACATCCTCCAACATACCTCCTTAAAGGCGTGGTCAAGGACCATTTTGGATCACTCTATGTTGCTCCTCTCCTAGGCACAATATCCTACCAAAAGAAAACCTTTTAGATATGAGATCATGTGGCATTCACATAATGAGTTTAGGGATTGTATAGCTAGATGGTGGAGCAAGTTGGTAGGAGGCACAACTATGTTCCACATTGCTAGAAAACTAGATAGAATCTGAAAAAAGATGGGAGAATGGAGTAAATCCTTTTTCGAAAGTCTATCCAAAGAAAAGAAGGCCACTAAAAAAAATCTAGAAGCTCTCCAAAATCAACTTACACAAAGAGATACTTCTAAGCATCACTAGGAGGAGAGGGACTGTAGAGACAAATGGAAAACCCTCCTTAGAAGGGAGGAAGTCTTCTAGAAATAGAGATCTAAGGTAAAATATCTAGAGGAGGATGGCAAAAACACAAAGTTCTTCCACGGATCATCCTTGAGAAGGAAAAAGAGAAACGCTATCAACATGTTGTTGGATGATAATGATCGAGAAATCACTAAAGTGCATTAGATAGAAGATAATGTCAAATCCTACTTCCACAAAATCTACAAACCTTTGGTTACCCAAGCCGATAGTATTTTACAAAATGATATACTAAGATCATTTTGATTAGTAATTAATAACCAAATGAATGAGGAGATAATGAATCAGTGTAAAGCCCTAGGGCCTAATGGCTTCCCTACACTTTTTCATGAACTTTGGGACATTGTTAAATATGACATCACCCACAATGCTAGAGACTTTGTAAGAATGAGAAAGCTTCTAAAGGAACTAAACAAGACCTCCATTGTTCTCATCCCCAAGACTAAGGACCCTCAGAGATTGAGAGATTTTAGACCCATCAGCCTTTGTAACACTATTTATAAGGTTCTAGCAAAGGTTATGGTGAATCCCACCAAGCCCCTCCTGGATAAATTCATTGGCCCATACCAAAATGGGTTTGTGCCTAGGAGGCAAATTCTTGACATGGTTATAACCACCTATGAGGTGATTCATTCTATGGAAAAGTCTAAGATCCCAGTTATGGCCCTTAAACTAGACATTTCCAATGCATATGATAAAGTCAAGTGGGATTTCCTCTTTTCTATTCTTGCTAGATTGGCATTAGTAAGATGGGTAGTAGAATTATTAAAATGTTGTTACCTCTATTACTTTCTCACTACTTGTTAAATGGAACCCATGGAAACTTCTTTTCCTCCTCCCATGAATGTGTCAAGGTGCCCCCTATCTCTCTACCTTTTTATTATTGTGGTAGAAGTTTCAAGTAGAAATTTAGTTTCTTTAACTAACTCTGGTAGTATTAAGGGCGTTAAACCTACCTCTTGATGCCCCCTGCAAGTTATCTAGCAGTTTTTCGATGACACTTTCTTACTCGACATCTCATCCATTTATGAAGCTAGAGAATGGAAGGACACTCTAAACCACTATGCACTAATATCTAGTCAATGCATTAATTGTTAGAAAAGAAAAGTCTATTTTCTCAACTCTATTGCTGGTTTGAGAGAAAAGGTGACTAATATTCTTGGCTACCAGGAACCTTCCCTCCCTAACACTTATCTTGGCCTACCACTTACCATAAAGGAAGTCACTAACCAATATTATAATGGTTTGGCTGAATACTCTCAATGGAAGCTAGCGAGCTGGAGGGGAAAAAATGTGAGTAATGTTGGGAAATGCCAACATCTCTCTACCTCTGTACAAGGTATCTTAGTGTATTTCATCACCATCTTAAAAATTGATGGTAGATTTAGATATATTCTTAAGAAAATCCAATGGAATTTTTTTATGGTCCAAAGCTGAAGAGAAGACCAAAATGAGCTTGATGAGTTGGGAGAAAGTTTATTGCTTGAAAGCTCTTGGAGGGCTGAATTTAAGAAGAATTGACCACTTGAATATGGCTCTCTTAACCAAAATTGGTTGGAATTTAGTAAAATACTAGTGTTGGTGTAACATAATATTGGCTAAATCTCTCATAGGTTTGTCTCCTTACCAATTCCATTGGGCTTAAACTCTCCCCTAAGGGTCCAAGATATGGAACAATGTTGTTAATACCTAAAAGATACTAGGAAAAGGGTGTCACTAGATTTTAGGGAATGGTAATTTGATTGAATTCTAGGAGGATCAATGGCTTCATGAGAACCCCTTCATGAAAACTAAGTTTTTACATTTGTGGGAGGATTGTACTAGATTTTATGGCTCCTAGACCCAAAACTTTATCACCCCTAACAGAAAATGGATTACCTTCCAGAACCTTGAGCCTAGGTAGTTGGGCCTTGCTTGTGTAGTGCAGGACCTCCTATGCAAACGCAGGATTCCTTTGACCCCTATGGAGGACTCCTTAGTTTGGAAACTCACATCCTCATGGGAGTTCATAGTTAATTCTGCTTACCTTTGTGACCTTGGGGGGAAGCAATGCAAGCTAATTGGTGAAAAGTTTGACACCCTTGGATCCTACCCAAGATAAACTTCTTTTGGTGGATAGCCTTGCATGGGTCGATTCTCACTATTAACAATTTCCATTGTAAAGGGTGCCAACATGATAATTGTTGCATTTGATGTCTCCATGAAGATGACTCTATTACTCGCTTATTTGTTGGCCCTTTACCATGAAGGTTTGGAGGGAGGTTCATTCTTTATGGGAGATTTAATGGTGCATGAATAGAGATCTGAAATAATTCATTCATTAGGATGGCCCAACTAACTACCCATACCTCAAAAGATTATGGATGATTCTCCCCCCATACATCTCATGGAGTATCTAAAAGGAGAGGAACAACAAGATTCTTAGGGATCAAGCCACAACCAGCTGGGGGTTGGCCCAGATTAGTATTAGGCTTCTAAAAGAATGTAGTGTGGTTTAGCACTAGAAGCTGCCATAAACCCCTTGAGTGAACTTGATATGAAATGGGCTTTGACTTAGAACATTGGCCCCATTGTGGCTCAATTTGACAATTCCAAAGTTTTGGCTAGAAAGAAGCTAGTGTGGCATCCCTCCTGACTCATGGTTCAAGCTAAACTTTGATGGTTCAGCTATGTTGGGTAGCACTATCATGGGAGGTATCTTTGGGGGCTGAGAATAGAACTCAGGGGGTCAATAAGTTGTCTATTGAGGGAGATTCAATGTTAATCATTAAGGCTGGTAAGGGAGAAGGTAAAAGAAACTGGTCGATTAAAATTATAACAGATGAAATCCAAAGGTTAATGGAAGAATTACAAGAGATCCATGTTGCCCATATATATCATGAGGGAAATGGCTTGGTGGATGGGCTAGTTAAATTTGGCCATGGTGTCATGCACTTTGTGGAATGGGATGACATCAAAGCATACCTTCATTAATACCATATGAATAACCAAAATGAGTGACAGGCATCATTTTCTCAATGTGGACATATGAACAGGATGCAACATAAAGGGTGTTTTTGGTATGATTGTTTATGATTTGCTTTGTGATTTAGTTTCCATGAACATTAATTACAATTATAAAAGGATGTAGAGGAAAAATTTGGAAAGATGCAGTGAAAGATCTAGTAATGATCAAAATGATAGGTTAATGAATTTGCGCACAAGATAGAACTGTTAATAGTTGTTATGGAAGGAAAGAAAATGCTCTTAAGTGTTGTGAAGAGTGGTTTTCTATTTTTTGGGAAAAATTGCGGTCTTATGATGGTCATGCAATGCCTTTTCATTTTATTTTCTGAGGTTCTTCAATTTATAACAAGCAACATCATAACTTTCAAGAAGGCTATATTGTCTGATGAATTAGTCATTGATCTAGGTGACAATATAGGAAATAACAATCAAATTGAACCAGTGGGTGTGGAAGATAATATTTGTAGTAGTGAGGTGGTGATGGTGTACTTGTAGGAAGGTACCCTTTTACTATATATGGAGGATATGGTGAAGAATGATGAGGTTATATCAATGCAATTCTTCTAGAATTGGAAGGATAGGAAGGTGACTATCAATGGCATGAGCTTTGATATTTTGGAAGAAACCATTGCAAGGTCTAGTGAATTTTTGATGGATGCAAAGAACTAGTAGAGGCAAGAAAAGCTCAATGAGGAATCTAGCCTATGAAAATTCTTCAAAGGTAAGGAGGAACCAAAGAGAATGTGTGGTGGGTTTTCTCGAGCTGCCCTTCTAAAGCCCTAAGACATCATCTACTATGCAATCATGTGGTACATCACCTTCAAGGACTAGTTCCAGATACTATACTACTACCATTTACCCATCCTAAATCATTTCAAAAATATAGACCACATCTCCTTCCCATTTTTGTTATTGGATTCGTTGGAGGATGGTATTCTTAAGGCAATGAGGAAGCATGAGGAGGGTAAAACCTTTTGCTTCATCCATCAGGGACTGATGAATAAACTCTATACCCAACATCTTACCTGGAATATACCATTTTTTATTAACCCCCTTACCTTTGTCACCCCCCAAGCCTCCCTTGACCCTAGTCCTAGCCCTAGCCACAAGAAATTCAAGAAAACCCCTGCCCCTGATGTAAAAATTAACCCCTAGGTTAAAATAAGCCTAATTGAGTTAGATTTGGAGACTAGGCAGGGTAAGAAAAGTGCTAGGAGGTCCAAAAAATGCCTCCAAAGGGAAAACTTTATGTCCCTTCCCCCCATGCATGATTCTAGCTATGATTCCTTCGAAGGTAATGCCAAACCTGCTAAAAAGAAGAGAATGCCTTAGGACAAAAAACCTACCCAAGCCCTATAAGTCCCTCCCATGTCATTGACACTCATGAGGCTTACCTAGTTGGGTGTGTGTGTGGGGGGGGGAGTTATCACCTCCCTCTAAAAGAAAACCCCCAAAGGTGTTGGGAAGAACAACAATCATAGCCATAGCAAGCTGAGATTGGAAAGGCTAGAGAATTCCATGAGGGACCTGGCTGACAACCAAACTACTATTTGCAAGAGGTTTGAAACCTTGGTGGAGTTTTTTCCCAAGGTTATGCAATTTGTGGCCACCAGCCTTCATTTTTTGTAGTCTAACAAAGAGGAGACGGACTTGGGCAAAGTCGTTGAGACCACTCAATCTATCTATGGGTTCTTGGTTAAGGATTAGTTAAAAACCATCATGGACAAAACGATTAAAGAAGAAGGTGAGGATGGGGACAATGATGTGCATGAGAAGGAGGACAACCATGGGCTTGAAAAGGGCAACTAGCCTAGTGTAGACCTATTTCATTTTTTTTTGTTTATGATTATGCCTATGAACTTGGTACCCCATGGGGTGTTTATATTTATGTCATTTAAGAGGACTCATAAAAGAAATTTTTCTATGGTTTGTTATGTTATTTTACAGTCTATCATATTAGGTTAAAGACTGGTAGTACTATTAAGCTAACTATGAACATATATTGTTTTTTGAAGTTTAAATTTGGTATTGGTTAGCTAATTAGGAGGTTAACTCTAGCTATTTATTTAGCCTTTTTGTACTTCAGGGTTAATCCCCCATCTTGTTGGCTACTATCAATTAGTTCAAAAACATTTAATTCAAACAATTTAAACTAAATCTATTACAATTAGTTTCTTAATCTTACCCTTGACAAATTGTCCAAATTATTGGGAATCATCACTAACACTTACCATAGTTTAAATTTCAAAGCAACTTTAGTACTAATAAATTTATCCAATATAAATCATAATGAAAATATGTATGTGGCACTTGGAAAATGTCTTAAAGATCACACACTAAGATTCATTCTGACACTAAAAGTGTTAAAAAACAAAAGTTGACTTATTTTTTCCAAGCTTAATTTTCTCCTTAGTGTGTGATGTTTAAGGGTGGCTAACATTGAGGACCACAAATATTTATGTTTAGATGAAATTTGTATGTACGATGAGGACAAAGAAGAAAATATAGTTAAGTTATATATAAATATGTGTTAGTCATGTTCCTAACACACTAAAATATTAGTTGTGTTGTGAGCATAAGATCATCTCCTTTCTTCTAGCTTCAAAATCAAACTATGTAACAAAATTTGATTTTTTTACCAAAAATATGTATTATTCATAGTTCAATCTCATTATAAAGGGTGCAATATTTTATTTTATTTTCAACAATTAATTCATCATCTTTATGGAAATGTACAAGTATGTTATTCGTTCAATGCATTTTATTTCATTGGACTAACTAAAAGCTCTAAATGAAATGCTAAAAGCTAAGAAGTTGATGAAAAACTAAGAAATAGTAACTTAAAATATTATATTTGAATAAATTGGATAAATAAAATTGTATAGGTGAACTAAATTATAGTCTTGTTGAAATTTATTGCTTCCTCCAGAGATGGACAAATTGTTCAAGAATATTTAAAAATTTATTGAAATAAAATTGACGAGGCTCAATATTTAGTCTATCTATAAGTAAGAAATGAAACATGTTATCAAATATTGTCTACTTAGAATATTAGGTACAAATACAACTCAAGACTAGCATCCAACTTTAGATAGCTCATAGGCTTAATAAATTTAAAAGCTGTGCAATTTTGTTTGAATTTTTTTCCCGCTTGGCTCCCTGCGCCTAGCTTCGGCTTCGGCCTCGGCCCTGGGCGACTTGGCCTCTATGTCTGGTCCTACATGGACTCTTAGCTATGGAGTTGTTTCTAGGCTCTACATCTTTTTGATTTTTCCTACCTGGCTCCCTGTGCCAGGCTTTGGCTTTGATTTCGGCCCCTGGCTTTGATCCTGCCTCTGTGCTTGGTTTTGACTCTAGCTCGGCCTCTATTCCTGGTTTCGGCCTCGACTCCAATGTGGGTCCTGCTCTTTCTCCCATGACTAGTTTCAGTTTATGTCATTGTTAGGCTCTTCATATTTTTGATTTTTCCTGCTTCACTCCCTGTGCCAGGCTTCGGCTTCAGTTTCGACCCCTGGCTTCGATCTTGCCTCTGTGCTTGGATCTGACTTGGGCTTGGCCTTTGTTCCTGGTTTTGGCCTCGGATCCAACATGGGTCCTGCTCTTATTCTAGTGACTGGTTTTGGTTCGAGTTTTTTTCCTATTTTTGGCTCTATGGAGGTCCCTTCGACTTCAAGGTTTTGTTCACCTGGTGTAGGTGTTTCAACCATTTCTTATGCTGATGTGGCTCCCTTTAAGGCTAGTCTTGGTGGGCCTACGATTAAGCCAGGGCTTCATGCTATCGTGCATTTGGGGTCTCTGATTGTGGTTAGTAACCGTTTAAAGATTTATTTACAACCTTCTACTGTTGATGAGATCTCTAGCTATTTGGCTGACTTCTCAGCCAATGCTGCTATCTTTTTCTTTAAGGGTTTTTGGCCTTCTTTTTAAAATTTACATGCTTGGATTTCTCATAAATGGGACCCCTTAATTTCAGAGATAGCCCATATCTACCCTTTGCCTAGGGGGTTGTTCATTTTCAAATTTGAATCTGCTACTAATAGGGCTGCCATCCTTCACCATGTCTTCTACTAGAAATTGAAGTATCCCTTGATGGCTAAAACTTGGCATAAAGATTTCAACCCATTGATAAAATCTCTTAATACGTTCCCTATCTGGATTAGGTTGTTGAATCTCCCCCTTCACCTTTGGGTAGATTCTATTTTGGAGGAGGTGGGGAGTTCCCTTGGTGCTTTCTACTACATTGATAAGGCTTCTTCCAATTTTTTTCGCACTACATATGCTCACATACTGGTTGAGATTGATGTTTCCAAGGTACTTCCAAATATGATTTTTGTGGCTTCTTCTTTAGGGTCATGGGATATCCTTCTCGACTATGAGGGTATCCCCTTCCATTGTAGGAAGTTCCACAAGACTGGTCACATGCTTTTGGCTACTCCGCAGGTAAATCTGGGCCGAAGCTGGCCCCTTCTTGGTGGAAAGGGGTCTCTGAAGATCATTACATAGTCCACAAGGTCCTCTCTTCAAGGGAAGATGACTCTCTTCAAGATATTTTGGTGGAGGTCTCTTCTACTATTCCTGGTTCTTTGGCTAAGGATCATCCTTTGGCACCTTTCGTGGCAGCAAATCAGTCTTTGGTTACTGTTGTCCCATCTTCTGGTGCTTTGAAGGAGGATCCTCCTTCGGATCCTTCTATGGTTGCAACTAATCTGCCTTTAGGTGCCCTGGGGGTAGCCACCTCTCTAGCTCCTTCTTAGATAGATGTTCCTTCTCCTGTTCTTGCTGTAAATTCCTCTACGACAATTCTTCCCCTAGCTTCAGGGGTTTCATGGTCTAGTTGTGGCCTTGTGTTTCTCAGTGCCAGTTGGCTGCTGGTTCAGTGGGGGTTGGAAGGACCTCTATTAATGGTCATTTGGTCATGCCCTCCTCTTTTGTTTCATCTGGGGTGACCCTTCCCATTTCTTCTTCTCTGGATGCAATTATTCTTGTTGAGACCTCTGTTGAGATAATGGGTGTTGCACACATTGCATAATATTGTTATTTTATTATTTTATTTTATTATGTAATATTGTACCTAGATGGACGTGCAAGATGTAAAGATTCCCATGGAATATTCTTGATGAGTTGTATTGTAACATTGTAATAATATTTCATATAATTATTTAATATTGGGGAAAATAATTAAATGCCCAATATTAAATGTGGGGTCAGTGGGTTAGGTAGCGCATAGTTTTAGCACATAGTTTATGTAATACCACTTGGTGGTTTTGTGGGACTTGCTACTATATAAGCAACCACAAGGGTAGTTGTTGTATAGAGAGTGACAAGGAGAAGACAAAAGGAAAGAGTCAAGTGGGACAAGGCTTGACAGGTTAGCCAAGGGAGCATTTGTGAAGGTTGAAAGCATGGCATGGGATGTGTGGATTCATGCTTGTTCACATAGTTTGCTCGGTTGTGGCTATGGCCATGAAGGCTTCCATGGTTGTATGGCAATGGTATTTTTGCTGAATAATACATGGTGATGGATGCTTTTGGAGGCTGGGTCTTTCCCTCAATGAGGGTTTCCCAGGGTATATCTTGTGTCACATTTTGTGGGTATGTTGTCTATTCTCTTGCATGTGGATTTTAATTCCATATTTATTTCAGATCTATTATGGGTTATGTGGAAACAGTTATATTCTTTATTGTCAAGTTTCCTTACAAGTGGTATCAGAGCTATGCTTTTATTATTTTAACCCTAAATTGAATCCATGGGAATGCATGAGAGGATGAAAAAAAGGGCAAGATATATGAATGATTTATTGCAAATCTGAGGGTTTTTTTGGATTTTCTGTTATGATGGGATGTTAAAAGATTTGGGCATGTGAAATTGTTGGAGAAAATGATTTTTTTTCTTTTTTGGATGTTTCATTTAAATGAGGGTTTTGGGGGTTAGCTTGCAAAAATGACCTCCTGGGTAAAAAAAAAAAGACCTCACCATTGGATCCGGGTCGACATTTCCATAAAATTTGATATATAATATGCCCTAGTTTGGCCATGATAAGAGGAAATGAAAGAGTTTTTTGGTTTTAGCCCATGATGGTCATCAAATTTAATCCCGTTGGAATTTTCGTCACTGAAAAAAAATTAAAAATAAAAAATTATACTGAAAATGGTAAAAAGACTGTCTTAGTAAAATGGCCATAACTTTCTCTCAGAATATTAGATTTCAAAGTTCTTATAGGCGTTGGAAAGATAATTCAGAGCACTACAACATGGTGTAGGTTTGGTTTTGTGATTTTGAGATTTTGTCAGGTTTTAAGAGCCCTAAAGTTAGATGTTGTTTATTTTGAGCATGGATTAGGGCATAACTTGGGCATACAGAGTCAGATTTTGGACTTCGAGTAGTCAACGGAAAGCTCTTGGAGAGCTCTACACATTGGTTCAAATTTGGTGCAGTTTTGGCATGATTTATTTGGTGATATATTGATCTGAACAGTTTATGGTATATTTTGACTATGGTAACATTATGAGTTTATGGCATTGGAGATTTAAGATTTGATGTCATTGTATACTCAATTCATATTTCAGATTGGTCTCATGATGATATGGTTATCAATGTTTGGTTTAGATATGCATGATGACTTTTTGGATCTACAAGTTGTGCAATGTTGTAAGCGGTCTATACTTACAGGTTGCATTAATAGCTTGGTTATGGGTTGTCTTTGCCCTTTGATCTTTCATTATTGATGCATATTCAAATTGGTGTCTTGGATTTGGGTTGTCTATGCCCTAAGTCACATGATTTTATCTTCATGTAGAAGGGATGAGATGTTGTTACTAGGTACAGTCATGGTGGAGGATTGTGGTTGACTATTTTATGCTAACAGGTTGGACACTTTGAGAGCCAAATGCTCAGTTCATGGATGTGATCATGGTGTCATGAATTTTGGCATGACATGATTGGTTATACAGGTACATCCTTGATGTTCATTAGCTTGGATTTCTGATTTGGTTATGGTGGTATATCTTTTTGGTTGAGGATCATGGTTATTTGGTTTCTTTTGAGGAGCTCATGATGTGCATTTTGAGTTTTTTGATAGTTTGATGCCTTGGTTGATTCTCATGGTTAGAGGATGGTTTTTCATCATGATGTCATGGATAGCTTGGATACATGGTTTAGTGGGAGCTTGTGACAGTGTTGGGGTGACAGTGCAGGATTAGTTCCTGGTTTAGTTTGGATCTTCATGTAGGAGATGGATTTTATGATGCCATAGGTGACTTGGTACCACAGTTGAGTGGGAGTTGTTGGCATTGATATATTTATTGAGTGTTTGTAGATGTTGGAGGTTTGTCTTAGATCTTGTTGCTGCAAAAGCGTCTTTGACATTTGCATGGTGCACTTGTTATCTTGATAGTGTGTGAAGATGGTTAGATCTTGAGGACTCATGGAGTTCTTGGTTATCTTCATGGTGTGTGGAGATGGTTCTTCCTGGTATGTGGAGATGGTTTTCTTCATGGTATATGGAGATGGTTGCATCTTGAGGACTCACAGAGTTCTTGGCAAAGGTGTGGTTTATGCTTTTATTTTGCATGTTATCCTTGGTATGAGGATGGTTTCATTATTATGCCATGGTATACTCTTGATACGCATTTAGAGTTGTGACATGTTATAGTATGTTCATGTGGAGCATGTTATCTCTTTAGTTGAGATGGTAAGATCATGTTGTCATGTTTATGTTCCTGAGGCCATGGTTGGAACTTTGACATTGATCTTGATTTAGTTTCTTGGTATTGAGTACACTGATCATAAGCTAGATACTTCATGATATTGCTATGTTCCATTTGGAGTTGGCATGGATTGATTGCTTACAGGTGCTCATGGATACTTAGAGACAGTGGTGATGCTGATTTCTCTTGGATTAGAGAAGTATTTGTTGGGACGGTTGATGGATTCAGCAGGAAGTCCGAGGGGCAGTCACCTGATATGGACTTGAGAGGAGATTGTTCTTAGATGAGTCTTGGTTGGAGACTTGGGTATCTTGATAAGCATTCTCATTCCCCACTCTTGGTCTACTCGGCGGTTTGCTACTTGAGAGGTATAGCCCATTGTTTCTCTCATTTGCATTATATTTATGCTTGTCTTTCATGGATATGGATCTTGAGCTATGGTACATGAGTTAGTTCTGGAGGGTTCATTTGAGAGATGGTTTAGCATTGGTTATCTCCATATGCATATGTTTTTATGCTGGTTGAGTTTAGGAGATGGTTTTATATTGGGCATTTTCCTTGGATTAGGAATGGTTATTTCTTGGTTTAGGAATGGTTTTATTGAGTTTGATCTTCTTGTGAGAGGCTTACATCCATGATGAGTTATATGGTATGGTTTGGATGTTGTTGAGGCTTCTTGTTTGGGTTTTATGGAGGAGATCATACTTGCACAGTTTACATCTAGAGGTGTGTGTAGAAGGACATGATATAGGTTATGATTTGCATGGTTTCTCTGGTCTTGGTTATCTTACTGGATGTTTAGTTTTGCTTACATTGGATTTGAGATTGGTTAGAGATTGTGATCACTGGTTTGTGTTCATGTATGTCATGTGAGAGATGACATGGTTATTTCTTTATCTCTTTCCTTTGTTGGTTGTGGAGAATTTGGGATACTATTAGAGACTTGTTATGAGAGTTTTTCTTGCAGAATATTAGTTTATGTATTGTGGATGTCCTTGATACTATATGGATTCACTTCTTTGAGATGTTGTGAGTGGATTGGTTATAGGTTTGACATTATCTTTTGCAGTGGGAGCTTCTTGGTATGTATGTGGCAGGTATTGCTCTTGAAGCTTGCGATTGCAGGTTGTAGATTGGATATGTTGGTGATATGAGATTCACTTGTTATACCTTAGAGGTATGGATAGTTGGATGGTTTGGCACTTTGCTATGGGTGCTATTTCAGCTATGGATATTTTGACAACTACAGATACATGTGATTACCTTTGGATGAGGTTTTTTTTTGTGCTTGAAATTTCAGTTGGTATAGGATTTTATGATCTTCTAATGTGACAGGTTGGGTGGCTTTCTCTTTGGATGGCTTCTATGTATGTCTGGTGGCAGTGGCATAATAGGAGGTGAGATCATTCATGTTTGAGATGCTAGATACTTTAATTTTGTTGCGGGTACCAGGATGGAGCACTTGGTGTATTTTGATCCATGATGGTGGATGTGCTGGGAGGGATTGTTCCCTTATTCATTTATGTGGCTATGGATTGACCCTATGCAATGTATAGAACAAGTGGGAGATTGTTGAGATAATGGGTGTTGCACACATTGCATAATATTGTTATTTTATTATTTTATTTTATTATGTAATGTTGTACCTAGATGGACGTGCAAGATGTAAAGATTCCCATGGAATATTCTTGATGAGTTGTATTGTAACATTGTAATAATATTTCATGTAATTATTTAATATTGGAGAAAAGAATTAAATGCCCAATATTAAATGTGGGGTCAGTGGGTTAGGTAGCACATGGTTTTAGCACATAGTTTATGTAATACCACTTGGTGGTTTTGTGGGACTTGCTACTATATAAGTAGCCACAAGGGTAGTTGTTGTATAGAGAGTGACAAGGAGAAGACAAAAGGCAAGAGTCGAGCAGGACAAGGTTTGACAGGTTAGCCAAGGGAGCATTTGTGAAGGTTGAAAGCATGGCATGGGATGTGTGGATTCATGCTTGTTCACATAGTTTGCTCGGTTGTGGCTATGGCCATGAAGGCTTCCATGGTTGTATGGCAATGGTATTTTTGCTAAATAATACATGGTGATGGATGCTTTTGGAGGTTGGGTTTTTCCCTCAATGAGGATTTCCCAGGGTATATCTTGTGTCACATTTTGTGGGTATGTTGTCTATTCTCTTGCATGTGGATTTTAATTCCGTATTTATTTCAGATCTATTATGGGTTATGTGGAAATGGTTATATTCTTTATTGCCAAGTTTCCTTACAACCTCTTCCTTGGTCTCAAGGATTTTTGATGGTTCTGGTGTTGTTTATTTATGATGGAAGAAGGTGGCGGGTTTGGTGGAGGATGGATGGACTATAGTAAAAGGTTAAAAGATGAAGCCATCCTCTACCTCTTTTGATATAACATTACAGTCTCATAAGAAGGGATCTAAAGGCAATGCATGACTATTTCTGGTCTGTTGTTCTTTTTACCCCCTAGCTTTTGGCCTATTGATCTTTGTTGTGCATCATGGTTGGAGATTTCTTTCCCTTTATTCTTTGGGTTTCAGGAGCCTAGGAAAATCTTGTGTTGGTGGTTGTCCTGATGCCACTTTGGTCACCTTTTGTTTGGTGATCTGATGTAATGGCCTTTTGTTTGGCCTTTGTCCTTTGGCTGGGCTTTAATTGGTTATTTTCAGCCTTTTGTCTTGTTTCAACTTGGGTTTCAGGATCCTTGTAAAACCTGTTTATCTAATCAAAAACTTTAGATAGCTCATAGGATAAAAATAAAACAATTTAATGGGGGAAAGAGAGTAAAGCATGTAGGAAATAAATAATTCTTTCACTAAAAAAGGTTAACCTTCAAAATTGTATAAAATATGTGACTCCAAAATAACATGTAGCAAGGAATATTTCTAGAAATAATCTATGGAGATAAATGAAGATACAACAACCGAGCCTCATATTGTCGGGTATAGAGAAGCATTAAGAGATAAGAATAGTCATTGCTTAGTGTAGGTGGTGTTCCCCCTGTTTACTCAAGGTAATCACCTTATCTAGCACATGGGGGTTTATCAAGATTCTCTTCTTGGTATAAATTTGAGATTCTATGAATGGGTCAATGCAAGAAGTTGGGTCTCACTTTTGGCCAAAAAGTGGAAGCGTTTTTCCTGTTTTTGAAATTTTTTGTCAATTGATGTCAAAGTTTGAGATATTTATAGATTGAATATAAAAAAAACTCCAGAAATAAAAAATTTAGTGTTTAGAATCTAGTTTATGAATATGTAATTTATTTATGTACCCATATAATAGATTTTTTTTTGGTATGGATCTTTAAAAATCACTTTTTCAAAATGCTTGTTTTAGAACCATACCACACTCATGTACGGACACCATAATTTGAAACAAATAAATGAATTTTCAAAAATCCTTTTAAAGAGAGTTACCTAATACACCTAAGATTGATGAATATATTTTTCCTTAATTTTTTATTGAATAATTTTTTTATTATTAATTATTAATTGGTTATAAAGGTAAATTTTAAAACCTCTCGTGTACAGACCACATAATTTGATCAAAATCTCACTTTTTTCAAAAAAAAATTTTAACATCAAAAGAATTCTATGTAGATTGATGACATAAATTAATTTAAGAAAAATTATAAAATAAAAAAGTTATTAAAGTTTTAGTGAATGTCACTTTTTAACGTTTAGGAGATAGTTTTGATTAATAAATAATGGAAAAATAGAAAATAAACTAATAGCACTATAAAATTTACATTTTTGGAATCAGAATAGTAAGACCTATAATGGGTTTTTGTTTCATCAAAAAATTCAATGGGAACAACTATAAAAAAAATTACGACAATACTAAAAATTAACGATTAAATGTCTTACAAAAAAAAAATCATAAAGGCATGGCTTGGTAGGACCAAGCCTATGCCATGCCTTTCCTCGAGGCAAAATCCCATGCAAAAGTCAGGAGCCATACCAAATTCCTACTCATGTCTCAAGAATCGGGCACCTGATTTGTAATTCAAAAATCGGGTGCCCAATTGCTTTCAATCGTTGCACCTGATTGTTTAAAAATCGAGTACCCAATTCTTTTTGAAATTAGGTACCTGATTTTTAAAGAATCGGGTGCCCGATGTTTAAGCAATCAGGTACCCATTTCTAATGTACCCATTGGGCCCCAAAAGCTACCCCACAGACCGAGTTTCAATGATTGAAATGATTGAGTAACAGTTTCGATCTGTAGCAACGAATTCTATCATGCTTATTTTGTTTTCTTTTCCTCTTATACAATTTGTAAGCTAATGATTCAATTCAAAATTGGTGCAAACATGGGATCAAAACAATAAGAAAGAAGAAAGCAAAATTTCTCAGCAAATAAAGATAATGAAGCACGACATCAACAAGAGAGAAGATAGAGAATTTGAGACTTGAACAATGTTTCAAAGGAGAAAGACATTGAGGATACCACGATGGATGAAGAGGTCAAAGAAGAGAACCCAATACAAAAAAAAATAGGTGCACATTCTAATCATGCATTCAATACAAGTGTGTCTCCAAACCCTCGAATTTTCTCTCATGATGAAATTGGTGATTTTTTAGAAGTAGGTTATGATTTAAACAATTTAAATTTTCTTCATGAGAAGCAATTTTCAAACGGTCATGCACAAAACAATCGAATTGAAATGTATGCCCCAAAAGAAATACCAAGAAAATTTGAAAATGATATTCAAATCCCAAATAACAGTGAAAATAGTAAAGTGTTTGAAAATAAAAATTATATGAATGTAGACATAGAAAAACCAACTACTGAACAAACCTGTCAGGATGATAGTAAAGTGTCTGAACATTATTTTCATATTCCTAATGATGTGTTAGATAATATTGAGGGATTGGTTTTATGGAAACAAATTAGGACACATGCTAATAGATTGTATAAGCTTTCTTTTTATAAAAAGAAATTTGGGTTTCAATGTCAGCTAATGTTGCAACTAATTAAAATGTCTAAAATGCAAAAATTAATGAGAAGGCTGGGAATGTATGAAAAACCCAAGAATAAAATGGGGTCTTTAAAACAAGTTGTATCCACTGTTGCTAGTGCCTTTGATGTTATCGAAAAGAGAAGTTGGTCTAAAGATAAGAATGTAGCACGACGAGCAATAATAACAACTTTAGTTAACAAATCAACATCTAAAAAAAATTGATTAGCAACATAAGTGGATATCTTAATGTGAATTGTAAGACTTTAGAAAGAGCTGTAAAGAGGAGGGTTAACTTTGAATGTGATCTAGCAAATATTTTATGAACTTCTAGTGGTAGACTCTTAAGATGTGATATGGAACTTATTAGTGAAGTCAAAAGTTTGATTGAAATTTTTTTGCATGATAATACAAGAGTATCACCTAATTCAAGAGATGTTCTTAAATTGAGAATTGGATCAAAAATATGTGATCCACATCCTAAACACCTTTTGGACATGACTCAAACTTATTTGTTTAAATTTTTTGTAGATGGTAAGGTATTTAATATTACCATTAGTCAAAGATCTTTTGGAAAGTGTAAACCATGGTATGTAAGGATTAACAAGGAAAGAATCATAGGTTGTTGTAAAACTCATATTCAATTTCGTTACCATTATGATATATTTCAATCTATACATGGTACCCTTCATAGTAAAGAAATGTTGCAAGAATGTGGTCTAAAAATACCACCTCAAACTATAAAATATTTCATATTAGGTTTTTTTTGTAAGCCACCTAATGATCAATACTTTCTTTTCAATGCATGTATTTCTAGTACATGTGATATCTGCGAAAATCTTTCTTTATTGGATGAATGTTTGCATGAAAATGCTTTGACTACTTTTGGACAACAATTAGTTGAGGTAAAAAGATTCAAAACTATTGAATATCCATTGAAGGATGGGAAGATTGGAAGAAGGTGTGATCTAGTTACAGATAAAGTTAGTTGTCATGCACTTATGGATGAGTTTAAGAGTGTGATCATACCAAAATATGTTAAACACTCTCAATATTCTATATGGATTGATGGACAATTTCACATATGTAAGAATACATTTCCAATTGGTACTATACGTTCAGTTGTTGACTTTATAGAGACCTACACACTTGCACTGCAATAAGAGGTACAATCACAATATTACAATTCAGTGCAAGTAACAATTTATGTTCATATAGTTTATAGGCATGCACTTGATAGTATAGAGGAGATCAAAAAATATTGAGAGAGTACCATTTTTATATAAGTGATAATAAACTCCATTCATCTAAGTTTGTCCAATATTGTTTCAAGGTCTTTTACGATAATTTAAAAGAGAGACAAGTTCAAATGACACAACATTGGATATGGTCAGATAATTGTACAGGACAATTCAAGAATGCTAGAATGTTCTATTGGTTGAGTAGGACACATAGGAAAACTAACATCCAACATGTGTGGAGTTTTTTTGAGGCTGGACATGGTAAAGGAAAACATGATGGTGCTGGTGAATGTGTGAAGAGAGCCCTTAGTAGAGAGAAATTAAAATTTGAGGAAAAAGCTAAATTCAAAAATGCACATGAGATTGTCGAATGGTGTAACAAATATTTATACAAGGGATCAAGTTAGAACTCTACAATCAAACATTTCTTCTACCTAGTTGAAGAAAATAATATCCCTTCAAGATATGACTGTGATACAATTAGTGGGTTAGCTAAATGGCATTCTTTTAGGAGTTCAGATTCTAACACTTGGACTATATGGACTAGGGAGCTTGCTTTTTTTTGTCAATTTTTTCTTGTAGGTGAATGGGAAGAATGTGAGAATATAGAATGGGTTGAAGATTGGCAAAAAAGATCATTAGCACCTACTGACACACATTTTGAAGATGATATAGTAAATGAAGGCCAGAATGTTACTTTTGCATCAGAAGACTATGATCGTATTTCAGACCTCATAAAACCTGGTATGCACAATTTAATTAGATTTTTTTGTGATCTCATGCTTCAATTTATATAATTTTCATATGTACACTCATGTGATTAAAGTGTTTCTATACTTTATCTTATCTTGTAGGACATGTTTATGTTGTTATTGCACCTACTGATAATGATGAATAGACTAAGTATTAGCTAGCTAGATGTGTGAAACCTAGAAAAAATTGACATGTCATCAAGTAGATGATGATGGTTCTGAGTATCTAATTGGGTCTGTCATTGTAGCTGGCACGTGGCTAAGTAGATACCTAACAAGAAGAAATGGTTTGCCAGCATTTGAAGACTACCAAACCGAAAAGAAGATTTTACACTATTCTCATTTGGTTCTAGCAACAAATATCAAATTAGAAATATACAAAGGGAGACCTGCCAATAAGGTATTATGGACAATTTCAATGAACAAGCACAAGACAATCATAGATGCATTGCAAAAGAGAGAGGATGCAGATGGTAGATTGAGACGACTACATTTAAATCAAACACATGTAAGTTTTTTCATTATTGTATTATTTTTATATATATTTACTTATATAATTTAATTACATGTGTTTTTGTGTTATCAACACCAATTTAGAGAACTTATATACCTCTTGTTCAGGTCTCAATTACAATTTATGCAAATTTAAATGTTAAAGTGGATCGAACATCAACATCTTGTGCAATTTCACATAGTAAGTACATACAAATTACACATATATTTACATAGTTTAGATACCTTGAATATTAATTTATGTGTTTATTAACATGTGTTTTTGTTTTACAATTTTATTTTACAGGACCTCATTTGAAGAGATGTGTTGAACCAATTTTATGTTTTGAGTTCACTGAACTATAAATATATCATTGACATTGTCTTACATATATTGTGAAATATGTTGTACAAACTAATTCAAAAATGAGAGTTTACTTCTATTTGAAAGTTAAAGGTATGCACACTATAAATTATAAATTAATTGTCAATTTAAGTAATGACCTCCTATTTTGTTCCATTACTTTTACATTCAAGCATGTTTAAATTAATGTTTGTTTGAAGTTTCAAATTACTATTGATTGTAATATTAAAAACAAGTCACTTGTACATGATAATTTAAAGATCATTACTCATTTTATTGATTATATGTTAGATCATTACTCATTGTATTCATTGTATTGATTATATCTTGCATTACCAAACAACACATTAAGATCACTTATGATACATTGTTAGGTACGTTATCCATACATGTGTGTCTTAAGGGGACATGGGAGTCCTAATAGGTCATAATAATTTTTATACATTTTAATAAGTCTTAATATATTTATTAGCACATAATAGGTATTATTAGGTGATAATGAGTCTTACATTACCAAACAACACATTAAGATCACTTATGATACATTGTTAGGTACATTATCCAGACATGTATGTCTTAAGGGGACACAGGAGTCCTAATAGGTCATTATGTCTATTATAGGTTATGATAGGTATTCATATGTTTACTACCACATAATAGGTCTTATTAGGTAATAGTGACTCTTACATTACCAAACAACACATTAATATCACTTAAAAGAAGGAATGGAGGATTGGTTAGATTCTAGGATTCCTCTTTTAGAATTTGAATTGGCTGGGTCGCTGGTAGGTGGGAATTTGGTCGGAGAGAATCTAGCAGGAGGAACTGACCCTCCAGATGCTAGATGGGGTTCTGAGACGAATGTTGGGACTGAATCCTTGGCCGACGTGAAAAATGGAAAGATCTTGTGTGCATCTGATTCTTTTTGTGCTCAATCAAAATTTGAGATATCTGGTTCGCAAGCAGGTAGGAAACTGGTTAGAGAGAATCTGGAAGGATGTTCTATCCTTAGAGGATCTGTTGGGGATTCTGAGAAGAATTTTGGGTCAGATTCTCTGGCCGAAGTGGATATTGGAAAGAAGTTGCATGAATTTGGTCATTTTTGTGGGGTAGGAGGGAATCTGGTTGGAGAGTATTTGGCAGGAGGAATCAACCCTCCAGGCATTGGAAGGGGTTTTGAGAAGAATGCTGGGACAAAATCCTTGGCCATTGTGGATAATAGAAATATCTTGTGTGATTCTGATCCTTCTTGTGCTCAATGAAAATTTAAAATTTCTGGTTCACAGGCAGGCGGGAAACTGGTCAGAGAGAATCTGGCAAGATGTTCTGTCCTTAGAGGATCTGTTGGGGGTTCTGAGAAGAATTTTGGGTCAAACTCTCTAGTCGACATGGATAGTGGAAAGATGTGCGAATTTGGTCCTTTTTGTGGGGTTCGTGTCCCCCCATTGGATTCTGTTCATGGGTCGGGATAGGATCTCAGGAAGGAGAAAGATGTTGCCGACTCTAACAAGGAAATGTCTTTAGAAGGACTGAAACCCTGGTATTCTCTTTTTGGAAAGAAACCTATAGGAAAACCTCTTTTCCTGCCGGTGATTGCTGAGTCTTGCTGGGAGAAAGGTGAGTTTCAAGTTTTTATTCTAGATCCTTTAGTTGATTTTTCTGTGTCCTCCCTGGATTTCACCCTAGTGGGTAAATTTTTAGGAGCAAGACCAGTTCTTGAATCTCTTAGAAAAATGGTTAAAAGGAAATGGATTATTCGAGGAGAAGTTGATATTGCCCCAATGTTGAATGGTTTCTTCTCTTTTGTTTTCAATTGCATTGAAGATATGAATATGGTTCTTTGTGGGGGACCATGGTCGATGTTCTCTCACAATTAAAAAATGGGAGCCTAACATGGATCTTTCAGATTCTTTTTTCTTAACCACCCCCATTTGGGCTAGACTTCCTGGTCTCCCTTTAGAATTCTAGCATGAGGACATTTTCAAAGGTATTTCCAATTCTTTTGGTGAATTAGTGGCACTGGATAATGCTACGATTTCCAGAACCAAACTTCAAAGTGCCAGACTTTATGTTAAAGTGGCTGACTTGAATCATCTCCCAGACAAGGTGGAACTAATTTCCAAACTTGGTAAAAAGACTTAAGAAATTATTTTTGAAGATCTTCCTAACTCTTACTATGCTTGCAAGAAACAGGGGCATCTAGTCAAACGTTGTCCTTCCAAAAGTAGAAAGCATCCGAACAGTGTTCTAGATTGGAAAAAGATCAAGATCCAACAAAAGAAAGTATGGAAACCCAAAGAAGATTCTAAATCATCACATGCAAAGGTGGATAAAGAGCCTTCATTTGAGAAATAAATCTTTGAGGAAGAAGGACATGGTTTTCAATCTAATACCATAATGCCTAACCAAAGAATAGATGATCTGGCTGATTTATCAAAACAAATTGTTATTTATCAAATGATAGAAGATCAAAGGAGAAAGTTAGATGATAAATCCATGCTAGAGGAAGGTGAATTCTTGGTTGAAGATGGAAATCAATCAGAGATGGGTGATCTTCCTATTTCTCAGTCCAGGGAGTTCCAGATTTTATCTCAGACTGATTATGACCTTCCTTTAGATGTACCTCCCCCCTTAGATGCTGCGATTGAAAAAGGAGATAACTCAAAGCATAAACCAAACCCAAGAAAAAGAGCTAATATTAAGAACATTACTAAAGGGGTAGAGACTAGAAGCAACAAAATGGTCCAGCAAACCAAGATAAATTCTCTTGCTTCTACTCTGGATAAATCTAGAAAATGAGTAGAACAACAGTCCAAGGTGAAACCAGATGTTGGTCATCCAGAAAAATCTGGAAGAAGAACCACTAAGAAAACCAGAGAGTTAGAAAGTATGCAAAATATTGCTAATGGAAGGCAGGCTACTATTCTAGATTTTACCCCTAAAAAATAGATATGAAAATCATTACTTGGTATATTAGGGGGCTGATCAGTATTCATAATCTAGATATTGTTAGGATTTTGTTAGATAACAAAAATCTGAGTTTCTCCTGCTGCAAGATAAGTGCTGGAGAAAGAACATTTCTAAGGAATTTGTAACTAGAAGAACAAATTTGATCAGCAATCCTTGGTGATTTTCCTAGTTTGGGAGGCTTCTCAGGTCGCCTCGCTTTCCAGTCTATTTTTCTAGGTTCCAGTGTCCTTGCTGGTTTCTCTTTCTGATCACTTCTATTGATTTTAGGTCCTTGCTTGACCTGGTTTAATTGTATTGCTGGTTTCAGGTCCGCTTAAAACTTGGTAGAGCTTCATGGTATATCTTTCTTTTTGATGTAAAGGGTTTCGGGGCCCCTTCAAAACCTATTTTTACCTTAATCTAAAACACATTAATATCACTTATGATACATTGTTAGGTACGTTATCCATACATGTGTGTCTTAAGGGGACATGGGAGTCCTAATAGGTCATAATAATTTATATATATTTTAATAAGTCTTAATATGTTTAGTAGCACATAATAGGTATTATTAGGTGATAATGAGTCTTACATTACCAAACAACACATTAAGATCACTTATGATACATTGTTAGGTACATTATCCATACATGTGTGTCTTAAGGGGACATAGGAGTCCTAATAGGTCATTATGTCTATTATAATTTATGATAGGTAGTCATATATTTACTACCACATAATAGGTCTTATTAGGTAATAATGACTCTTACATTACCAAACAACACATTAATATCACTTATGATACATTGTTAGGTACGTTATCCATACATGTGTGTCTTAATGAGACATGAGAGTCCTAATAGGTCATAATAATTTCTATACATTTTAATAAGTTTTAATAT